>CAJQZJ010013817.1:7832423-7963438 GCA_907164525.1 Lophiomys imhausi | reverse complement strand
ACACACACACACACACACACACACACACACACACACACACACACATACATACACACACATACATACACACACAAACACACACACACATGTGCAATTTAATTTAATTTTTTTAAACGAAACCCAAGAGTAGTCACTGGAGAATACCAGAAAGCATGGGAATGCTTATACCCTGGATGTGGTGGAAGTAAAGGCTGAGCTGAAGCCAAAGGGGTGATGAGACTGCAGGAGAGCGACCCCCTTGAACACACACAAGAATTAAGTTTAAACCCACAACGTAAAATCACCATCACAGAAAACACAGACCCAAACGTAACTGTCAAAAGCTGCCAAAAGCTGCGGCACCTGGCAGGATCTGATCTAAAAACCCTCTCAGAAAGCTGCTGTGGGGAGGGCTAGGGAACTAAGGCCCCCTCCCCACTCCCCACTGTAGTGTTTTCTGTTGCTGGTATCATGTGCATGCATTCTCCTCATGAAGCCTGGTCCTCAGTTGGTCAGCAATTACGTCACTTATTACAGGTGCACTGACTGACCTAGAGATATTCCATAGTTACTGAGGCATAACCTATGTGAATGTCCCCATTTAAAATGCTGAGGACACTGTCACTACCCTGTATTCACTGGTCATCATTTTTGGGGAAAATTAAAGAGGCATCCTTCAGAGGATCCCCAAGGTGACACTCTCTTACCTTACCCTGTGCGTCACAAAAGCTGTCTCTGCAGCTGTGACAAAGAGATGCAAGCCATTCACTGGAAGGCTGCCATTCAGCCTCCAGGTTACCAGATGCTAACACACAATAATTACATTTCAATTTCTCACCAAAAAATCAAGATGGAGTATTAACAAGATCAGTGACAAGAGGATATGGAGAAACCATGTCACTCAGAATTGCAAGAACTTTTTTTTTTCTTTGCAGACCAGGTCTCACTGTGTACCCCTGGTTGGTCTAGACCCCTACGTAGAGCGGGCTGGCTTTGAGTTCACAGTTCCTCCTGCCTCTGCCTCCCCAGAGCTGGGATGAAAGAAGTGTGTGGTGACACATGTCTGGCCTTCAAGAAGGTATTGAATATCAGTGTTTCAAAAATATTCAAAGCTAGTTTTAAAAGTTAAACACTAAGCTTTACAGATCTATTCTGGCAGGAATTCACACAGGGAAAACAATTTGGGGATGGCTTTCCCACAGGTAAAGTGCAATGACACTCCCAAACACAAACAGCACCAAGCTCCAGAGCAAGCCTGCTTCCCCCTCGGCAGAACCCTGATGCAAGAGGTCCTGTGACTAATTTGCTACCTTGGTCCCAGAACTGGAGCATCTGAGCTCCCAGGAACCCAACTGAGGGAGAGCATTGGGCTTCTGCTGTGTGCAAATCCACAATGGGAAAGAAACATGCCAGGTGCCAATAAGGCTTTCAGGGTCCCATGTGGCCTGGGATGGCCTGGGACTGGAAATGCAGCTAAGGTTGGCCTTGAATTCCTAATCTTGCCTGTCTCCTAGGTGTTGGAATTACAAGTGCCTGCCACCACACTCAGTGAATGCGTATGGAAATTGAACCCAGGGCTCTGTTATGAGCACAGTAGGGAAGCACTCCATCATCTGAGCTACAGTACATTCTTAGCTCCAAATACGAATTTTATGAAAATGGATGGGAAATGGAAAAGTAAAAGTGCTGAAGTTAATATGTACAAGATGCATATGTTTGAGATGACTGCAATGAAGACAAAAAGGATTCTGTACATCAAGCTCTGATCTCCCCCTCCATACACTAAATGATCACTAGCCTCTGGACAAGAGTGCACATTCAATTAAAAAGGGAAAAGGGGACACTTAAGGAACACTTATAAGAAGCTACAAAATCATCTTTAAAAGTCAGACATAAATAGGGGATTACCTTTCTCTTCAACTCTCAATGAATGAAACCTCCCCTGACATTGTCCGCGGTTCTGCCTGACTCACTATTTGCAGAGATGTACACACTGGGCTTAGAGGCAAGAAAGATGAGCAGGATGGGGACCAAGCAGAAGGAGGTGGATGACCACTTCTCTAGTTTTTGCCCATTGCAAACCTAGTGCATCTTAAAACAAACATAAACTGATAGATGGGGCCAGGAAAAGTATCAACAACTGGTAATTCAATCAAACAAATTTTGTGCTGGGCATGTGGCTCAGTCCTGGCACACCTGCTAACATGAGCAAGGCCACAGGTTTATCTCCAGTACCTTGAATAAATAACTAACTCTGGACTTGGCATCAGAACTTTTTTTTTTAAAGGAATTAAGTCCTAGGTCAAGATGAGCAATGCTAGATGTCTAGATTTCATACTTGCCAAACTGTCCTTTTCTTCCCACCAATAAAACAGGGGAACTAATTAAATCGCAATCAATTACTGCAATAAAAGCAGATTTTCTGCATTTGGCATTCTAGGACCTGGCACTGTCTTTGCTTCCTGCTTTCCTACTGTGCTGTGGAGTCAAAATGTCTTCTTGGACCACTGGCATTAGGAGTCTACTGGTTATTCTCATCCTCATGATCCCACCAAGAATCATGTGACTGTCACAATGGTATTCTCAATAATGGAAGGGCCTAAAACCCACTGACAAGTAGAGAGAACTTTACAGGGCACAGACTGTTTCATCACAAGTGGCCATGCCTCTGAATCTGGCTAATTTAGACTAACCCTGAGTAGGATCGGAGGGGCTCCATCCTGCCCAGCTGCCTTCAGACTCTGTCCGGGCAGGTCTCCAGAGGCCCCCTTGCTTTAGGAGCAAGTGATGCCATCACTGTCTAAACTTTGAGAGTAATGTACCAGCTGCTAATAAGCTATGAATCACACCTTCAACTGGGTCACAGAACTCGTCTTACTTGTCCCTGTGGTCTTAAACAGGCCTGGTGGGAGCCAAGTCCTCAGGTCAGTAATTCATTACTGAACAACTGCCCAGCGCCAGTCTTTTGAGCAGCAGCTGCTGAAGACAAACACTGTACACCAAGACACTACAAGACTCCAGGAAGGAAGGTGTTTGCAACACTAATTTAAGCTCCATAAAGATATCATACTGATTTTTAAAATATTTCAACCTCCCCCTTCTAAAGAGATGGCAATTTAATAAGAAAAGCTGGTCTCTAAGTGCTATTGTTCTAGCAGTGGTTATACTACAGTTTTGAAGCCTGAGCTGCATTAGAGCATATCAAAATAAACAAACAAGTTAACTGAGTTAATGATTCATCATAATCAATTGCAGGAACATCAGTGAATGAGACAGAATACTCAACTACTCTAAATAGAGGAAAGGGTCAAACACAGAAGACACTACTTGGAAGTAACTGCCGACAGATTCACTGAAGCAGGTGGTCACCGGAATGCACCAAAACGTTTAAAAGTCAGAAGAAATAATGACAGCTGACTCACTCCTCAGCCCCTGGCTCAGCTGAACCACTGCTAGCTGGCTTCCCCCTGCTAACTCCCCAAGTGAAAACAGCACCTCTCCCGCTGTTCCCACAGAACTGTTTTTAGGATCAAAGGTTTGTGGAGCACTTTGAAGACTGCAAGCCTTTAGAAACACCAGGTTGCTATCATTCAAATCATATCTCTGAGGACTATCTATACTCCAAACTGTCTCATTTCTCTTCCTTTCAGTCCCCCCCCCCAAAAAAAAAACAAAAACAGAAAGAATCAAATTTTGCAAACACTGGAAAAAACAACTCTTGAAAAAAAAACCCATTTTACAGAAGAGGAACATGAAGCACAAGGTTTGAAAAACATTTGGGAATGTAAGCAATCACTCTTTGGAGAAGGTGTTTCCTTCTTCCAGGTGAGTCCCAGAGCCAGGAAGTACACTATCTTCAGAAAAATATCTGTTACACACCCCTGAGTTCCTAAGGGCTAGTGGGGGAGTCTTTACCACACTTTTCAAAGTCATATATTCAGATGCAAATTACAGACCGTGTGTGCACAATGTAAGTCCCTACCTGGTAGTTAGCCCTGTTCTCTGCATGGATACACCAGGAACTCATATGTTCAAAGATTAAAATTTCTAAACATTTTATTGTTGTGCTCAGATCTTACAATTCAGGAAAAGAAATCCACGAATACATGAAGCAGAAACATAAACCAACTTCACTGGCATTTGAACTTCAAATGAGAGCAGGAGACATAAGCCTGTGCTTGACTTTAAATAAGCTACGCAGCTGATGCACACCCAAAGGCAAGACAAAATGAAACGGACAGTGAGAGTGATAACTGAAACACACAACTCTAAATTCGGACCTTGCTTCTGTGCACTCAGGCTTGAGTGTTCCCCACAAGACACACACACACACACACACACACTGTATAACCCTGTCTGACCTGAGAACACAGGTTCCAGGGTCAGCACACCCAGGGTCTGTTTAACTTGCTGTGATCCAAGTCAATTTACTCATTTTTCCCTAGTCTTCAGTTTCTAACCCTGTGAAATGGGCCAACCACAGTTCCTGCTTCATAGATGTGTGCTGAAAAACATGTAAGAGGTAACATAGTTTTTGACACAAAACAGTCCCTTAACAAATGTCACCTTAGCAGAATGGGTACAAAACAGAGGCACTGAGGCCCAAAGATAGGAGCTGACAGCTGTGTTTTGATGGTCACCAAGAAGCCACTGCTCCCCTAGGGTTCTGACCACTGTAATTGAGCCAACCATCATCTTTACATGACTAATGCCACAGTAGGAATCAGCCAATAACCTAGAGACTTCCTTATAACTATCTGGTATTACATGTACTTTCAAGCCCCTTCAGTCCTTCACGCATGAAGCCTGTCCTACAGCTGTCATCTAGCACTGTGTCTACTCTATGTTGAGGAAGGTAAGGTGTCACACCAGCTCACCACCAAACCAGATAATGAGATCCTGCCAGGAATCAGACAGCCAGCATGGCTTCCTTTCAATGCTTCTACATTCTTACTTTGAAAAAGAACAGCCTACACAAAGTACTAATAACCGCCTGGTGGAGTGTGAGTGCAGATGGATGCTGTATGGCAGGATGTTAACTGCTGAAGATGAATACTAATATCATGGGGTTTATTCCCATATTTCCTTACTTTGCTTATATTTTGAGATTTCCCAAATAAAGCAGCTTTCCATAAATAATATGGTATAGGAAAAGGGAGTACCAAGATCTCACATACCAGAGGGAATGAAACAATAGTCAAGCAGTTAGTGAAACTGTATTCTTGTCCTTGACAACTGACAGCATTTGTAATAACCACAACCATTCTCACAAGTACTATAAAACAGCTGTACATATACATACTGAGAATGGGAGTTAGTACCCTGATAGTGCTAGATGTGCACCAGTGTGTGTCTAAGCAATCTGATCAGCCTGCTTTTTGGAATGCACATATAGGGGTGGAGTATTCATTTTTCTAAGAAAGTTTCATCTTTCAGCAGGACTGGTTTGAGGAACTGGATGGCAGGATATAAAAAAGACCTCAATTTTCCCAGGTCCTTACATCCAGATTCCTGTACCTTCCCTAGGCTGGGCTACACACCCACATTCAACCCTTAGAAGGACTTCACAGAAAGCTAAGACTGTACCAGCTACTTGACTGACATTTTTACGGCCAAAATTAAGGAGATCAAGACCTACAGTCTTGAATCTGAAAAGGGCCTGAAACACAAACCCAGTGCTTCAGACTCTGTCTGGCCCATCCACTGATGCTAAAAGAGCAGGTAGGGCCAGCTCTGCAGGAAGAAAGTACTGAGCACCTACTAAGTCTAAGAACTAAGATATGACTGTGTCTTTCCTCAAGGATTTCACAAGAAGCAGACATACACAAGCTACTCAGAGAAATGGGGGGAGGGGGGTAAGACTCAGCAGGGGAAAAATCAGAGTGATGAGAGTGGAGATAGGAGGTCTGCTGTGCTGGCAAGACACAAGTAAGGGTTGTGTGGGACCAGGCGCCAAAGAAGTCTAGATAGCACATGACGGCCAGAGATGGGCAGAGAGGAGTCAAGCTTCTGGGATGGGGGGGAAGTCCCTTTCAGAAATATACAGGAAAGCAGTCTTTCGTTTAAAAAAAAAAAAAATCTCAAGTGGAAGAGACAACTCCAACTCCTAAGAGATTAGATTTCAATTGGGGTGTTAATTAACTTTGCAGTTCTTTGTTAAATGTAAAGAGGATAAGAATGGACTTGAGAAGGGGCTTGCAAAAGTCCCCAAGAAACACTTGTCTCACTTTCAGTTCAGAGGGGAAATAGGAGAAGACAGACAGGCAGCCAACGCTGTGCATATTAAAATTGTTATCCTTCACCGTCCTTAATCCTTCGAAACTAATTACAGGTCTCTGGCATTCCTCACATCAAAAAGATCAAGAGCACACCAGGTCAGTAGGAGAGCTTTTCAAAACTGATCCAGTGGGAGCCAGGAAGCATGCACTCATGGAGACTGCTGTCAAAACTGCAGTGCACAGCACAGGTGAGTTTACAGAACCCTCTAGGGGCTTTGGGAGAGCTCAGCGGTACAAGAGAAACTGGGATGGCTCCCCAGACAGGCAAGCCAGGCAGACATAACACAAAATCTGACCCCAAGAAGTTCTCTCCCAAAGAATAAGAGGTCAGGCCTAAGTGATCTTTCCTTCAGCACTGACTGGGCTCTTGTAGGCCCATGGCAACACCAACCAAAGAGACCCTGGAAGGAGAAAACATGGCTCGTGCAGGGTTGTCTTGGCAAGGATTGTGACAGAGGCAAGCAAATGCCAGGCAAAAGTGGTAACTTTTGTTTTAACTTTTTAATTTTACATTCATATATTTAATTTTTCATACATCCGTGCTGTGTCTGTTGGGGGGCACATTTTGGCATTTTGGAGGCATCAGTTCTCTGCACCCACTGTGTGAGTTCCAGTGCTCAAACAAGTTGTCAGGCTTGGTGGTACACACTTTAACCCAGTGGGCTGTCTTGCTGGCCCAAAAGTGACAGCTCTTCATGTGTTGTTTTAAGAATTTCCATTGCTGCAATAAAACACCATAGCAATTTGGAGAGCAAAGGCTTTATTTGGCTTCCACTTCCACACCACTGCTCACCATCGAAGGAAGTCAGGACAGGAACTCAAACAGGGCAGAACCTGGAGGCAGGAGCTGGTGCACAGGCCATGGAGGAGTGCTGCTTACTGGCTTGTTCTTCCCATGGCTTGCTCATCCTGCTTTCTTATAGAACCCAGGACCACCTGTCCATGGATGACTTCGCCCGCAATGGGCTGGACCCTCCCCCGTCAATCACTAATTAAGAAAATGCTCTACAGCTGGCATTTCTCAACTGAGGCTCCTTTCAGATAACTCTAGCTTGTGTCAAGTTCACATAAGACTAACCAGCACGGGCTTTTGTTTTCTTTTCCTGTTTGTTTTCAATGAATCTCTTTCCTCATTCTCAGACTTACCTCTAGCCCAGACCTCTTACTCCTGAACCCCACGCATGTGGTCTCCTGATTCTTCTACATCTCCACTCCAAGGTCTGACGTGCACTTTAAACTCAGAAGCCTAACAGGACTCCTTGACTCCTAGCACCCTACCTCTAGCCACCCAGCTCAACAGAGACAGGACCAGCTTTCCTACCGCTCACGCACATTCTTGCAGGTTTTTGTAAATTTATTCATCTGTTTATTTGAGACACAATCTTTCCATGTGGCCTAGGCTGGCCGTGAACTTGTGATTCTCCTGCCTCTGCCTCCGTGTTGGGACGACCAGGATGCCAACAAGGGCTGGGATTACAGGAGTATATCTCACCTGGCTCCTGCTGTCATTCCTGACATTCCCGTTCTCCATTCTGCATCAGCAAATATTGTTGTTTTTACCTTTAAAATACACCCAGACTTTGAGCACACTACTTCATCACCTGTCACCTAACACACACCAGTCAAATACTCACTGGTCTTTCTTTTGTAGTGTGTAGCGGTCTCCCCTTACTCTGCCACCCCCCCACAACGTTACATCACTGAGGAGTTAACACCTAAGGCAGATGACATCACATCTCTACCTAAACCACTTCCACAACCTCCACGTCCTGCAGTGGTCCTGGAAGCATTACTCAGTCCTCATCTACTGTCCTCCTCCTTGCTACACTTGATTTTCCTGCCCCAGCCACCTTGACTTACATGATACTCCGGATCTGCCAGGCACACTCCAACCCAGGGATACAACTGTCCTTCAGGTCACAGGTCACTCTTGAGATGAAGCACACCCTAGCAGCCTTTTTATAATGGTGGCACAGCTCCGCTCTTTAGTCCTCCCAGCAGCATGCCCAGCTGTTTCTCTGCAACACTTTCTGTGCTCTAGTTCATGGTCATCATTATCATGAGCAATGTTTGTCACCAGCACTTGTGAACAGAAACTTCACCAGGCCAGGATTTGTTTTGTTTGGTCAGAATGCCAGGCTCAGAGGGCACTTAACACATCTGTCAGAAAGCAGACCCAAAGGAATGTGAGGTGAACCACCAGGAGGTGGGCTTTTGAGAACTCAAAATCCTTGCAGCAGTCAGTCCAGGTGACTTCAAAGGGCAAGATGTGACCACAAACATGGTCTGTGCAATGGTCCAATCAGAGAGAATCAAGTGGGGAAAAGGATCTCAAGGCAGGCTGTTGAGCAGGGCCTGGATATCATACAATACTGAAACTGTACAGGCTGACACAGAAGGCGGGGTGACAAAGAACAGAATCAAAATATACTGACCACAGCCTGGAGACCACGGCCATGAAGGGCTTAAAAACTTGCAAAACTATGCATTTATTGCATAACAGCTGAGTGTGGTAGCTTACACTCAGAAGCTCAAGAAGGCCGTGAGTTCCAGGCCAGTCTGGACCAGAGAGAGACTCTGTCTTAAAACAACAGAACAGTATACTTTTACTTCAAAAGTCTGTGACATGCTTTCCAATGAGATCCATTCCAGGTGAAGAACTACAGTATATGTCGGGGAAAGGGTGACAGCCAAAGCCAGTCACCATGGAGGCTTCTCCACTGCCTACTTCACAAGCTTACAAGTCCCAGTGTCCTTAAGATTTAAATCACACACCCTCACATCAGCCTTCTGATCACCAACTCATTTGTTTAACCACTAAACACATGGCATGCCAGACTGTTCCTTTGTGGCTATGTGAGAAGCACTAGCAAACCAAGAGAACCATGTACATTCACACGTGACCCAGGACCTCCAGAGAACAGTGAAGGGAGGTAGAACAGACAGGGACCAGGGCTGTAATGGGAAAGAAGTGGTAGATCAGAAAAATGACTTACTGCTCAGATATGTGATGAAGAAGGGAAGGCGCTAAAGGGCTCTCCGGGCTCAGAACAAGGGTGGCCCGTGTTTACAGAACACTGAGCCTAGGGGCAACAATAAAAGGCCAGTGGGTGCCACCTCAGACTCCAGGAACTCATGATGGTCTCCTCTACACACTTATGACAGCCCGAACTCTTGGCCCTCTTATAAATAAGCTTATTTTTAGCTCAGTAAGTTCCTAATCTAGTAGAAAAACTAATTTCTTCCATTAACTCCAAGATGACATGTTCATTTCTTAATGTACTTCATCTAGTCTAATTCTAATACAAAATGTGCACAGAAGCAAATTAGTATTTGAATAGTTTTTTTCTAACAGGTATATAAAAATTAAAATAACAGAGCTGGGAGAGATCCCACAGCACATAGAGAGCTTGATGCTCAAATTCTCCCACCAAAGTTCAATTCCCAGAACCCACTCACAAAGTTGTTCTCTGGCATCCACCCACACGCTGTGGCACACACACTAACTTCTTTACCACCACCACCATCATCATCATCACAACAACAGCAACACTGATCTTGTTCTGGCATGGTGGACCTTTATAGTATTGTTATCACCACACAGAGTTTGGTTACATCTAGGACAATGTAATCAAAAGTCAACTGGGGTAAGCTGGAACTCTCTTCTGAGTTCCAACCCTCACACTACAGTGGCAGCCAGCAGTTACACTTCCCATCTGCAAACACATTTTCTGGTGGATATATTCTGAATAGTTCTGCTTCCACTCTTCCCCCAAAGCAGCTGCCCACACTTCACCGTAAGCATTTAAAATGTCAGGTGAAGCAGCACACAGGGGTTCTTTGTGTTCCTTTTCCTTTGAAGATGTGAGCAGTACTGTCTGAAAGGACTCAGTGGCTCTCCCAGTCACTCAATGTGTAACTGATCCTCAGCTAACTGTCGCCTGAGCCCTGGACTTGAGCAAGTCAGACTTCCTGGAAACAGGTTTCCAGTTTCACCAACAGTGCCTTGGCCCTTTAGCTCTACAGTGAATCAATATCATGGAACTTATCAATGAGCTCTATTACAAAGCCTTGAAAATACTCCCTGAATAGGAGGTGCAAGGCATTATGGGAACATTCATATCTTAAAAGGAAATATGATTTAGGTCCCTTGGAAACTTCAGGATATGGGCAAATGACTGTTTATGGTTGTCCTCTTAGCAAAGAGCAGCCAGAAGATTCTGAATGGCCAGGGGAGCCCAAGGTTTCACCTCTGTCCTGACTTCCCCCAAAGCCTCTGGCTCCTGCTGCATCTGAGAGAGCTCCCTTGTGGCTGCAGCAATACAAAGGGCAGCCTGCAAAGTGGCTGCAGGTACTGGATTACAGGTAAGCCTCTTGGAAAGAGTTCCTTTGGGACTATAAACCCTGGTAGGAACACAGCACTGTATACTACTTCCAAAGCAACAAACCCTGAGAAGTTCTCTCTGCTCAGCTCTAAGTGTACACATCACAGAATGTTGTTCCACTTGGACATCTCCCTACACACTGCCAAGTCGTAGGGCGGGGATGAGGGGTGGGAGTGGGGCATTAGCAACCCATGGGACTGGTCTCCAATGTCATCTGCACATTGGTAGGACAGCTCCAGCGTTCTATCAACAATCCCCAGCAATGGCATCTCATGTTTGTGCCTCACTGTGTGGAGATGCTGTGTCAGGACCTGGCATTATCATTTACACTGCATTATCAGTTACACTGTTCAGTGGAAGCTGGAGAAGGCCATCTGAATGGCATCAAGCAACTTGTAAGTGACACAGTCAAGACCTAAATCCAAGTCTGTTGGCCTAAAGTCTGTTCTCTTAATCACAAAACAGACCTCCTGAAAGCTCAGTCTAGCTGGCAGGAAAGCGCCTCTTCAGGTTAGCCTTCAAACAACGCTGCCTATGTGATTCTTGAATAAGCTGGAAAGCAGTTCCAGCTATATAAATCTCCTAAATGAAATGAACTGTTGGACCATCTCATGCTGGGTCCAAGCCACGCCAAGCCCATCTGCACTGTGCAGCATGTGCGCTCACCCCTTTCCTGCCCCCCTCTGCCCTACTGATGATTCAGAATGGCCTTTTCCAGCAACCCCTCAGTGTTACCTGGTGTCTGCAGGGAAGTGTAGGAGAACGAGAAAGGCCCAAAGGGAAGAACCCTATTTTCCTTGGCTGCTCACTACAATCACTCCCACGCTTTCATAAGGGGCCCACACTTGAGGTCACAAAAGAACAGTGACATTACTGCCCCCCTGACCTAGTTTAAGGAAGTAACTGTGGTCCATTCTTCAAGGCCATGAGTCTGTGTCACACACCCAGACTGAATGGAAAAGTATAGCCTATAGGAGCAGGACAGTAAATGGGGAGCACTGGATATGACACGGTAAACAATGTGGAGCTATGCAACTGCCACAGCTCTTCCCAAGACCATTGTTGAAGCTTAATTCCCACTGTACACTGTTAAGAGAAGCAGAGGGTCAAGGGACTTTAAGGCTAAGGCAGACACAGTACAGCCACCTATAAAGGGCTATGGCAACAATACTTTAACCTTAAGACTGAATGTTAGACATGAGTCTCCAAGAGTGTCCTAAATAAAGTACTGAGAGGAGAGCAGACTCACTAAGCAGTTAAACATTACCAAATGGATGGAGCTAGAAAAGCTCACCAGACCCAGAAAAATACACATGGTACGTGTTAGCTTATAACTGCATGTTAGCCATATAGTATAGGATAACTATCCTACAACCCACAGACCAAAGGAACAGGAACCTAGCATAATTATCCTACAAGAAATTCCACCCAGCAGCAGATCAAAACAGATGCTGAGACACACAGTCAAACATTAGGCAGAGCTCTGGGAGTCCTATATAAGAGAGGGGGAAGGAATAGAGAGACCTGGAGGGGTCAAGATCAACACATGAAGATCAACAGAACCAACTAACCTAGGCCCCTCCAGGCTTACAGCAACTGAAACACTATCCAAAATAAGAAGGAAAAAAAGCTTAGACTTGATCTAGACCCCCCCCCCCCATACAAACATAGAGGTTAGGCAACTAGGTCCTCATACAGATCCCTTAACAATTAGGGGTGGGGCGGTCTCAGTCATGGACTTTGTTACCTGTTTGTGGGATCTTTACCTAGTAGAGCTGCCAAGTTGGGCCCCAGACCAAGAGGAAGCTCTTAGCCCTTATTTGACTGATGAACTGAGGTGGGCTGATATGTGGAGGCCCCCCACACTGGAGGAGTAGGATAGGTGGGAGAGGGGGCAGATAGTGGGAAGGGAGGAGGGAGGGGACTGTGATTGAGATGTAACTTGAATTAATAAATAAACTTATTTTTTTAAAGTTAAACATTGCTAGAGAAAACAACAGCTCTCCCACAACTAGATAACAGCAGAAGTACAAGGTCCATCAGAACAGACTACAGTCAGCAGGTTCCCTGGAATGAGGCAAAAACTATTCCCTGCAGGGGCAAAACAGTAAACCTAGGAACCAAGCAAGGGGAAAAAGAGGGAGCAGCCAGAAGGAGGGCCCTGTACATATTGGCAGACAGACCCCCTGGTTTCAAGCTATTTTGCCTGAAGACAAACAGGAATCTCCCATTGCTGGAATTGTGAGCTGGCACTGACCGACCCTCCCTCTCCCAGCTAGCCCTCCATGTCCATAAGTTGCACACCTGCAGATTCACCATCAAAGTATCAAAAAACACAAGTTGCACCTCTACTGAACAAGACCTCTGCCTTGTCATTATTCCCTAAATAGTACAATTCAACAACTATTTCCATAGCATTTACATTGCATTAGATATTACAAGTAATCTAGAGATGATTTAAAGGACACGTGGGTTATATGCAACTTCTGTGCCATTTTCTAGTAAGAACTTGAACTGTGGATTTTTGTATCCATGGGGGTCCTAGAAACAACTGCCATGCATACCAGAAGACAAGCATATTTCCTTTCCATAAATACCATTGTGCTTTCTCCTTGTATCAAACTGGGCTCTAAGTAGGTTCTGTCTTCTTACTAGCAATCAGTCAGGCAGAAATCCTAGGCTTTTCCCCTTACTGCTACACAGAATTACTTCTGAGAACAAAGAGGTATGTTACCAACTTCATCATGCTCAGAAAGGCGAGCTCTGGTCTTCTTAAGGACAATTACACCCTGTGAGTGTTAATTTTAAACACTACTCACAATCAACAGAAGGTACCCTGCAAGACCCTGTTACCTATGTCACCAAATAGCTCTACTGTCTGTCACAGGGTTTCCCAAATCACAGATCATATGAATGGCAGACATCAAAGTTACCAAACAGCATGTGAATACATGTTCAGTTGGTTCTAAAATCTGTTGCCAGAGAGAGAAACAGACAATGGCTAATAACCGGTTTGCTGACTGAATAAAATATTGGGTCTTTTTAAGTTTGCCTTTTGAATCAAGGCATAGATGCTTCTTTCTCATCTTCCCCTTTCTGCATCTGCTTTCTTTTACCAAATGCCTTTCTCCTTCACTGTCCTTGCTACCTGCATCAAATGGAAGGTTCAGAGCTGACTTCTATGAATGACATCAGTAAATACCACTAACAAAACAAATCATGAATGTCCGACTGTCTGGGCCTCTAGACCAAAACACTTTAGCTAAACTACTCTGCCTACTTTATACCTCATTCTTGGGGGTTTATTTGCTTATTAAGGTTCATTCACCCTAAGTCACAGTCAAACATCCACAGTCTATAATTGCTCTTGCCAAGATGTGTCAACTCATAGGGCATGCATGGAGCCTGGATCCTCCTACCCTCACCCTGCCCTGCACACAGCAGCCACTTTACCTCCCAACTCAAGCAACACCACAGCTCCAACATGATTTACAGTGTCCTCTCTACAAATAGCACACTTGTAATGCTCAGCACGGGCTGCAGAGGTGATGAGTGCCCATTCCTGGTGCTCTCCACCAGGCTCCCCTTAGTGGCTATTCCTTATGGTCATATACCAACTTTCTTCTTCTACATGAGGTCACACTTTCTAGCTCCTCTCAACCCAACCTCTCTTCTTAATGAGTCTGCTTCTCCTCTCAGCATTCTGTAACTTTTTTTTTTCAGAAAATGCTTAAATCCTTAAAACAATACTCTATTTCCCAAATAGCAAGTCACCTTTTCTGCCTCTGTACCCTTTTTTGAAGGGATTTCCTGCCTTTATCCATGCATGTGGGGTCTGCATGCCAGGGAGAATTCCAGTTCTCTGTTAAAATCACGATACTAATGCCTAGGAGCTGCAAAGACAAGTAATGGATAAAGATGGAGGGCAAATAAAGAATGAGAATAAGCATTCTTTTGGTCAACAGACACACAATGTCATAAGAACACCAATATGACAGCTTGAAAGTGGCTGAGGCCACAAGCCAATACATTTGAATACCCACCCATTTTTGGTGGATTGTTGGACCCACAGATACTAAACTCTGGAGATAAAATAAGATGTAACTCTTTGCAGCTTAGCACCACTGACTGCCATTTATCAACAGAGCACTTACTCATTATATCCATGAAACACTCGAAAAAAATACTTAATCAGTCTGTATTTTAAGGTCCAGTGCTAGTTTCTAGGAATAAAGACAGAGGTCCTTCCCACAAGAAACTACCATTAAACACCGGCTATGGTAATACCGTAACTGAGTGACAGGTACAGAAGTGTGCTAGTTACTTTTCACTGGTGTGACAGATACTGGGGTACACAACTTCAGGGGGATTTACTTTAGCTCACAGTTTCAAAGCCTTCAGTCTGTCCAAGTTCAGCTGGCTCTGCTGCTTTTAGGCCTGTGGCAAGGCAGAATATTAAGGAAGAAAGGCATGAGAGAAGAAAGCTGTTCAGACCCACACACTACCAGTCCATGGCAGCCAGGAAGCAGGGTGAAGAGAGAAGAGGCCAGGGCAAGATATAACCTTCAGAACCAGAGTAGTAATCAATTTCACCAATCAGGCCCCACATCTAGGCGTCCCACCTCTCAAAGTCCATTTGACTAAGAACAATCAATGATTAATCTGTTGGTGAAGTCTGGCCTTTATGACCCCATCACTTCTCCCGAAGCTCCACTTTTGAATACTGTTCTAGGGGACTGGCCTTCAACCCTTGAGCTACAAGTTGGGGACATAAAGCATCTCCTAATAAACTAGAATCCAATTAGGATCAATACTCTTAACATAAAGGGCATCCTCCATGAGCCAACCAGGAGCTCAGGAAGTGGCTGGGACTCTGGGGTTGCCTAGTCCTGACTCAGACAATTTATTTCTCAGGGGATAATCTACAAGCCGGGACAGAGACAACTCAAGGGCAGCAAGTTGTCCAGTCAGTGTCTGGGCAGTATGGTTAACCAGGAAGTCAGAGGGGGAAACCACTCACAGAAGACCCAAGATCCAGGAGAGAGTTTTTGAGCCAGCCCAGAACTGGTACTGGGATCAGAAGTCCTTCCATGGTAAGAACTTCAATAGAGCTGAGAAGAAGCAGTGATGAGCTTACTCCAGACTACATTACTGAAGGGCCGCATACAGCAAGACAGGAAAGACAACAATCTAGGCTTAAGGAAGGTGGTTGAGGAACCCTGATTAGCCTCAGAATCAGGTAACATCTAGATTACAGTAAGCCAGACTCACACCTTTTGAGAAATACAAAGACTACAAAATACGGGGTGGGTGAGTTTTAAACTACCAGTCAGGAGACCTTCCGGTTGGCTTTGAGATTATCCTTCTGTCAAAATGGGGTGGGAGGATGAACACAGTACCCACACAGGCACTGGGAAATACTCTTAACACTTCACACCCAGCACTCTTTTTTTTTTTCTTAAGTCAAATAAAACAGAACACATTCTGCTATGCAAAGCACGCATGGGGGGGGGTGTTTTGTGAAACATTTGGTTCAGATACGAAGCCTCAGATGAATGTATGAAACGCAAGCGTGATCAAGATGCAAAACGAGTAGCTTACTGTAGTGGGTCTCAAGGGTTGGAAGAACACAGAACAAGAGGCTTTGTGAGGTGTTTGCAAAGCCTAAGGATTCTGGGAACAAGGAATGATGGTAATGTTGTTACACCTGTAACAACAGCACTTGTGAAGTAGAGGCAGGAGATGGTAGTCTCAGCTGCAAAGTGAGTTTGAGGCCAGCCTATGATTCATAAGTTCCTGTCTCCAAGAATAGTACTGTTTGTTTTGCTTTTTTTTTTAAACTAAAAGCAAAAACAAACAAAAGAATTCATGCTTATTTTAGATACGTGTTCTACTATAATACTAAATAAACCACAATCAAAATTTAGAGATACCACAGGTAATTCAAATTTTAACTTACTCCCAACCAATGCTGCTTACATGGAACATTTCAGGAGGTAACTATACCTCACCAATACGGTAAGACAGACACATACACACTCAGAGCGAAGGGTCAACCCTACAAAATTTTCATTTCAATATGGCAGGCCCACATAGGAGCAATGTTCTGTAGGATTTTTTAATAGAAAATCTACTCAAGATAGGACTTTCATGTTTCGCTGTAAAAACAGTTTTTAAAAATATTATTTTAATACCTACACTATGGCAGATTCTAGTAGTTCAAGATTGTGCAACATGTGCTTCTTAAAAATAACTGTGTATGGAAGATGTGTGGGGGCACAATTACTGAGGTGACAGGACAGTGTTAAGAGAGCCAGTTCTCCTTCCACCTTCGACTCCACGGATGAAATTCTGTGGTCACCAGGTTTGCCCGCAAAGCAGCCTCCACTCGCTCGGCCATGCCACTAGCCCACATTTTTCCATGCAAGGTCTTACTATGGTCCTCGCCAACCTAGGACTGACCACGTAGCTCAGGCTAGCCTAAAGTGTTCAGCAATCCTCCAGCCTCTGCCTCTGGAGAGCTGATGAGGCATATCACACACCACTCCCTGCTTGTGACACATAACTTTTGAAACCTTTTCTCGGAACAGGTGGCATGTAACTACTTGTGGATTCTCAGCCACTCCATCAGGACAGAATCCACCTCATCTGCCTACATCATTTTCCAAAAGCTATACTCCAATGTAGGATATATCCTTCCAAGACCTCAGAAGCATTTGAGCAAGCAACACAGAGTAAATACTAAGCACTTCTCTGTCATACAAGACATTTCCCCAGAAGCACAAGGGATAATTTAGGAACATATGTGCGACACATATGGAACTACAGTCATTACTACTGGCTGTGTACTTGAGCCCAGCAAACAGATTTTCCATTAAGAACCATACAACAGCAGTGCCTATTGTCCTTATTCTGAGGACTTGTTCCTCTGAAGAAATCCAAGCTCCTTACAGACAGGACCTCAGGTACGGCTGCCACCTGTGCTATGGGAATTACGTGGAAAAGGTCACAAGCACCAAAACAGGACCGGTCACTTGAGTTCCCCTCAAACCAAACGTTTGTCTGAGTTCAGAGTAAAACTCAAACTGGTTTTTGGGTTTTTTCCCACCTGATCTGTCCTCAGACTATGACAATTTGTGCCTGGTATGTAAAGACCCTCAGTACTTTCCAGTTCTATGTACAGTAACTCAAGGTCAACAGACTTCCTTCACACCAATAAGGCATCCTGTGCTACTGGTGGGGCTTTGGGAAGGTGCCAACATCAGCTAACTTCCTGATCTCCCTGTGTGTCAGCTACTCCGCCCAACTAGGAGGCAAAGTCCTCGCCACACCCGACCCTCCCCTGCCTTAATGGCTGTTCAGGCATCGCCCCAGGGACACTTTCTACTTGGAAAGTGACTTAGAGGTCATCGTCTCGCCCCTGCTTTCTCTGGCACAGTAAAACCCCACGGTCACTTTACCAGACCATCGGGGTCTGCGAGTACCTCAGTATACAACTCAACCCAAACCAAGTTGGTTTTGCCCGTATCTTAACATCCCCCACAGCGGCCACGTGCGTTTAACCGGAGCCACAAAGACTCCAGGCCGCACGCTGGCCAGTGAAAAGCAGGCAGGACCGTTGAAGTCAGAGCTCTCCCCACGCCCCCGAGAGCTGACAGTCTCCAGTGAATGCAACAATCCGGGAGCTCAAGCCCGCACCCCACCCGTGTGTCCCGGCTCACCGGGTGCGCAGCGCCTGCCACGCGGCGTCGATGTCGGCGTAGAGGTTCTTCTCCGAGGGCTTGCCGGAGCTCACACCGTAGCCCGAGTAGTCGTAGGAGAAGATGTTGCAGTTGATGCGCGAGCCCAGGCCGATGTAAAAGCTACACATCTGGCCCAAGTCCACAGCGTTGCCGTGCGAGAAGAGCAGCGTGTAGCGGCTGGAGGGCGCGCAGCGCACGAACATGCAGCCCAGCCGGTTGTCGCGGGCCGTCCGCGAGAAGAAGACCTCGACGGCGTCCAGTTCGCGCTGCGAGTACTGCCAGTCGGCGCGCTCGCTCAGGTGCAGGCTGCACGCGCCGGGGCCCGCACCGTCCTCGGCCGGGGCTGGCGGCGCCGCCGGAGCGGGCGCGGGGGTCGCAGCAGGCGCGGGCGCGCGCTGCTCAGGAGCCAGCACCGTGTAGGTGGGTTCGGGCGGCAGGAAGGCCAGCTTGGCGGCGATACGGCTCGGACAAGGAGGACAACAGAAGAGCCAGCACAGCTCGCCCAGCGAGAAGCCGTTCATCCTGGGGCCAGGCTCGGGCATCGGGGCGGCCTGGTGCCCGCCGCAGGCGGGAGGGAAGCTCAAGGAGCGCAGAGGGAGCGCGCCGGGAACTGGAGGCTGGCCGAGGAGGCGGAGAGGCCAGGGGCGGGGCCAGGAGGGCGGGGTGCGGCGCGGCGAACGGGGAGGCTCAGTGGCGGCCCCGCAGCCCCGGCGAGGCACGGACGGCCGGGGCTCGCGCGCGGCACACAAAGCCGGCGGCGGCGGCGGCGGCGGCGGCGGCCATGGCCCGCTTCAGCGCGCCGCCCCGCCCCCGCACGTTGCCGCCACTTCCGGGTTACCGCGCCGCGCGCCCCTATAGGTGGGCGGGGCTACCATCCGGACGGACGCCCTAGTCTGAAACCAGGCTCCCACATATGGGCGGGGCTCCCGAGTATGGGCGGGGCTACTCACTAGAACGGACTCCGGGGTCTGGGCGGGGCTTAGCGCGCCTGGGGCGTGGCTCTGAAGAGAAGGGGGTGGTTGGGACTACCCTAGAGTGAAAGGAGGTAGGTGTGCAGGAACTTAAGGAATCGGTTCTCCAAAACCAACTTTCTGTCCTGGTGGGGTTATTGGGAATTTATGGAAAAGATAATTATTGGGAAAGAGAATTGAATATTTGCTTTCCTCTATTCAATACTTTTTTTTCTCCTTTGGTTGTTTGTGACAATTTAGCCTAGGCTGGCTTAGAACTCATGATGCTTCCTGCCTCCATCAAGTGCTGAGATTCCAGGCTTTGAACATCCTTTACCATAAATGTGCTGGACACATGCTGCAGGCGGCTGTTGTGTGTGAATGTATAGCTATGCTGGTCTCTCTGTAACAGTTATTATAGCAGAGCCTGTTTTTTTTTATTTTTAACAACAAATGGTGTCAATGTGGTCTTTTCTCACTCCCACCACTTACATTACCCCCTGTGGTGCCAACTGGATATTTCATACCTTGACTTTATGATGTTAGTTTCTCTATAATTGTTTTGGCGCCAGAGTTCTAATCATGAAAGACATGGTACAACGTTTTTAATCCATTGTGGTCTTGGCAATCAGCTTTGAGTGATTTTCCAAATATAACTCTCAGGGCATTCGAAACCATGTGAACCCTGTCCAGTTGGCAGAGCCTCTCCCCTGGGCTTTGGCACCAGCCTTTCCTTTCAGGGACAGAGAGGAGGGCATCCCAGGCTACCAGCAATGAATGCAACCAGAGCCCCAGAGAGCAGTCACCACTCCAGACCTGTGTCGCTCAAAGATGTCCTAAGAATTCAACTTTTTAAAAACAATTTTGAGCACCTTAATCTAAGTTAATTTACCGATACTAACTTCAGTAGTAACCTTGTGGACTGAGTTTTAAAAGGTCGTATCTTCCCTAAGTTCCCTAGAACGGACTCCGGGGTCTGGGCGGGGCTCCCGCGTTTGGGGCGGGGCTTAGCGCGCCTCCACAAAGCCTCTTCGAGTCAGTTTTAAAGTTCAATGAGCAAAACTGTTCTTCCCTAGCCAGGCTTTAGCTTCTGGCCTTGAGTTTCTTTTTTCCCAAAAGCTTTGTGAGTTGTTACATGTTGTTATATTTTGCTTGCTTGTTTCTTATATTCAGTAGGTGTGTGTGTGTGTGTGTGTGTGTGTGTGTGTGTGTGTGTGTATGGTGTTTTTCATATGGGTACCCATGGGCTCAGTTGCCAGAACTGCAAAAGATAAGACAATCTCTGTTATGGTCAGGACACCCGGAGAAAACTGAAAACAGCTTTGCATATGAATTAAACAAACCATCAATTCAAAAATGGTGACAGCAGGTCAGGAGTTCAAGGTCATCCTCAACTACATAGTGAGCTGAGGCCAGACTGGGCAATGAGACCCTGTCTCAAATAAGTAAACGAACAAACAAACAAACAAACCAGTTATTTGGTTTAAGTGATAGTTTAAGTGACAATCTTAATTATTACGTTCACATTTATTTATTTTTTTGGTGGACATAGGTGTGGAGAGAGAAGGAAAGCTTGTAGGAGTTGGTTCTCTCTTTCTGTCATGTGTATTTAGGGAATGGGACTCAGATCGTCAGACTTGGTGTCCTCTGGCTTTACCCACTGAGCTCTCTTGCATCCGTAGGCAATGTCTGGGGTCCCAACTTGGTGGTGGGATTTCTGTGATGCGCAGATGCCCAGAGCGTCTCACTCTAATCTAATGCAGAGTGAGAACAGAGGACTTTGAGATTTCAAATAAAAATCATCCACTCTGTTCTGGGTCATTCTTTGTCCAGTACCACTCCTCCCACCTCATAGAACGGACTAGCACACAGCTCATGAAAGGACAGCTAAAGATTCTTTGTTTATTATTATTTTATTTTTCATTTTGCATTCCAATTGTAGCCCTCTCCTTCCCCTCCTCTGGGTCCCACCCTCTAACTCTCCCATACTCCCTCCCGTTCTCCACAGAAATGGGGTGCCCTCTCCCTCCCCTCCCACCGTCCTGCCCCAGCATATCAATTTACATCAGGTCTGAGCACCACTAAGGGGAAGTGATGAAAAAGCAGGCCTTATAGTCCTTGCGAGAGGCAGCCCTGCTCCACTTACTAGGTCCCCACATGATGACCAACCTGCCTATCAGTTGGGTGTAGGGTGCCTAGGTCCAGTTCATGCATGCCCTTTGAATTGGTGGTTCAGATGCTGTGAGCCCCCATGGACCTAGGTTAGTGGTTCTGTTGGTCTTCTTGTGGAGTTCTTGTCTCCTCTGGGTCTTTCTATCCTTCCTCCCATTCTTCCACAAGATCCCCCTTGTTCCATCCAATGTTTGGGAGTGACTTTCCAGTTTAGGATTCATAAGTCCACATCATTGTGCTGCCAATAGGAAGGATAACAATCATATTCCAGATGTTCTGGTGGCAGCCCTTAGACTGTTGGGAAACTTCCAGTTGTTTATTTAGTTTAGTCTCTGTCTCTTTCCAAAAAGGATCTGTGCAATTTGGTACATTACTGATAACTAATAGAAAGACTAAATTTTGAATCATTTTAAAAGACTGTACAGAGGGAGGCTTCCTCAAAAAGTAAGCTCATTCATGTTTATGTGAATATTAAACTTAAGCCCTTATGTTGTGTGCCACAGAGAGCAAGCCCTGTTCACCCACGCTACATAGAGCTGAGGTTAGAATTTGTGTGCCCCCCCCCCGAAATGAGATGCACTGCCCAGCTGCCCTAACAAACTCAGTACCTCAGCACATTTGCCATGTAAAAGGTCTTCAGCAAATACTTTCTAGTTTTAGCATGTTAACCTCCCTGTAGCATAATTTTCAGGTGTGAACATCTACAGGTGAGAAAATTTGACATTTAGGAACTCCTATGTGATTCTTAGCATTCTAGCAGAGTGAGGTCTAACTTTGAATTCAGGTCAGCAAATGTATTTTTTCGGTCCTTAGCATGAATCTAATATGAATTGGCCTGGAATATGTGAAGGGACAAGTTCATGGCATAGCCAAGTGTAAGGATTGTCACTGGTGTTGAAATAACTCTATTCCACCCACTAGGTAAGGCTAAACTCTTCTAGGTGCTGGGTTGCTAAAGACTGACTTGATTTATAAAAGCAAAACTATAATAATAATATGGAAATAATATGATTCATGTATTGTGACCAAAAGAGAAGGGTGGATACCCATGCTTAAAAACTACCCAGGGGGCTAGAGAGATGACTCAGCCTTTAAGAGCGTGCACTGCTCTTGCAGAGGACCTGAGTCCAGTTCCCAGCATCACCTGCACACATGCATGGAACCAAAAATAAATATAAAAATAAATCTTTAAAAAAGCACAACCTGTCTCATCTGTCCTGCTTTCCTTCCTATTTAATTCATTCTGACACCAGACACTGTGTGAAGTCAGGGACCAGGGGACCATGCCCATTTTGTCCATCATTGTTCTCCCTATGACAAGCACAGACAGAGGGTTTGAAAATATCAGTGAAGTTGCTATTGAATGAATGATTTGTTGAATACCCCTATAGACCAAGTCTGTTCCCTCTGGTGTGCAGAGTATTAATCTAATGTGGCCCTAAGGAAGATGAAAATGACCCACAACCCTGCTAAGCATCACTCTTAATGGGCAGTGTCCATGTGCTCTGTGCCTTAGCTGTATAGCCAACCCACCTGTTTGTTTGTTTGTTTGTTTGTTTTTCAAATTACATCTCGATCAAAGTCTCGTCCCTCCTCCTCTCCAGGCCCCTCCCTCCCTCCCTTTTCCCTATCTCTGTCCTCCTTGGATGAGGGGGAGCCTCCACATATCAACCCCCCTCAGTTCATCAGTAACAGGAGCACTAAGAGCTTCTTTTTGTATTGGGGCCTGATATGGCATCCCAGCTAGGGTAATGTGTTCCACTAACAGGCAACAGGGTCTATGTCTCGCTACTGGGTGGAGTTTTTAATAGGACATTTATGCTAGGTTCCCGTCTGTTTGAGTCCGTGGGTTGTAGGATGGTTGTCCTGTGCTATATGGTTAATATCCACTTATAAGTGAGTACATACCAGATGTATCTTTCTGGGTTTGGGTTAACTCACTCAGGATGAGCTTTTCTAGATCTGTCCATTTGGTTGCAAATTGCATGATTTCCTTGTTTCTGATAGTTGAGTAGTATTCCATGGTGTAAATGCACCAACAGTTTTTTTTTTTTAATCCATTCGTCAGTTGAAGAACATCTGGGTTGTTTCCAGTTTCTGGCTATTATGAATAAAGCTGCTATGAACATAGTTGAGGCAATGTCCTTGTGGTTTGGTGGAGAGTCTTTTGGATATATGCCCAGGAGCAGTATGCTGGGTCTTCAGGCAGAGCTATTCCAAGTTTTCTAAGATATTGCCAGATTGATTTCCAAAGTGGTTGTACAAGTTTGCACTCCCACCAGCAATGGAGGAGTGTTCCCCTTTCTCTACATCCTTGCCAGCATGTGTTATCACTTGAGTTTTTGATATTAGCCATTCTGACAGGTTTGAGATGGAACCTCAGAGTCTTTTTGAGTTGCATTTCCCTGATAATTAAAGATGTTATCAAAAGCATTTCTTCAAGTGCTCTCGGCCTTTAGAGATTCTTCTTTTGTGAATTCTCAGTTTAGCTCTGAACCCTTTTTATTTATTATTTTATTTATTTATCTATCTATCTATTTATTTATTTATTTGTTTGTTTGTTTGTTTGTTTGTTTATTTTGGAGACAGGGTTTCTCTGTGTATCTCTGGCTGTCCTGGACTCACTTTGTAGTCCAGGCTGGCCTTGAACTCACAGAGATCCACCTGCCTCTGCCTCCCTAGTACTGGGATTAAAGGTATGTGCCACCACACTCAGCAATTAGACAGCTGTGAACTGCCATGTGGTTGCTGGGATTTGAACTCAGGTCCTTTGGAAGAACAGCCAGTGCTCTTAACCACTGAGCCATCTCTCCAGCCCCATGTACCCCATTTTTTGATTGGATTATTTGGTTTGTTGGTGTTTAATTTCTTGAGTTCTTTATGTCACCTACCCTTCTTGAAGGCAAAGCCCAGATTTTGTCCTCAGTAACAAGGCTTACAATGAAGACAATCACCCAGTCTCCCGTGATAAGAGGAAGACCACATGACCTGATTCTTTCTGCCCAGCAGTAGGAAACATCCTGAGGATCTTCCAGAAATCCATGCTTTCTTTTCAGGACTGGTGAGAGACTAGGAGACAGATTCCCTGGTAGACAGAGAGAGGAGCCATAACTAGGTAATAAAGATGGTAAACTTTTAAGGCACCTGGCTTCTTCCTCATCCTCCTCACCTGGGACAAACACCTGGCAGCTTAAAGGTTTTATAGAGCCTGCCAACAGGCCCTGTGCTGATGGACTGGCCCAACAAGTTCCAGGTGGATCAGGAAACATTACACACAGTTGTGGGCTAACCAACCATAGTTGAGCATAATGAACACAATTCATACGGTCCAACTCTAAATCAGGGTAGGAAACTCTTCAGAGACTTCAAAACAGACAAAACAAACAAAGCCAACCTTCTGAGTTACATCTCTGCTTTGCAGAGGATGTTTTCTCTATGTGTCTGCTACATGGATGTACTTTCTCACCCCCAACGAACACCCTTCTTCAGCTCTTGATTCTGTCAGCTCCTGTTTGCTGTGTTCGTGGTTTCCCACTACTACCTGTCTAAATTGAGATGTTTTCCTACCTTTTAATTCTTTAACTGGCAGAGAAAATGAACCCAATCAAGACTGTATCACTAGAGTTTGAACCCAGGACCGACCATACACTAGGTTCAGTGGCAGAACCACTAAGCCACATTCCCAGTCCACAGCCAGACTGAGCATCCCTTTCTAGTTTCACCTGGGTGGCAGACTTTGCTGTTCAAACTACAGGAACCAAGAAATTGAATTTTACACTAAAAAATGGTGGTGTTACAGGAAGCCCACCAGAAATGACCACTCAAACACAGTCTAGCAGGGACTACACTCAGGTATTTGGCCACTTAAGTGTAGCTTCAACCATTTAGAGCAAAAGTCTTTAAAAGACAAAAATTACATCCTTGAATCTCACTTTGCAGCTGCAAGGGGAGGTTTTTGCACAGGGGAGCAGTTCAGCAGAAGTCATTTTAACCTCGGGTTCCTAGATGTAGTTGATTAATTTGTCACAGGATTCTCCATTGAGGAGATCAAGTTCTAGTTGAACTTGAGGTGGCCTCAACAAGGGTACAAGATGGAGGAACCTCTGCCCTCTCTTGTCCAGTCACAATCTCCACGTGTTCTATGGGCATGGGTCAAATTGTTGACTTGTCTAAATATGAATGGGACTGTTGATTCATATTCTGATCAGGCTAAGAGTAAGACCCTGGCATCCTCAACTGAACGGCCAACTACATCAAATAGAGTATAAACTCAGTTAAGCTACTGCTCCTTAGGGCCAACTATGCCCGTCTAGAACAAGACAAGTCAAAGAATTTATTTTTAAAGCTGAGCTTCCACTCCCCCGCCTCCACAGCACCCTGGGGATATTACTTTCCCCCATCTCTGGTCTAACCCAGATGCTTTGAGAAAGGGGGAAGGAGCAGAAAGTGTGCTGCTACTGGGGGAAAACCTATTTTTCCTTCCTGCATGCACCATGAGGCCCTCCCCACCTCCACACAGAGAACAGGACTAGGACCACAGAACCACAAGCAGGAGTCAAGTGACTAAGCCAGCCAGAAGGGAAGGGAGAAGGTCAATTTCCTCTTGTGGAGCTGAAAGAACAGACAGAGGTTTTGGTTTTCTGTGAGTGATCAGGGCACAGGTCTTAAGCTAAGGGGGAGGGTTTGGGGTGTGTTCCTGGGGAGCCACCAGCATTGCCACAGCCATAGGAGCACCCAACAACCAAGGTGCATCTTCAGTTGCCACCTGTGCCACATCGAGGGTGGGCAGCCTGCATGGTCATGAGCCTGTGGAAAATCAGATCATGTGCTGCCTCAGGGGCATTGATGGCTGTGGCCTAGGACAGCTCGTTTCTCTTCCATTTTAGATCTGTTTCTCCAAACAACAGAATTAACAGAGACACACAGGGAGACAATAGTCATACAGAGAGACATGTAGTAAAGACAACCAGGGGTAGCCACTACACATTCCTACACCTGAACACCAGGGGAGTCCAGTGACATCTCACACTGATCCTGGACACAGGATCTATAGCCACATCAGACTTCCATTCTGTGTTCTAACCAGATGGTGCCTCTCACAGGTCAAACTTATCTCCAAGGTGGTCAGACCAGATAACTCTTGATTATCTTTAGGGGTCTGTATCAGAGTTCCTCTGGAACACTCAATAGTGATTGGTTGGAGAGGATTTTTCCAGCTGAGATCACTGCTCTCAGAGTGCTCACCCTATAGGAGTCCTCTCCAGCCGATATACTCTTCCCCACTCCTCGGGGAATCCAAGGAAATCACCAGAGATGACCACTGAGACACAGTTTACAGCCAACTGAAAGTCTTTATTTCAGGTGACTGGGACTATACTTAAGTATTTGGGAACCCTGTGTAGCCCCAAATATTTAGACCAAGAGGGTTTTAAAGGCAAAATCCATATCCTGGTATCTTTCTCTGCAGCTTCGGGGAGAGGTTTTGCACAGGCAGACAGTTCAAGAGAAGCTAAGATAAGGTAGCTAGGGCATCTTGACCTGGGGTTCCTAAAAGAGAGTTGGGAATTTTCCATGGGATTCTCCATCAAGAAGATCAAATTCTGGGGATGGAGAGATGGCTCAGTATAAGTTCTATGCTCCTCCATAGGACCCAGGTTCAAATCCCAACACTTGGGAGGCAGAAGCAGGCAGATCTCTGTGAGTTCAAGGCCGTCCTGGTCCACAGAGTGAGTTCCAGGATAGCCAGGGCTACACAGAGAAACCCTGTCCTAAAGCAAAACAAAACAAAACAAAAAAGATCAACTTCTAGTTAAATCTAAAATGGCCTCCATAAGAATACAAGATGGAGGAACATCTGCACTCTCTTGCTCTGTCACACAATGGTTCAGAGAGATAAAGTATAGCTTCTTCCCCCAACCCCACCATTTATTTACTCTGTGTGTATGTCTGCAAGTGTGTGTTCACTTCTGGGCATGAGGAGTTGGTTTTCTTTTTCAACCATGTAAGTCCAGGATGAAACTCAGGTTGTCAGGATTGGTGGCAAGTGCCTTTCCATACTGAGACATCTTGCTGGCCCCAAGGTTTACATTCTTATGGTATTGTTGAATTAACTTCCAGCTTTGGCCTTTCTTACATAACAAAACTAGAAATCTTTGAATTTTACCATTGATTTTGTGTTTGCTTTTGTTATCTGTGACTTAATGCAGCATAAATGGATCTAAGAATCAGAAGCAACAGATTTTACAGTGCTCTTAAATGTCTTTTCAACACGGACAAAGTGAGCATTGTATTGATCAGTTGTGAAATAGTTATGCCTAAATCCTACTTGTTCCTGAACAGAAAAGATACATAAGTATGACTAATGATGGAGGAAACTTTAAGGATGTATCTGTTTTACCAACACTTCTGAATGAGATGAAATGAAAAGTTCACCATTTCTAAAATAAGACACAGGATACTTTGGGATGACTGGCAGTGATCTGTGTTGGCATTAGTTCAGAGGAGGGCCTACCAGTCATCAGAAGTTTTTGAAGGCAAAGCACCTTTCCCCTCAACCTTTTTCATTCTGAGACCTTTTATCCAATGTGTTGTAAATGAGGTCACTGGCACCCAGCAAGGAGGAGTGATAGTGCAGGGTGAGGAAACGCTCACAAAAATAAATATATAATGAATACTTAAAAAACAAAACAAAACAAAATAGTATGCCAGGTGATGGTGGCGCATGCCTGTTATCCCTGCCCTCAGAGGCAAGCTGATCTCTGAGTTCCAGGTCAGCTTGGTCTACAGAGTGAGTTCCAGGACAGTCAGGGCTACACAGAGAAATCCTGTCATGAAAAAGAGAGGAAAAAAAAAGGAACAGTAACATTAGAGAGAAAAAATACCGCCTCAGCAGTAGAAAAGCATTTCTCAGAGGAGGAAGTGGTGTTTCAAACCCATGAGAACATAGTGACTTATTCAGCTAATTACATATTTGAAAAAATAACTAATTACATATTTGAAATTTTTCAGTACTGATGGTTCCAAAGTTCAAAGCAGCGTGCGTGTGTGCATGTGTGTGTGTGTGTGTGTGTGTGTGTGTGTGTGTGTGTTCATGTGTTCTTGCACAGGTTCAAGTTTAGATGGATGTGCATGGTGAGACAAGAGATCAATGTCCAAGTGTCTTCCGCTATTGCTATCTACCTTAACTATTTGAGGCAGAGTCTCTCGATGAGTGTATGGCTTACTGATTGGCTAACTGGTTGGTGAGTTCAGCTTTTATATGAGTGCTGGGGATCCAAAGTCAGGTTCTCATTTTTGAGCAGCAAGCCTTTATTGATTGTATCATCAGCCCCTGATTAAAGCATTTTTATTTATGAATACAAGGTCAACTGGAAAAAATATAGATAAAAATAATTGATACTAAGCCATATAACTCTCATAACTGTGGCCTAATTACCTCTGTTGTTTTGTATTGTATTTATTATTATAAGAGAAAGAGCCATTTGTTGGACTGAAAGGGGGAGCTGTTGGGGGAAATAAGATATACCTTAAACATAAAAAAAAAAAGGGAAGAGGATGGGGGGTTGAGGGTGGGAGGGTGGGACTGGAGGGGGAATAGGGAGGGGACTGCGATTGAGATGTAACTTGAAGAAATAAAAAAATAAAGTAAAAAATAATTGATACTTTTAAATGTATCATTTAAAATTTTTTAATTATGTCTATGGAGATACATGCAGTTGGGGCCTGGGCCGTGAAGAAAGGTTGATAAAGCAAACTGTACATTGGTGTCTGTGATCTCGCAGCAGGTCATGACCTCCTAAGGGGAAGGCCCCCTTGGGCCAACTCCATATTGTAGCCAGAGCTCTCCCAGAATGCAATGCAACCAGTTGCAGGGAAAAGTAACAACCTCCTTAGCACCAGTGAATTCATGGAACCAGAAGACAATCTTTCCTCTCCATCTATCACTCAAAAGAGAGGGAATGAAGGACCTCTGTGTCATTGGGAGGGGGGTCTATCTCTCCTCCATCTTCTACTTGAAAGAAAGGAAATGAGGGACCTCCTTGCCCTGGGGGTCTGTCCAGCCCTTCTGGCAATTGTGAAGATCATATGCTGTTTTCCCAATCTTCTGGACTAGGATATATACTAAGGCTCTAAGGCTCGTGCACCTACCAGAGTCTCCTCTGTGGTGAGTAGATAACGCCCACCCCCCACTGTTAGAATGCTGTACTTGTTCTCAGGCACCAGCTTTTGTCTGGAATCCACTAGGTGTTCATTTCCTGGTTCCCTCAGGTAATTTGCAGAACCAAATGACAACCTCTCCTTTCTATCCTCTGTCCAGAAAAAGAGACAGAGGGGAGGGATTCTAGGCAAGCATTAATTATAATGTGAATTATTAGTTGTTTTGGTTCTGCTTCTTTTATAGCAAACTACTTGTTTGTTTGCTTTTTGAGACAGGGTCTCTCTACATAGCCCTAACTGTCCTAGATCTCACTGTGTAGACTAGACTGGCCTCAAATTCACAGAGGTCTACTTAACCTCTGCCTCCCAAGTGCTAGGATTAAAGTCATGTGCCACCACACCCAGCAATAAACTACTCTTATGCCGTTAAAAAATTAAAAGAAAACTATGTGTTTGGGGGCCTTGTATGCACAAGAGTCAAAGATTCCCATAAAGGCCAGAAGCATTAGATCTCCAGGCATTGGAGTGACAGGTAGTTGGGAGCCACCTGATGTGAGTAGCATTTGGCATTGGTGCTGGAGGCCAAACTCAGGCCCTCTGCAAGAGCAGTATGGGTTCTCAACTGCCATACCATGTCTCCAGCCCTTGGTATTTTTTTAAGCATAATACTAAGAGCAGAAACCACAAAGGAAAAAGTGGATGACTTGATGGCATATATTTTCAATTGTCTGATACTGAAATATTTGCAGGTGAAATGATAAGATGTTGAAGATTAACTGCCAAAAAAAGTCATAGAAGGAAGGTGATGGATGTGAAACAAGACTGATTATCTGTGAGCTGATAATTGTTGAGTCTGGATAATGAGTTCATGGGCACAGGGGGATTTTATATATATACTATTTTATTTCTATAAATGGTTGAATGTACTTTTATAATAAAAATTTATGTTGTTTTAGTCCTGCGTTTTCACAAACTGGTCGGGTCTTTCATCACAATCTCCTTATTAAAAAGTCAGGGTGAAGAGGCCAGGCGGACAGCTCGGTGAGTAAATTGCTTCCTCTGAAAGCATGAGTACCTGAACTTGGATCCCCGCACCTACATAAGAGCCAACTGTGGTGGTGCGTTCTGTGACCTCAGCATGGGGTGGGCAGGGACAGGCAGATAGGGCTGGGGCCTTGCTAGTTAGCCAGTCTAGATGAATCAGTGAGCATTGGGTTGAGTAAGAGACCTTGTCTCTGAAAAGAAGGCGGAGAAAGAAGAGTGTACCCCATACCAATCTTTGCATCTCTACACATACCTCTTTCCTTAGTGGGGAGAAGATAGGCTGATTACAGGCATTTTATTTTAAAAAGTCCAAAAAAATCCTGGCACTTGGAGACCAAGGCAGAGGATTCAAGGATTGCCCCAAGTTTAAGGCCAACCTGGGCTGCATAGTGAATTTTAGTCTCACTTGCACTCCATGGTGAAGTCATGTGGGTCTACAGAGAGAGTTTCCAGGCCTACACAGGAAAACCCTGTCTCAAAAAACAAACAAACAAAATTATAGAAATGACCAAACAAAGTGTAAAAATTACATGATAAAAACTGTTAGAGTGAAGGGTTTCAAGAAGAAAATGTAAAACTGCATCTGGGGGCCGTGAGGTGGCTCATTGGATAAAGGGGCTTGCTGCCGACCCCAACAACTGGTGTTCAGTCTCCAGGACCCATGTGGTAGAAGGAGAGGACTCACTTATGCAAGTAATCTGTGACTTCCCACAGGCATGTGCAAAGTGGCATATTCACCCTTCCCCTTCCTAGATACACAATAAATGTAATTCAATTATTTTAATAAATGTACATTATCCATGATTGACTCAAACACTGCCAATAAGATGAAGAGCACTCTGCCGGGCATGGTGAGGGGAATGTGGTCGCCATCATGGTTTTCTGCTAACATGTATTGATTGGAATTTATAATTTATATAGTTTCTGAACAGAAACAATATATACCAAGATGCTTAAAGATATACCAGATCTGGGGGTTAGAGAGATGGATTGATTCCAGAGGACCAGGAATTCAATTCCCAGTACCCACATGGCAGCTCACAACTGTCTTTAACTCCTGTTCCAGTGGATCTGACACCCACACACAGACATGCATGCAGTCAAAACATCAGCGTACATAAAATAAAAATAAATTATTTTTAAAAATTATCAGATGTGTAATCCAGTCATTCAGGTTGGAATTTGGTCAAAAGAAACAACTCACAGGGATTTTCAACACTCAGTGCCTATGGCAACATACTTCGGATGAATGGAAGGCTCCAAAAATCAAAAGGAGCAAGAAATCATTCATTCACAAATGAGCTAATAAGAGCCACTAAAGCAGGAATAGAGCCATAAAGCCACAGAAAGATATCCTGTATGGTAAGTGAATATACTTTAAATCCAGACAGAAAAATAACATTATACCAAAGTGTAACAGAGCCAGGCTTCATGGCACAGGCCTGCAAGCTCAGCTTCTTGGGTGGCAGAGGCAAGAAGAGCTCAAGTTCAACACCTGCCTATTGATGTCCTGTTTCAAAAGAATGAGCAGAGAGCCAGGGAATGGATGTAGCTCAGTGATAGGGGGTCTGCAGGAGTCCAATCATAGGTCCAGTGTCTAGTAATGAAAGAAACAAAAATGCCAATGGAATTATGGGAGGTTTGGTTTGGTTCGATTGTGGCTATTTCTGATATGTGTATGCATTCTATATGTTTTAATGTTTTCTTAGTTTATAATAAAAAAACAAAGTTCATTTTATGTCAAACATATACAAATAGAGAAAATGTTTTTAAAATAAAAATATTTTCCAGTTGTTAAGTATATTTAATATATTTTAAAAATTGGCATCATAAAGCAAGGTGTGAGGAGACCAAGGCAGGAAGATTGAAAGTTCAAAGCCAATGTTGGCCAGGTAGCAAGGTCCTGTCTTACAAACCAATCAGTAATGTTCACCTGCCAGGGCAATGGCAAGATCAAGAAGATAACTCTCTCAGGGCAAGGCCCATCTACTGTAGTCTGATGTGCTGACTCTTTGATTTCCTCACATACAGGAAATGCAACAGCATAGTTTGTGGTAGTGGGGGACTGCTTTCAGGCTCTCCTCTGTAAAGAAAGAGAAATGCAAAAACAAACAAAAATAGTCCAAAGAAAAAGTAATTTTCTATTAATACAAGAACAAAATAATGTTGTTACCAAGACCTATATAGTAATTTCAGCAGAAACAACAACAACAAAAAAAAATCAAGATGGCTAGATGACTCAGAGGGTAAAGGCGATTGCCTCGTGGCCAAGCCTGACAATCTGCACTTGATCCCTGGTGATCCCTGGTGGTGAAATGGAAGGAGAAAAGAGAAAACCAACTCCCCAAAGTTGTTCTTTGACTTCCACGTGTGCACTATGGCATGTGCAGACCCACAACCATGAAATAAATAAAAATATCTTTTATAATCCTTTAAAAAATGAACAAGACAGCCAGACCTCCCTCAAAGGCCTCTCTCTCCTTGTCTCTCTGTCTCTATCTTTGTCTCTCTGTCTCTGTCTCTCCATCTCTCTCTCTCTCTCTCTCTCTCTCTCTCTCTCGTGTGTGTGTGTGTGTGTGTGTGTGTGTGTGTGTGTGTGTGAGATCAATCATCATTAGTAAAGAAGATATGCACAGGGCAGACTCATTTAATCCTTTGAGGACCTGGATAGAACTAAAAGGTAGAAGGACAAAGTCTCTCCCACAGGCCACCTCTCCCCTGAAACTTCTCCTAGCCTCAGACTTTGTCCTCAGACTGATTTCAGAACTCTGAACTGAATGACATCCCTGGCATGCAGCTAGCAGGTCATGGGATGTCTCGGCTGAGCCCTACAGTCTCTCTCCATTCATGCCTCACATCACATGACCTGTTGGTATGATTCTCTGAAGAACCCTGTGCTTTATTGTTCTGGGAGGGACAGCTTTGCAACTGGTTGATTCTATCCCTCTCCTCCCTTCTGATGACATCCTTAATTAAAAGTCTGACTTCAGATTTTTCTGTTGCCTCATTTCTCCAGTGTTTCTACTTCTGCTCTCCTGACTACCCAGAAACATCTTCCTTGTGCCTTGCAGCTACATGATACTGTGTGATCATCAGCAGGGGCATGCTTTTCCTGGTCACAGCATCTTATTCTGCTACAGGCAAGGTTCCATAGGTCTTCGTCTAGTCCATTCTTCCTGACCTTGGTCTTTGGTGAATAGTGGTGTGGATGTTGTCATTGGCCCCTTGGTATACAACCTGCTTCCTCCTCATCCTTGTGGTCTCTCTGCTGTGTGCATTCTGCTGATTTCTGGGACCGCTAATTTCCCATCAACTTCACAAGCATCATTCTCACAGATAAGCTTCACAGACAGGCCTGCTTCAATAGAGTAACCAGCATGGAGAGTAGAGTAGGCCTGGAATTGAATCCTCACTAGTAGGACAGAAAGACACCTTCTCTGAAGGCCAGGTTTCCCATCTGTATAAAGGTCTACCAAAACCTTCTAGAAGAAAATACCTTGTTGACTGGTAAGAACCCAAGGAAGATGCCCAAACTCTTAGCACCATGTGGCCAATTACTAGTATGCTGGGAGCCAAGGCCCATGGAAAATTACTAACCTTCCCTACTTACATTAGGGCCTAAGATACAGGCCTACAGAAAGTTTTCAACTCTCCCCTGCTAAACTCCCGCCACAGGAGTTAGGTTCAGCTTGTCCCGACTGATTACCAGAACAATTCTCAGAAGTCACCTGATTAGCCTGTGGCTGGTCAGCTACAACCATGAGATATCCCAGACCTTTAGTCTCCTAGTAACCCGCTGACGTCCAGCTGATGTCCCTGCATCCCTGCCTTCCGCTTCCCTGCCTCCTACCGAACCTATAACTGACCCTGTTTTCAATAAAAATTTGAGAGCTTGATCAATGGACTTGCTCTCTGTCTCCGTGTCTTTTGTCCCTTCTCTCATTCAGGTCTTTGGCACTCCTCCTGAGTTCCCCGAACCCCGCAGGCCAGGGCAAGTGGCGCCCAACTTTGCTTGAACGACGCATTCCCCTGCCGGCCGGCACCCTTGAACTGATGCCAAAGAGGGCGAGTGAAGGTTCATCTTTGATCGCCATGGAGTGCCTGCCCGTGAGCAGATCAGGTAAGTTTTATGGGTCGAAATCATGGGACAAACACTCTCAAAACGTGACCTTTTCCTTCAAGGAATCAGAGTCACTCAAGACACGGGGTACTAGGGTCAAGAAAAATGATTTGATGTTTTTTCAATTTGTTGTTGATCTCTGTCCCTGGTTCCCTCAAGAGAGCACCATTAATGAAAAAAGATAAAAAAGAGTAGTTGATTGCATGAAAGATTTCTATGAGTCCATGGGACCTGAGAGGGTTATGGAAAGCTGATTATCATGATAGATGCCAAGAATTCGCTCTGCGCAATGCCACTGGTAAAGATAATTCAAAAACTTGGATTGATAAAAAACTTTTAGTATTGGCTCCTTTTGATTCTAACGAGTGACAAGCCAAATTTCCTCCTGGGTTGCTAACTCCAATAGAACAAGCCGCCATTCGGGCATAGCAGACCCTTCCCTCCAAGGGATCAGCTTTTACCTCATTGTCCAAAATTAGACAGGGTCCCCAAGAACCTTACAATGATTTTGTTGGTTGGCTCCTAGAAGCATCGGAACGACTGTTGGGTGAAATTGAGCCTGAAAACGATTTTATAAAACAACTGGCCTTTGAAAATGCTAACGCTGCTTGCCAGGCTGCCATACACCCCCACCACTGGGGGAAAAACTGTTTCTGACTTTATAAGAATTTGCACTGATGTGGACCCTATATCCCGTAACATTGGCTTGGCCATTGGGGCGGCACTCCATAACTTGGGCCCGACCCCTTCACAATCTAAGGTTTGCTTTAATTGTAAACAACCTGGACACTTCTCTAGAGATTGCCCAAATCCTCGGGTGGAAAGACTGCTCCCTATAGCCCTTTGTCCTGTTAATGATACAGTTTTCATCTGTGGAAATAATGAGGCCTATACCTTTCTGCCCACCAGCTGGACTGGAACATGTGTCCAGGCATCTCTCCTTCCAGATATAAACATAATTCCTGGCGATGCGCCTGTGCCAGTTCCTAGCTTTGACCTGATAGCTGGCAGACACAAGGGAGCTGTTCAGCTCATCCCCCTTTTAGTGGGACTAGGACTGTCTGCATCCCTGGCTACAGGATCAGCAGGATTAGGAGTCTCTTTACATAAATATAATAAGCTGTCACAACAGCTTATTAGTGATGTTCAGGTTTTGTCCAGTACCATACAGGATATCCAGGAACAGCTGGACTCTCTAGCAGAAGTGGTACTACAAAACAGAAGAGGACTAGACTTATTGACAGCAGAGAAGGGAGGTTATCTGTTTGGCTTTACAGGAGCAATGCTGTTTCTATGCCAACAAATCAGGTATAGTAAAAAATAAGATAAAGAAGCTACAAGAGGACCTGGAAAAGCGATGGCGAGAGTTGGCTGAACCCCCTTTCTGGAATGGATTAAATGGATTCCTTCCCTATCTCCTTCCCTTGCTTGGCCCCCTTCTTGGCTTACTAATTCTCTCTCTTGAACCTTTTCTTTTTAACAGACTTATGGCCTTCATTAAGGGACAGATTGACTCTATAGCATCCCAACCTATACAAGTTCATTATCATAGATTGGATCTGGCTGACCCAGGCTTAGGTGAGTCCTATGAGGACCTTCCCGAACCACTCCTTAAGGCTCCTTCTTCCACAATGTGCATTCCATCAGCATAAAAATTCAGAATTATGCTTGTCTTTTATGACATGGGCACCTGCAAGGGGTGTAGGACTAAGTACCGCAGGGGGAGGACCCAATTGTCCGCTTCTGAATCCCCTGAGAAACAAACCTGATTGCATAGAGGTTGATGTCTAAAAGTCTCCAGCCTCCAGCCTGTTGGGGATTTCCTCCGGGTATGGTGGAGCCACCCTCTCCTCCACAAAAAGATATCCGCTTCAGAGCCACAGGCTATTCTTGGAGGATCAGGTCACTGCTTCCCCCCTCTGGTTAATGCCCACCTCCTTTAGGAGGAAAAATTGGATTGCGCTGACAACATTCAAGCCTCTTAAAATTATATAAACAGGGAGGAGATGCTGGGAGCCAAGGCCCATGGAAAATTACTAACCTTCCCTACTTACATTAGGGCCTAAGATACAGGCCTACAGAAAGTTATCAACTCTCCCCAGCTAAGCTCCCGCCACAGGAGTTAGGTTCCACTTGTCCCGATTGATTACCAGAACAATTCTCAGAAGTCACCTGATTAGCCTGTGGCTGGTCAGCTACAACCATGAGATATCCCAGACCTTTAGTCTCCTAGTAACCCGCTGACGTCCAGCTGATGTCCCTGCATCCCTGCCTTCCGCTTCCCTGCCTCCTACCGAACCTATAACTGACCCTGTTTTCAATAAAAAAAAATTTTAAGATTTATTTATTATGTATACAGTGTTCTGTCTGCAGGTATATCTGCAGGCCAGAAGAGGGCACCAGATTTCATTATGGATGGTTGTGAGCCACCATGTGGTTGCTGGGAATTGAACTCATGACCTCTTGAAGAGCAGCCAGTGCTCTTAACGGCTGAGCCATCTCTCCAGCCCTCAATAAAAATTTGAGAGCTTGATCAATGGACTTGCTCTTCGTCTCTGTGTCTTTTGTCCCTTCTCTCATTCAGGTCTTTGGCACTCCTCCTGAGTTCCCCAAACCCCACTGGCCGGGGCACTAGTACATAATAAAAGGTTCACAAAGAATTCCTTTAAGGCTAGTGATGTAAGAGAGTTGGATGACTACATTCCTAGCATGCACAAAGCCCTGGGTTCTATCCCCCGAATCATACAAACTGATCATACACTTGTAATGTAGCATTTGGGAGTTAGAGGCAGGAGTGTCAAGTTCAAGGTCAGCCATGGTCACAAAGGAAGTTTGAGGATTATTTGAATTATATGAGACCCTGTCTCACAAATGGAGTATGGTGGGGATGGGAACAAAAGAAAACAAATACTCCCTTTTAACCTTTGGTAGGTCAGTCAGTGATGAAGAACTTGGGTTCAGGCCCTAGCTCTTGCCAGTTACAAGTTGGAAGAGCCTGAGCATAGGGCTGTCCTGACTGCTGTACTGAGACTTGTAAGGCTGAGATTCAAAAACATGGGCACCAGATCAAGTACCTGGCGCTGAGAGATGGCTAGCCATGGATCCACTACTGTCCTGTTACCCTTGTGAGGTCGGTCACATCAGACAGGCGCAGACCACAGCGGGTTTACCTGTTTTGAGACAATTCTTTGCACACATGCTCTGTACTCTGTTTGCAGCTCATAGTCCCTCTCATATATAATGATTACAGTGGGCTAGTGATGACTGTAGACATGGGCACGTTGGAGTAATCGCTCTGCTCTATATGATATATTGATACAGGCACTTCACATGCATTGACTTAGCTTGTCCAGCCATCTTTATGAACTATGTACTATGACTTTCTTCAATTGTACATAAAGAAACTGACATAGTGATGTCAACTAATCGCTAAGGTTACAACACCAGTAAGTACAAAAGTCTACATTCACCCTTGATCTAATGACCACCACAACCTACTGATTTTCTCAATGACTATTTGTTAACTGAAAGCAAAGATTTATGAATGTTGTCAAAGATTATTCTGAAAAAAGAGAAAAGACACAGTGTTGCAGAAGATGGCCAGATAGCCTGTGATTCCCTTTGACCCTGCACTGCTTGTCCCTCACTGGGAGGTTAATTCTAGTCCTGAACCCACTTGAAACTGGGCTTACCCATGACTGCCTTCCTTCCTATGTAGCCTCCGGCAGGCATAGAATTCACTATTTAACTGACTCTAACCCTGATTTACAGTCCTCCTGCCTCCATTTCCTGAGTACTGGGATTCCAGACACGTTACCACGTCTGACCAATTACCATTAAGACACGTTACCACGTCTGACCAATTACCATTAAGACACGTTACCATGTCTGACCAATTACCATTAAGAAACGTTACCATGTCTAACCAATTACCATTAAGAGCAGTGTGAGCATTCTCATTCTTTTTCTGTTTGTTTTCCAGGGCTGAGGATTGAACCTAGGGTCTGATGCGTGCTAGGCCAGCACTCTGCCTCTGAGCTACAGTTCCACATTTGCCTATGGCTACTCTGATTAATAGAGCATAGTGTACGTAATTCTGGGAAACCTCCAAACTTAGGTCTTAGAGTAACTTCCAAGTTCCTCCTGATTCTTTTGTTATGTTTCCTGTGCGGAAAGACAGCTGCTATAATGTGAAGGAACTCAATCTATACACTCTGCAGAGTGTATATGCAGAGAGATAGTGTATAATACCCACATCCTCCAACTGTCCCAGCTCAGATGCCATACTTTCAAAGGAAAACACCTTCTGACAACATTGCCACTATCCAGAGCCTTATAGGGAACTCCACAAGGAGACATCTAGACAAGCCCTTCCACAGAATGAGTGAAACAGTAATAGATTGTTTTTATTGCTGAATTTTGCTGCAGTTTCTTGACTAGCAGTAGAAAACCAGTTTCATCCTGCCATACAAAATCCTCTGTAGCAGAAGTACTAGGGAAAAATCTCCATTTACCCTCCCTTCCAAGAAAGACTGGGTAATTAAGTTTCCTCTCCCTCTGCACCCAAGTTCAACCATTGACAGTGAATTGTGTGTTCCAGAAGAGACCCTCTCACTTTGGCTGATCCGAGGCTCACTGCCAAGTACTTTCCCTCCCAATTCCTTGCTTCTATATTTTCTTCCTTTTAATACACCTATCTAGGTACTTATCCTCCCTCCCCCTTCTTCTCACCTCTCTCTCTCCTTCTCTCCCACCATGCTTCCCTTCCTTCCTCTCCTCCTGCTCTTTCTTTTCTTTGGAGACAGGTCACTTGTTGCCTAGGCTGCTCATGTTACTGAGGATGAATTTGAATCCCTTATCCTCCTTCCTCCACATCCCAAATGCTAGAATGACAAGTATATACCACTATGCCTAGCTTCTTCATACACTTTCTTAAATAATCTTTGGCACAAGATAGGATATAATTCATTTATTATATATATGTATATATGTATACATGCGTATATGTATAATACTTCCCAGTCACTAGGTTGGGATAAACCATGGTCTTGTCCTCAAGGAGAGAGAGACCTTCTGTCTCATGGTTATTATGTCATTTGTACGGTGGCAGTAATAAGAGACATAGTGGATGCACTTTGAGAGGACAGAATGAATTAGTATTTCGGGATCTTGGTAGATATCTTTCAAGCTGGATCTTGAAGGAAAAAGAGCCAGTTCTGAGGCTAAACAAAAACCAATGGAGAACTCAAACTATTTTAGTACTGGCATGAGGGAGAGCTGGAAGGTGATGTATCTTCTACTGTGTTTAAGGCCACATGTTGGCTGGAGGTGAAATTAAATCAAAGATTGTAGCTAAATTATAAGAGCCTTGGGGCTCACTTCCTGCAATAAGGGGATCCACTTTCAACACAAGAGCTCAGATTCCACCTCCACACTCCAAAGGGAGCCTGCCCCCTTCCTTCCCCTGGTTAAGTATTATTGGTACTTCCAGATATCACCTAGCTCATTGAGCAAGGCTAGGTGGCATAATACCAGACATACAGAGGGAAAAATGGAACCATTGGCTACAGCGATGCTTGATGCTAAGACTGTTGGGGATGTTTACTTTTCATTTTTCTTCCCTTATGCTTTCCAGATTTCCTATAATTGTTACTTGCAAAATGTTGGAAAATAAAAAAATAAGCTTTATTTTTGTAATGCCTTCTGTGCCATACTAAAAGGACTTTGGTTTATTTTGTAGGCAGCAGAGAGACATTGGACTATTTAGGAAAGAAATAATCCCATCTGGTTTCGGAGGAGTGCCCAGTGCAGTGTGTAGGCGTCTCTCTAGAGCATCTGCCAGTGCCATGCCCCAGAAACACCAAGAACCACAGGATGATTCTACAAACATTATGGATGGGCTCCAGTGTAAGGCCCACTCAGCAACCTCTCTGCTTCCGAGTCTGCTGTTGCTTGGCAACCCTCTCTGTGACATCCTTTCTTTTACGCCAAGAGCTCTTCCAAATCTGCCATTTCTTTCCCAGCTCTGCCTGCGCTTTCTCTACAGGTGATGGCAGAGGGAACTCATTGCAGTTAGGACGCCATGGTAGGATTTCTTTTGTCTTCTTCCTGCTGCCTGTTAGGCCTGGTGCCTCAGTAGCTAAGTCCCAAATGTTTGATATCTTTTCAAATTGAACTTTAATGAATTTTAATATTGGGAGTAATATTTTAATGGAATATATTTTAATGCATGATAGCTGCCTTTGTTACAGGCACGGATCTGACTTTGGAGGGCTCCTGATGAAATTCTCAGGTTCTTACCTACATTCCAGGACCATGAATCTCACCAGGGACAAACATTAGAAATAGAAGCAGGGACAGTTTATTAAAGAAGGGAAAGGCTCTACCAAGATTGGGGACATGCTAGTGAGTTCACATGCAGCAATTTTCTCCCAGACAAGACCTTCCAACTTGTGGGGAAGCTCTTAAAGCATAGGATGTTCTAAAAGGAGCCAGAAAATTCCATCCTGAAGGGAATCTTGTTAAGCCCAGGAAGTAAAAAAAAAAAAAAAAACCCTCGAAGACTTCAGGAAGTTCCTAAAACTGACTAGATCCGCTGGGTCCCTCCTTCCCTAAGCAGTTGTTAGCTGTAAGGACTGCTGATGGACACTGTCAGACAAACCAAGATGCTGTAGAACAGTCTTAGAGTGCCGAGGTGCCTGGAAGAGGCAGATACCAGCCAAGTTGCCTGCAAGAGATGTTCTTCAAGCTGTTAAGCAGTAAGCTCCAGGTTTCCAGCTTCCGTGAGCCACCACCACCACGTCAGGTGGGCTTTTGGTGATGTAGCTGTCATTTCTGTTCCTGTAGTAACCTCTCCTCCATATTCCTAAAAGCGACCCCAATAAAACTCACCAAGTAGGACTTTAACAATTTCTTTACTTTAGTCTTTTCTTGGCTCCCTGTCTGGGGTGAATAGAGGTTTGTTCACATCTTCCCAGGAATAATGTCTGTCACACAACAGCTGAGAAAAACAAACACTCAAAAACAAATTGCTGGCCCATGAGGCTCATGACCTTTTATAGGCACCCATTTTGCTGTGTTTGTATATCAAGGGCTTTTCTTAGGTCTGTTTGTTACCTGCAGCCCAGGTGGGGAATGGGTTACAAGTCTTCTGCCAACCAGCTTCTTTCATGTGCTAATCTTGCTGCCTCTATCCCTTCCTCACCACCACAGCTTCAAGCTCTGTACCACAGAATGCTTTTTGATGAAAGAAGGAGACCACAAAGCTAAAGTGCCCGGAGTCCATGATGTTGAACACATCAAAATGTCTATGTCTTATAGAGTGTGACCTTTCTCCTACAACAAACCTTTCTGCTGGAGACAGTCATTCCTGTCAAAGATTATTATAGAGGCTCTACACTTCCTGGAACCTCCCCTCTATCTTGTAGGACCTCATCCTATAAATAAATGGACCAACCTCACCTTCCTGCCATCCTCTGGCACAAGTTTCTTTGCACCCTTGTTGCTCTGTGGCTACTAGAAGGGAAGGATGGTCCATGCTCATGAGCTCCACTATCTCAGTATTCAAGAGGCTCCAATCCAGTGGCTCCTACAGTTGTCTGTATATCAAATCTTCATAAGCTAGTCTCTGGAGGAGGGACACATCACTTAATGATGTGACTTTCCTAAGCAACCTACAGCCACGAGCCCTTGCAGGCTACTCCCTGAGAGTCACCAAATACTTCCTCTCAGCTAAGTCAGTTTCCAACTAAATGCTCCACAGGAATAATGGCTTATCCCCAATTGTTAGAAATAATAACCCCAAGTTCAAATACTCACTGTTCACAGCCTTTGGCAATAAGTCTTTGACAAACTGAAGAGGCTGTGCTACTTAGACAGCTGAGCTCCATGGACTATCATAAATACAATGGGGCAGAGCCTGGAATCTGAAAACAAAGATATTCTGACTCCAGATGAGCAAGTGGACCAACAATCACTCATGCCTACTCTGTACCAGCACAGAAAAGGCATGCTAGCAGGGGCTCATGGAGACTGTTTCACATAGTGCCAAGAAGCTCCTACCTTGCCTCTTGGAAAGGAAGGCAGTCAGCAGAGGTATCCAAGAGCAGAGAAAAGTATCCAGAGTGCCTAACAACAGGAGATACAAGCAACTCCCCTTCACGGGGCCTGCCTCTGTGCCAGGCTGGGCAGAGTACTGCCATAGCATGCTCTTTAGAAGGCTGGCACACAGAAAGTTCTCCAGGGAGTGCTGTTGGTAGTAACATCTGCTACACAGGAGGAGGAAAATGTCCTGGCAGAGGAGAGGTGGATGGTGAGAGGGGCTCAACAAAGGTCTCAGCTGGTCAAACAGAACTTGCAGGCCAGGGAGGTTGAATAATTCTACATGGTCATACAGGTGGAAGTGACACGGCATCTCATAGTTTTAAAACTGACTTTGGGGAAGCAAGAGAAACTTTAAAGCCACAGGGCTGATGTCTTTCCAAAGTGCCATAGAACATTAGCGCAGTTCCAGTATACCTGGGCTATTAGAAGTTCACAGGGAGGAGCAGCTGAGGGAAAAACATCTGGGAAGGCTGAAGGGAAGAACAGTAATCTCAAGAGATTAGGAACCTAATCTAGAGAATCCTTAGGGGAAGGTATTGCATAAGCCTAGGCAGGGCCTCGGGCACTTAGTTATAGAAGAAGGAGGAAGCCACGAAGCTCTTCTGGCCACTTGGAGCCACCTGGTTGTCTCCTTCAGGAAGAAAAGTCCCTTTCAGAAACAAGGCTATAGCAATAATGGAAGGGTGGATTACAGACAGGGACAACCACAGATAAGAAGACATTGCAGCAAACCCAGAGAGACAGCAGACATCAGGGTGGACAAACAGACAGACAGTTACCAGAGATGAAGACAGGTAGATGGGTAAGGTTCAGAAGCTGACTTGGGAGAGTGGGGGAGGGAGATAAATGCAACCTGGAGCCTTCGTGCTATTGATTCCTGGGAAGAGATGGTCCCATGGGCAGAGCAAACCTAAAATACATCTTAGAGTCAATAATGTCTGTGAGGTCACTGCAGGACACTTGGGGGTACTCGTGGAGAAGATGACAGGGCTAGTTTGAAGCCCACACACAGAGTGCGAAGTATGGGCAAATTGTGAAAGAAGTGATGGTTGAAATTGGGGAGCAGTGAAGGAAGGCTCAGGGGACCACAGCGGAGGTGAAGAGAAGCCAAGGAGAAGGAATGGAGAGGATGGACGGAAAGGAGCTGGGAAAAGAGAGTTGGCAGGAGAGGAGGGATGCTTTCCAGCATGGGGACCCACATCTGTTACTCAAGCACTCATAAGACTGAGGCAAGAGGACCAACACAAGCCTGAGCTACATTGTGAAAGCCTGCCTTAAAAAAAAAAAAGATTTGCAAATTGGAGAGGATCAACACACCAGACATGAAAGTTGGGACGAAAGGTATTATTTTTGAGACTGGGTGTCATATATCCCAGGGTGCCCTTGACTTGCTATGTAGCTGAGGATGACCTTGAACTTCTGATCCTCCTACCTATACCTCCTAAATTTTGGGATTATAGGTATAGGCCACCATTCAGTGCTGAGGACTGAACCTAGGGCCTAATGCATGTAGGCAAACATTCTATTGTCTGAGCCACATACTCAGCCCAAGACACTTGATTTAAGTGTTAGACATCCACCACCATCTTAGAAAGAATATGTTCAACAGAATGAAAGCCATACCACCAGGAGCTGGAGATCCCTACAAAGAGTTTAGGCTCTGGAATCTGTTAGGCACATCTGGCCCATAATCTTCAGTGAATACTCTGTGTTTCATTAACTCATCTGTACACATTTGGAGAGTGACTCAACTTCAAGACTAGAGATCAAGTAGGTATATGTTTGGAGAACAAAGCATGTGTTATTTGCTCAGTAAAAATCCTGGTGACTATTATGTGTGTGTGTGTATCTGTGTGTGTTACTAGGGATCACATCCAAGGCCCATGCATGCTTGACCAGCATTATCCACTGAGTGACACCCCCACCCTTGGTTAATGTATTTATTTGAGTTTTTGGTGAAGAATGGGGTCTGAGGTCAGTGGAGTATAGCGTGCTATGCACACTCCACTGTAAGGCTCTGCTTACAGTTTGCTGAGAAACCATGAGAAAAACCAACTAGGATTAGTCTGGGGTAGTTATGGTGGTAAGATGTTTGCAGTCATGTCAAGCTAAATTCGTAAACAACAGTCATTGTTAGGTCACAAATCTACAATGATTTTTGTCTAGGTGTTCTGAATTAAATTTCCAAAGATTGTTTCCAAATGATGACATGTTCTGAGTTTCAGATGGATAACGGTCTGGGTCAAACACTCTCCCACTACATGAGAGCAAGGCCTGGTTTAGAGACATTGATAGTGTTTGGGTTGAGGAAGGAAGAAATCCTGCTGCATTTCATTACTTTGGAAAGGGGATTTCTTTTCTGTGCCGGAAGACAGAACTTTTGAGGGGAAGTGAGGATTTGAGAAGAGCTGTCTAAGATATCATCAGACTGATTTCCATAGTGGTTGTACAAGCTTGCACTCTCACCAGCAATGGAGGAGTGTTCCCCTTTCTCCACAACCTCGCCAGCATGTGCTGTCATTTAAATTTTTGATCTTAGCCATTCTGACAGGTGTGAGATGGAATCTCAGAGTCATCTTGAGTTGCATTTCTCTGACGATTAAGGATGCTGAGCATTTCTTCAAGTGTCTCTCAGCCATTAGGGATTTCTCCTTTGTGAATTCTCTGTTTAGCTCTGTTCCCCATTTTTTTGATTGGATTAATTGGTTTCTTCGCTTTTAATTTCTTGAGTTCTTTGTAAATTTTGGATATTAGCCCTCTGTCAGATGTGGGGTTGGTGAATATTTTTTCCCAATCTGTAGGCTGCTGTTTTGTTCGAATGACAGTGTAGCTTTTCAGTTTCATGAGGTCCCATTTATTGATTGTTGGTCTTAGATCCTGAGCTGTTGGTGTTCTGTTCAGGAAGTTGTCACCTGTGCTGCTGAGTTCAAGGGTTTTACCCACTTTCTCTTCTTGGAATAGCTCTACCTCAAGATCCAGCCACACCACTTCTGGGTATACATCCAAATGATTCCTCACCAAACCACAAGGATGTTTCCTCATCTACGTTCATATCAGCCTTATTTGTAATAGCTAGAAACTGAAAACAACCCAGATGTCCCTCAACTGAGGAATGGATAAAAAAAAAAAACAAAAAACTGTGGTACATCTACACAATGGAATACTACTCAGCCATCAGAAACAATGAAATCCTGCAATTTGCAGCCAAATGGATGGAACTAGAGAAGCTCATCCTGAGTGAGCAAACCCAGACTCAGAAGGATGCACACGGCATCTATTCACTGATGGGATGGTGTTAAGCATTCTAAATGTTAATTGGTCCTGTTTGCTGTCTGTTACTTAATTGACTTTGATTGGTTAAATAAATGCTGAGGCCTGGAGATTGGGCAAAGACAGAGATAGGTGGGACTAAGGTTTGAGGGTTTTTGGATAGAGAGCACCTTGAGAGAAGAAGCCAGGAGAAAACAAGGAGGACACACCATGGGGGTAGATTAAAGAAGATCCTTCCACGTGGCCTGGAACATCGGCTTAGCATGGAGAATAATAGTCCAAAGGGACATATGTATATATGGGGTTATATTTGGGTAATAGATTTATGAGCTAGCTTAGATGGGCTAGGATTGTACAACCCAGGCCTAGGCTTGTTAAGATCCACCAGGTGTCTGTGTATATTCATTTATAGTGGTGGGTTAAGGATTAGCATCGCCGACCAACTAAAGATAATATAAATATTGGTTAAATCATTTAATTAGCTTTTTTTTCTACAATTCACTTATAATCGGATTTTAGCCATATAGTACAGGATAACTACCCTACAGCCAATGCACCAAAGGGAACAGGAACATAGACTTTCTTACCTGTCAATGAGACACTTTGCCCTAGTGGGGCTGCCTTGTAGGCCCCCAGTGTATAAGGAGGCTCTTGGCCCTCATATGACTGCTGAACTGGGGCAGGGGACTGTTATATAGGGACACTCCACTCCAGAGGAGTGGGATGGAAGGGATAGGGGGTAGAGGGTGGGAGGGCAGGACTGGGAGGGATGGAAAGAGGGCACTGTGATGGAGATGTAACCTGAAGTAATAAATAAACATAAAAAAAGAAGAGCTGACTATGAGAATGGGAAGAGAAGAAGAGCAGATGTGTAAGTGTATAAGTGCAGGGAGGGGAAGGAGCAGTTTGATGGAAACAGCATCATGCCTTCACGGTCAGGTGTAACCAAGAAGAGAAAGGTGAAGACATAGTGTAAACTGGCTTCACATCACTATAGGAAACACTCGAGAGCATCCCATCAGTTTATAAAGAGGAAAGGTCTATTCTAGCTCACAGTTTTGGAGGTTCCAGTCTATGATCAGTTGGCCTCTGTGAGGAAGCACCAAGTCATGGCAGGAGTGATGGGAGAAAACTACTCAATTCATAACCAGGAAATGGCGGAGGGGTTGGGGAAGCTGCAGACCCACAATCCCATTCAAAGGAAAGCCCCCATTGACCAGAAGGACTCTCACTAGAGCTCACTTCTTGAAAGATCCACCACTTGCTAATAGTGCTACTCTGGGAGCCAAGCCTGCAACACATGCACTTTGGAGACACTCAAGACCCAAAAACTGGCAGAGCTTATGGTGAGGGACCCGGACTTTGTCACCTGGCTGGACAGTTGTGGGAGCAATTATTTACTAAAAATTATGGAGGAGGAAATGATTAAATTGGCTAACAAGGAAAACTTGGGCTTTGAATTGGTGTGTGCAACCATGTCTGTGGCCATATTTTAGGCAAGAGTGAGGCCCCAGTTTAGCTATTGGAAGCTACTCATTTAAAAAGGGACTTTACAGTGTTAGAGAAATATTCAGTTGGTGAGGTGTTTGCCTTGGAAGCATGAATATATGAACTGGATGCCCAGCACCTATGTAAAAGGCCAGGCATGGTGCTGCATGCCTTTAGTGCCAGCCCTGGGGAGGTGAAGACAGGCAGGTCTCTGGATCTCTCCAGCCAATGGCCTAGTTGAATCAATCAACAAGCATCCAAGATCAACAAGTTCCCAGGGACAGTCCCTGTCTCAGAAAACACAGTGGAAAACATTGTGAGTGATACCTGGAGGTTGACCTCTGGCCTTCCCATGCATGCACACATGTGCAAACATACAAAGGACTTTGCTCAGTAATGACATATACAAAACCATGCCAGGCTCCGTGAGGAAACTGCAGGACAGGTCATCTTCCTTTAAGATTGTTTATCTAGTTACAGAGCATAAGATTTAAGTATTTTGTTCACTATTGGAACAGCAGAAGAAAACACCACACACTTAACATTTATATGGGTTCAAATGCAATCCAGAAATCATTTAAAATAAATCCAGCACCCATGTTCAAATAATTTCTAAATGTACAATAAATATTAGGGGTACAGTTTATAATTTACAAAGAAAGAAAGAATTACTGGAACAGCGGGATGAGCAATTGTTTACAAATTTTTAAATTATTATTAAGTATTTATTTATTAACAATATTCACTTATAACAAATACCAACAATTTCTTAACTATTAACCCTACAAATTCCTACAACCCCCTTAGCCTAACCACTAAACCTATTGATAACTATTACAATTATCTAACCTTTTAGAAGGATACAGTCTCTGGGGCAGGTCCTCAGTTGTAAGGAACACAGTTTCTGTGGTAGACCCTTTAACGCACTTAGTAGTCTTAGTCTTTTTTTTCTGGAATATCTCAGATGTAGATCCGTCAGGGTAAATTGCAGTCTCACCTTAAGTAAAGCTTGATGCTTTCTTCTCTCTTGCAGACCCCAGCCCCTTCACATTAGCAACTCTGCCGCTCTGCCTCAGAGTCCTTAAAAGCCAGACACAGTTTCATTTAGGCCACTGTTCGGAGAGGTCAAACCCTTCTAGGCAAAAGTTGAGCCACAGGGTTTAGTCCTTGGCCTTTTGCTGTCTTGCTGAGGCTTTCTTTGCTCACCAGCTTCTTTCTGCCTCAGGGAAATCTGGCCATCAACTCAACAGCACATTCTCCAGCAGGACTCTCTGAGCTCTCTCTTGCATGGGGGCCTCCTGGATGGGGCTCCATGCACTGTCCTTAAATAGGAGGAACTCTGTTTCAGCTTAATTTGGGCTCCACCCACTTAGCAGCTGAAAATAATGCCAGGCCAAATACTTTGTTTCTTAGTCCATTAAGTCTTTCCTGTTTTTCCTGGCTTCAACCTTGTTTTTCAGTCCATTAAGTCGTCTGTTTGTTTCCTGTTTTCAGCTGACTTCATCCTTGTTTTTCCACAAGCTGATAAGCTAAATCGCTCACAGCCAAGTTGATCTTCATGCCCCGAATTAAGAGACTGTATCATATATTTACTAAATCTAAATTAATCTAACTCCCTACAAGTAATTGTATCTTATTCTCTGGAATTGGACATGGGATGGCAGAGAGATGTAATTTCTGCCTGGATTCTTTCTCAGATGTGAAGGATAACTAGATGAGGAAAATGGTGTGCTAGAGCTGCACGCAGAACTGGGTCAAGTTGGATGGGACTGAAGAAGCTGTCTGATGTGTCCTGTGTTGAGGTTTCTTTGGGGCTGCTGAGAAGTCATCATGACACATTGTGCATTCATGCACACACAGAAGATAGAACTGTCAGAATCTCTGCATTTGGAGTCATGCTGGAGACTTTGCATATTAGATTCAGAAAAGGCTCCTTTGTGTTCATCTCTTCTCTTCAGTCAAGAGACCAGGAGAGGGCTGGGAATGTAGCTCATTTGATCCAGGGCTTGAGTAGCATTTAGGAAACCCTGTGTTGGATCCATAGCACTTAACAAACCAGATGTGACGGCACATACATGAACTGCCAGCACTTGGGAATTGGAGGTAGGAGGATCAGTTCAAAATCATCCAGTCATTCTCAACAATACAGTAAGTTTGAGGTCAGCCTGGGCTACATAAGACCTTATCTCCAAAAACAAGCAAGCAAACAAAATAAAAAAGCAAGGAAACCAGAGGTGACTCTGCTTAGCAGATAATATAAGGTTAGTGGTAGCTCTTGCCTTGATAGCCTTATGGTGCAAGTCTTGTCCTCAGACCATTGAATTTAGGACAATGATACACTTGCATTCCAGTGCCATAGCATCCCAGACACCACCACCTTTGCTTCAGGGAGACTGTCCATCAGCCACTAACCTCCCATGTGCCACACTATCCTCATATGATATCATCACACAATGGGTCTATGCCTTCCTTAGCCATCTGAGAGGTCCAGTGGACAGGAACATCTGATGCCCCATATATATTGAGAGACTTAGGTTGTGAGCCCACACACAGTCTGATTAAAGAGTACTGTGAGTATGCCAAAGGCTGTAAATATGGGTACTATGATGCTAAGCAAGAGGCAGCTTGGTTAGTTGACGCTACTTGACAGAGCAAGGCAGTAATTATGGAATGATCCTGTCTGGTGTGCCCTGAAGCATGGCAAGGGCCTGTCGTACAAAGAGACAGGTCAGAAAACTTGCATCCCACCCACTTCTGAGACGCCAGGAAATGATAGTAAGCCTCAAGTTTTGATAAGTGGAGAAAATTCTTTGCTTGGCACCATCTGTCTGCCTGTCTGTATGCCTCACCATCTGCCTGTTTGTCTGTCTGTGTGCCTATCTATCTTTATATTTTTAAACTTTCCAGCCATTGGCAGTGCCAAGAGACACTGGGTGTTCAAATAGTACACCCATCCTCCACCAAATCTCAGGCTCTTTACAGATCAATCAGAGTATGAAGTGCCTGGGAAAGCTTTTCCCTGACTAGAATATAATGAGGAGAGAATAACTCCAGGATACCAACTTTTAAGGGCTGCAAAGACTATCACAATGACATCACTGCTGCTGTAGTGTTAAAAACTATCTTTGCTCTCCATGTGGATCCTGATGCTTTCATTTGCATATACATTTGCATATTAAAGTCTTCGGATCTCTGAACTCATATAGATTTATGTATTTCAAAAAGCTATCACGAAAGGACTGTAAAAGGGACTGGTGTGGAAGTCTGTGCCATTCTCTGAGGTTGCTTCTGCCCCTCATTTCACAGAAGGCATGCAGATGTGTGCCTTCATGCTTGGGTCTCTCCCTAGGCAACCTCAACATTTAAATCTTGAACACCAGCCTGTTCCTTTTCCTGCATCTCTCAACTCCTACTCCATCTGCCTTGGAGATATTGTCTCTGGAATGGTCTGTAGGATCCTCTGTTCCTGGTACCCACCCTGAGATTCCTGTCTTCCCAGCTCATCCAGCCAGACTTCCTTCTCGTGTTCTCAAGCTCAGTGGTTAACACTGCCCAAATGTCAGAACCAGAAGGGCAAGAATTATCTTTGAAGGATTAGGAGATGTGTCACAGGGTTGGAGGAGGGCTTAGAAATGTCAAAAGTCCATAACTTTTCGATTTAGCTCTTTCTGTTTCCTACTTGTATATATGATGTAAGTACTCAGCTGTTCCTACCACTATGCCTTTGCACTATCATTATGGACTCTAACTCTCAGATACTGTAAGACCAAATTAAATTCTTCCTTTTATAAGTTACTTTGGTCATAGTCTCTTATCACAGCAATAGGAAAATCATTAAGAGATCTATTATTTCCAATGCATTTCCAATTCAAGCACACTTTGAATATTTGGAGATGTTGATAGATGTAATTTTTTAAAACCATTAATAAATCCACACACACACACCCTTTAATTTTCACCAGTCTTTTGTTTTGGAATGAACAGTGTAGAAATGAAGCCTTGCACATATCCCTCCAGTTTCCAACACAGCTTCCAAACTCTTTTTTTTTTTTTTTTTTTTTTTGGTTTTTTCGAGACAGGGTTTCTCTGTGTAGCCCTGGCTGTCCTGGACTCACTTTGTAGACCAGGCTGGCCTCGAACTCGCAAAGATCCGCCTGCCTCTGCCTCCCAAGTGCTGGGATTAAAGGCAGAAAAATAGATCTCTAATCATTCTCATCTTCCAAGACACCAGAAAGAGCATCACTGGTGCTTAGCTGGTAACTTAAATTGGAAACCTACTGCGAAAGGGTTTATTTTCTTCCCATGTAGCTTCTATTGAAATCTGTAACATCAAATGTTAAGCAACATATTATCAGGTAAATAACATGTATAGTGTCTGGGCTTTGTCTGAGACTCTCACAATACTCCATGAGAGAAATGACAGACAAGAAAAATCAATACATTCTCAGAATGTCTTCAGAGAGTAAAGGGACTGTTTTGAAGATCATATGATGATGGTAAGATTGTGGAGACTAAGCTTCAAAGGGGTTCCTTTCTCTGTGATCCTCCCTTCCTTTGCCAGTCTCCAGCCTTGGATATGAACACCGTTTGTTCTTGGGCATGGGCGGTGAGCTTTGCTAAGAAGAACTGTACTGTTAGGTAACACTAGCTGCACCCTTGGTTCTTCTCCAGTCTTCTTACTCATCCCTTGTTGGTACCTTGCTACACTTTATGCTGTTTGACACCTTAGCACTGTGGATCCATACAGACTGAGGCAAGATGGAACCTGCCCAGAGGTTTGGCCACTCAAAGCCATGCCCAGTGAGGAATTCCCAAAAGAATTCTATGTGTGTCACGGAAGTACACCAGAGCTGGCTTTAGAAGTCTAAGAGTCCTCTGGGAGGTTCAAAGGACTCAAACTTGAACTAAGTGCCAAGAACTTCAGGAGAAAAGGGTTCAAAGATCAGGATAAGGAAGACCCTTCAGGGAGTGTCTCAAGAAAGAGTTTCCTTCCCCTGGATCCATACTGAATGTTCAGCTGATGATGGAACTAAAATGTCGGGGTCCTTAATAATCAAACAGATCATTATCCTTTCGTAACTTTAACATTTATTTTTAAAAATATCTCCACATTGCTTTATGTGCAGGAGATACATTTTTTTGCCATTAGAACAGCTTCTGCTGGGAAGAAGAATATGAATGTGAAAAGATAATTACTACTGCATGGTATTAAAAATGCCATACTAAAAGGATGTCTCCGACAGCACAGAAGAGGGAGTGACGAGTGCTGCAGCAGTGGGGGAAGGCTTTCTTTAAGGAGGTGGGTTTTAAGACTAATCTTACACAATTAGGTCAATGTGTTCACATGAGAGACACAGCTTTTGCTTAAGTACAGACCACTCTGTATGTGTGCAAATGGCAGGATGCTTTTAAGATCAGAATTTGTGTGATCTTAGAACTTGAGGTCTTCATACCTTTAATTATGGGAGAAACTACTGAAGATTGGTAGTGGATGGGTGCAAAGAGGATTCGGTTGTTCTAAAATGCTGGGAAATGTCATGTGAGGTGGTTGGGCTTTGAGGCTACTGAGGGAGACTCCTTACTTACAGTGAGTTGGCAGCAGGAAGTAAATGTGGGACAGGTAATCATTGCAGTGGGGGAATTGATCCGGGGATCATGAAGATACAGCATCAAGTGAGAGTGGGTCACAGAGCTGGCATGACTGGGAAGATGATGAGAAGGTGGCAGGAACAGGAGAAAATCAAGAGCTGTATTTCAGACATGGTGACTTTACTCAGGGAGCATCCACTTGGGATCGTCTGATGAAGCAAAGCCCAGTATGGCAATGTAATGTCACGAGAGGCTGTTATGATTTCTTCTCTGTGACTTCTTCCTTAATTTAAAGAACTATTCCAAAATAAGCTGGATGTGACAGCACATGTTTGCAATCCCAACACGTGGGAGGCAGAGAAAGGCAGATCTCTGTGAGTTCTAGGCCAGTGTATGTACATATTGAGACACTGTCTCAAAACAACAAAATTTCCAAAATATACATAACTATCATAGGAAATCATCAGGCTCTTAGTGATAAGCTTCAATAATGACTACCAACTATGACTCAACTGTTCCTTTGTTTCTTATCTAGCTTATCATTTTAACTAAAACATTTTAAATAAATTCCTTGAGATGTTCATATATGTATACAATGTATTTTGATTTTATTCATAACACATTCTTCCCAAACCCTTTTCTAAGTTCCCCACCACCACCTCTTCACTCCTCTTCTGATATCATGTCTGCCTTAGGGTTTATACTGTGATAAAACTCCATGACCAAAGCGGCTTGAGAAGGAAAAGGTTCACTTCATTTTTCAACTCTCATGTCGCACTCCTTCACTGAGAGAAGAAACTCATTGGAAGAACCTAGATGCAGAAACTGAAGCAGAAGCTATGAAAAAACACTTCTTATTTGTTTGCTTCCCTGGTTTGGCTTAGTTTGCTTTCTTACACAACTCTGGACCATTTGCCCAGGTGGCCCTGCCTACAGTGAGCTGGTTCCTCCCACATCAATCATTAATAAAGAACATGTCTGCCAAACTTGTCTACAGCCCATACAGCCCAGTCTTATGGAGGCACTTTTTTTTTTCAATTGGGAATCCAAAATGACTCTAGCTTTTGTGAAGTTGACATAAAATTAACCAACATTAAAAAAAAAAACCCCACTGAATCTAATTTGTGTTGCCCCTATATGTATGGATGTCTTGCTAATTACTTTGATTCAAGTACACTGTGTCTGGAATTTCCCTCTCAAGTGTAGCCCTTCATGTTTAGCACTCACTTTTCTATCATGTCAAGGAGGCCAGATAACATAAGAGGATGAAACAGGTATAAGGAATGCACAGAGGAATGGATCTCACACTTTAGAGTCTGGGACTCCCAGGGTTCTGGAGCATTCCCTGCAGTGTGGCTACTGGACCTATACAATTTTTGAGTCAACAGTTTTCTTTACCACCAGGCATTCTGACTAGTCAGCCCTCTGTAATGATGAGAGATACCTTGAGGAGCATATACTCTTCTGAGGACAGCTTTTCTCCACTGTCCTTTGACACTGAGCACATTTCCTTAATGACAATGTACTGAATCCCAGTAGCAGGAAGAGATGACCTCCCCCATCTCTGAATCACCAGGCCCTCTCCCGGCACCCTCACGGTCTCCATTGTTCGAGAGCTATTGGGGCCCACACGGAAGCATCTCACACAGTCAACAGCTTCTGAAATCAGCAGTGCAGGTTCCCTGTCAACAACATCAACATGCACAGTCCAAGATATCCAAAAAGTTTTAAGACTGTATAAGGAAGTAAAGACAGTTTCACCTTTGTTAAGGAAAGCACAGAGCCATCCAAAAGTTGAGAATAGTTACAAAGACCAGGACAATTAATTATCTCAGAGTTTCTAAGTCATGTGTATATAATAGAAAATGAGCAATAATAATTTTCAGAAATATAGTCACAGTAAAATCAAGAAACCAGCATTATTGTTACATTATTCTTTTTTGAGAATATGTGGCCTAAGCTATAATTAAAACTTATTCTGTAGCCCAGGCTGCTTCAAATTAGTGGCAATCTTCATGTCTCAGCCTCCCCAAGGGCTAATGGTACAGGTATGACCCACTATGCCCAGCTTCTGTGCCAATTTAGCAAAAATATTAAAGCTACCCACATTAAGCCATTAGCCATTGTTCTTTCTAGTATACCCCCAGCCCACAATGAATATGATCAGAACTGAAAACAGAGTGCGCTCTATATCAGAGCTCCTCAGACTATAGACTACCCTTGAAACATCTAGGGGCCCTGTTTCAAGACAGAGTTTCATTCCATGAATCTGCAGTCACCTGAGATGGCATCCAACAGGCAGAGCTCCGGGAAACACCAGTGTCCAACTCAGCTGAGACACTCGAGTGCAAGTATATACATCAGTGGTCACCAAAGGATGCAACAGCCGGGGAGACTCAAAAGCACATAACATCCCAACCCTACAGGTTATGATTTGACTCATCTGGGCTGAAGCTGAGATTTGGGGATTTTAAAAGCTCCCCAAGCTATTTAAATATGGAAAGAAGCTAGAGACCTTTTTATACATAAAAATACGAGGCATTTGCGGTACTGATGCTTTACAGAAGCATTATATGTTTTAATATGTCAACTCAGACAAGCAAAGAACACAGAGAAAGCTTGTGATTCCACTCTGAGATTAAAAATCATTAGCATATTACCATAGTATACCGTTTGGATCATACATATGTATATATCCATATATATATGTTCAGATAATTTTTATTTCTGCCAAATGAGATCATATTCATAGAACCCTTTAACTCATCATAATTTATTTTTGGAACCAACCCATTTGGGGACACTTGTGTTATCTGAGTGCTGGATAATTTAAACTATTTCATTTTAATTTCTATGTTATGCTCATGGGTTTAAAAGTATAACTTAGCCTTTTTGTACATATGATTGTCTTTATTTGGGGGGATTTCTGTCTATATGTGTGCCTGTAACTGTGTGTCTGCCACATGTACATACACAGGTACAATTGGAGACCAGAACAGGGCATTATATCCCCTGGACCTGTACCCTTCTGCTCTTTGATCTCCTTCTTTCTATTTTTCTATCTTTTTTTTTTCATTTTTCTTAAACTAATGTGTTTTTTTTTGTTTTTGTTTTTTTTTTTTGGTTTTTCGAGACAGGGTTTCTCTGAATATCTCTGGCTGTACTGGACTCGCTTTGTAGACCAGGCTGGCCTCGAACTCACAAAGATCCGCCTGCCTCTGCCTCCCAAGTGCTGGGATTAAAGGCGTGCGCCACCACCGCCCGGCTTAAACTAATGTGTTTTAGTAAGCTTGTTTACAGGAGCATGGGGCACCCGACTACATTGAAGAAAGTGTCTCTCCTCACAGTAACCGTTAGCTATGTATAAATCCTCAGAGAGGAGTGGGGTCTTGTAAGCCCCTCCCCTTCCCATGACAGAATATTAGTAGGTTTGGTCTTGTGCAGGTTATGACAATTGCTGTAAGTTCAACAGTGAATGACTATGTTGTACTCAGAAGTCAGTGTTTCACGCCACTCTTCTTCCTCTTTCTCTGGCTTTTATATTCTTTTTACCCCCCTTTCTATGATCTGTCTTGAGCTGAGGCTTGGAAGAGGTGATATAGATGTTATGTTTATGACTGAGTTTTTAACTATCCTTTATTCTTATCACTGTGAACAGTTATAAGTCTCTGCAGTTACTGCAAAAAAAAAAGTTTCTCTGGTCAAAGCTGATAGCACCACTTATCTTTGGCTATATTACTGTCATTATAAAGCAATTGGACAGGCTCATCATTTCCTTTTGAAAAAACAACAGCAGTAGCTTCCCTCACCAGAGCCTATGACCTTCCCAGTCATGCGCATTTGACTGGGTTTACACTACCAGATATGAATTCCTTCCTGTGGAGGGGCCCTCAAATCCAATCAGAAAGTGGTTTGTTACCCCTGTAACAGGCGTGCCACTATTGTACTGGTGGGTACATCTTGCTTGGGCTGTGAGTAGTGTTGAGTTGATGACATTTCTCCCCAGGCAGGCTACATAGCATTTTCTGGTGCTAAGAGGATTAGCTAGGAGGCTTCCAGCCAGGTTTCTGTTTGATTTCTCTGTTTCCCTGCAGTGCTTTTAGTAACTACAGTCTCCTCAGTGTTTCTCATGACTTTTCATGAGCTGCTTCCATTTTGGTGCTTGTGGCCCCGAATTTGTTGCTAAATCTTAGACTAAGGCCAAGTGTTCTTGCTTTAGAGAGGAATGGCTTCCTCAGTACCTCAGTATATTTCTAGACTTGATGTGGCTAGCCGCTCAAGGTCATGAAAACTTTTCCAAGCCCAGGTAGAGCCTTGAATCTCACTTTGGATTGGAGATGGATCATAAAGAGTTCATTCAGTGGACTTAGGATGTTCAACCTCCAACACCCCTCCACTCCCACCCCCATCCCCTGAATTCCAAAGAGCAGGCTGGCCCTGGATATACTTCTAGGGTATGGTTTTTGATAATGTGTGTTTCTGTATCACTCCAGAATGCTTAAAACTTTGGAACATACTAGAAGGCTTAAGACTGACACTGATTTAGGAAGAGAACCTGCAACGTTGTATCAGTTTGATCTTCACAGCAGCCAGAGGGAAAGAACAAAGCCTTGGCCACCAGGTGTTGTGGCTTGAATGTATTTTATCTCCAAAGGTTTCCTAAAATGGAATCTTATTCCCCAGGGTTGAGGTGTTGGGAGGTTGTGGGACCTTTAAGCAGATGTTGGGAGGGGGGACCTAGAGGGAGGTAATTAGGTCACCAGGAGAATCATGTTCAGAAGAGATGAAAGCAGGTCTCACAGGAATTGTGTAGTCTTTGTAAGAGTGGCTTATCAAAGGACCAAAGCTGCCTCCTGACTTCTCTCTCACATCCTGTCTTGCCATGTGACCTTTTGCTTTCACACGCGCTCCTGCTGTCACATCATATATCATGTTGTGACACAGGTATGGTGGCCCTCACCAGAGGCCAAAATCAAAGTGTTAGCCTGACTTGGACTCGGCTTCAGAAAATAGAAAAAGTTAGCAAGAGTCTGGGAGTTCTGTGGGTGGTGATACATTGTTTTTGAGAGAACTGAGTATGGCCAGGGGACAATGAAACATGTGTCTGGTCTCTTCTCAATTCTACCTTTTGTTCTCCTCTCCTTAGACAATTTCTATCTCTAGTCTTTCACTATTGTGTACTGTGACTGTGAGCCTAACAGCTTTTCTAAATCCAGATTCCCCAAACCTGAGAGTTACTGTGTCTTAGAGTTACTAGTGCTTTGATGAAACACCATGACCAAAAGCAAGTTGGGAAGGAAAAGGTTTATTTATTTGGCTTACAATTCCACACCATAGTACATCACTGAAGGAAGGCGGGGCAAGAACTCAAGTAAGGCAGGAACCCGAGGCAGGGACTGACGCAGAGGCCATGGAGGGGTGCTGCCTACTGAGTTGCTCTCCATAGCTTGCTCAGCCTGCCTTTTTAAAGAACTCAGAACCCAAAATAGGCTAGGCACTCCCACATCAATCTCTAATTAAAAAAAAAAAAATACCTCATAGCTGGATCTTAGGGACACATTTTTCTTAACTGAGGTCTCTTCTTTTCAGATGACTTTAGCTTCTGTCATGCTGATGTAAAACTAGCCAACATGAGCTGGGCATGGTGGCGCACGCCTTTAATCCCAGCACTTGGGAGGCAGAGGCAGGCGGATCTCTGTGAGTTCGAGGCCAGCCTGGTCTACAAAGCAAGTCCAGGACAGCCAAGGCTGTTACACAGAGAAACCCTGTCTCAGAAAACCAAAAAAAAAAAAAAACTAGCCAACATACCTTGGTAGTTCCTAACATTGGACTCCAAATTAAAACTAGAATACCTAATAATATAATAATACTAATATGGTTATTAAAAAAACTAAAATCTCAGAAAATCATAAAAGTTACTGTAACAAATATCCACATATTCATTACCCAGAAGAGATGCATACTTTTATCATATATGCTTTGGTTCTGTTTTGCCTTTTTTGATTAAGAGATAAAACATAATAAAGACACACCAAGTTTACTTTATATACCCATCTTCCTCTTGTTTTCTACGACATGGGGTGTACTATTTGGGGGATTGATACTGTCTTCCCAGATATGTGTGTACCCCTTCATGAGTCACAGGGGAGCCTTGCTCTCTTCTCAACACAGTTCTGACAAGCTAGTGAAGGTGTCATACTTAAATGCAACTCAAAAGACGAAAACTGAAGAGTGTTCACTGAATATCAAGGATTGGATCAAGCAGTGTCAGTCCACTGCTCTCATGGGACTTCTAATCTGGTAAAGATAATCCAGGCTTGCTGAATTTTCTGTGTGCTTTCTCTCTAGTCCTAGAATGCCATTCCTCAATTATTTGAACATTCTTCAACCAGACCATGCATGAATAGGACAAGAAGAGAAAATGAGGATCAGGCCCAGGACATACCAAGAGCCGAGCATTTCTCAGACCTTGGGACGCCCTATTCAGGGTGCGGAGAGCTCAGCAGCAGAAGGGAAAAGCAGTGTACTCCTCCTAGGCTTGTTCATAAAGCCTATATCACCCATCCCTGTTCCCTGCATATTGGGCTCAATCACTAAACTTTGCTGTTTTAGAATATGGACATATCTCACAATGTCTGTATTCAAGAGGACCACAAGTGAGACACAGTCCATTGGCCCTTAAGTTGTCTTGATGAACTGTTCTTCGTAGGCCTTTGTTTCTCCATCTATGAGACAGGTGACTTTAAAAGACTGATTTGTCCAGCTCTCATCCTACAAAACAAACAAGCAACAACCATAAAACCCCAAACAACTCAAAATGTATCAAAGATCTGAATCTAACACCTGGAATGTTCAAACTGTTAAAGGAAAACAAGAATGCAGGCATGGGCCAGGTTCCGTATCCTTAGCCACTGAGATTACATTTTAATCTAGTCAGAATGGTTATCCTCAAGAAAACAAACTCTAGCAAATGCTGGCAAAGGGATGAGGAAAGAGGAACCCCTGTTCACTGTTGGTAGGAATGTGAACTGGTGCAGTTTTTATGGAAATCAGTATAAAAGGTCCTCAAAAACTAAAAAGAGAACTAACATATGACTCAGTGATAGCATTCCTTAGGTACCCTAAGACATCTAACACATTGTAGAGCCATTTACAGACTCATTTATTGCTGTTCTATTCACAAAAGACAAGATATGGAAGGAATCAGTCTTGATGTCTATTAGCAGAAGAATAGTTAGTAAAAATGTGGCATATGTACACAATGGAATGCTATTCAGCCATAAACAAAAGGAAAATTAGATCATTTACATAAAAATGAATAGAATTTAAGACCATCATGTTAAGCAAAATAAACCAGACTCAGATATCATGCTTTCTCTTGTATATAAACTAATATATAAATGAGTAAAGTACAGTGATACATATGTATAAATGTTATAATTAAACTTATTATTTTATGTGCCTATTATAAATAAAAACGTATGACTATTTCAACTCTCAGGTTTTTTACAATATTTGCATCCTACCCATTTGAATTTCTATGACACTCAAAGTAGTAACAAACACTATTTGTTCCATGAAACTCTCCTCTCCAGGAAGGTAAAGACACTACACAGATGAGAATTCTCTGCATGAGAATCCATATTCTTCCCAGGATTTTCAGACTATTGTGTTTTTAGCAGAAGGCAAAGAATCATCCTGGTCTCAGAGTTGAGAGGAGGATTCAGTCTGCACTACTGTGGACAAACAACTCAGTTTCTTGCCAACTTCCATTCAATAAGCAATTCCCAGGTGCCAAGTAGGGCCACAGCCAGGGAATAAAAAACCTTCAGAGAGACATTGTGTGTGCGTGAGTGTGTGCGTGTGTGTGTGTGCGTGTGTGCGTGCGTGCGTGCGTGTGTGTGTGTGTGTGTGTGTGTGTGTGTGTGTGTGTGTGTGCCTGTAGGGATGCTTTGTAGGGTAGAAGAATCAGGATGCCTTCATAGAGAAAGTGGCCTTGAAAGTGAACTCTTTTTACACAGAGATTTTGTTTTTATTTGGTGTTTACAGAGCCTGCACCACAATAAAGCTCTGGAAAACCATGGCCTGGAGAGTTAGACAGAATATCAGATTCTTTGGCCACTCAGGTTCCTAAGCACAGGGGGATGCTACAGAGCACACAACAGAGGAGTCTATCTAAGGATACTCATCTATCGGAGGGAAGTGTTTATGCAGGTTTCCAGGAGAAAGGGGTGGAACTAAGCAGGGCTAGGAAGGATGCAGTGTCAGAGGGATGAGCAAAGGCCTTCTTTGCAAAGCCAACTTTGTGGTAAAGGCATGGGGGAAGGGTGCCTGGAGGGTGATAAGCACTCTACTATATCTGAACAAATGCCTGTACCAGGGCAAGCATCCAAATGAACAGTGGGACCCACTTGCAAAGAGCACAGAGGTCAGTGAACAGCCGTGCCCATTCCCTTAGCTTGTACTTGTTCTCTGATGAACTTGAACTCAGTGGCATAGAAGACTAACATCATCCAGAGTGAAAGCAAAAACATGCAAACAACCGCTGTTGCTCAAAAGGCCTGGATTTGGAGAGTCTGATATTGCAACACGACTTTCCGTCCTTGCAGGTGATTGAAAAGCTCATCTTTTTGAAAAAAAAAAAAAAAAAAAAAAAAAAACAAAGAGGAAATGGGCTTTATCATCTATTGAACAACTGGGTTTTCCATTTTCTGTTCAAGCAGAATTGACTTCTCTCCCGGAAAACCACAATCCACAGAGGAGGAGAATAAGCAAGACAGAAACATAAATGAGGGGCAGGCAGCAGACATAGGCTTCCTTAGGAGATGAGTCCTTGATGGCAAAGTGAGGTCAGATAAAATGACTCATCACTAGTAAACTAGTTAAGTGGTGGTTGGGGGTGGGGAGGCCAGGAAAGTCACGGATACCACACTGATTACAAATTATCTTGGCTAAAGTTACCATGCAAGGCATTTTTTGTTTGTGCTTTGGTGATAAACAGGAAATGCTCTTCTGGAAGCTTCTTGTCCTTTATCCATCCTCTAAAAGCCGCTGTGGGTAATGGTGTATGTTCTGATTGCAAAGCATCCAAGCCCAGAATCACAGCCACACTTCAGAGGTTCAGTCCAGCCTGCTAGCCACTGCTTTCCCCAAAGCAGAAACTGCAAGTGTGTTTCTTGCTCCCATGACCCAAGCTGCTGCTCGCTCTGCTGCTCTATGATGGAGCCCTGGATAGATACACCTTTCCCAACTCCACCCTTGCAGAGGTCCATAGGCCAAGCATCAACACTTCCTCTTGCTCTCTTTCTGAGCTCCTTCACTCTCCTCTGAACTCACTTCAGCCTTTCAGCGACCAAAGAAAGGAAATGTGACTTTAGTTTGCCTTAGCAGACATACAGGACCGCCACAAGAAGAGAGGGCCAGTGTCCTACCCATGAGGCTGTTGGGGGATGGGGGGGAAACTTCATGCAGAAAGCTCAGTTCAGCATCAGGTATAAATAAAGTGCTATATATAACATATAGCTCTTGATAGCTAGATCCTCTATGCCCCTCTGCTGTAGATGCACGGTATCAAACTACTATGCTATATGTCTTCTCTGAGGCTTATATGGTCAAGAACAGGCACAGAGTGGCAGTGTTTCCACTCTCTGTGTATCTGCAGTCTACAAAGGGCCTGCGGCCATACCTAGTTGGGTCAAAATCTGAGAAGAGTTGAAAGGTGGGTCATGTGTTTAGAATTCTATCTGAACTGGACACAAACTGCCATGATTCCTTTTGGCTTCAGTTGCAAATGGTTGCAGAGGGAGAGTTCCCCAAAGCCAGACCCTGTGGGTCCTGGGCAGTGGTGAATGTCTGCCTAGCCACAGTTCAGGCTCCTCGCTCTTCCAAACATTAACTACCACACTGACTACTTTGCCATGACCTCAGCTTGCTAGTGCTCTGTGGTGCCCAGTGGACATATTCAGAAGCAGAGAAGGGCATCGGTGTATGTGTGGCTGAAGCCACTCACTCATTACTGACATCTGTGTCATCACAAGCCGATGACGTCCCTAGGTTGTGAAAAGAACTCAGGAAATGGATGGTGATGGTTGCACAATGTTGTGAATGTACTTACAGCTACTGAAACATACACTTAAAAGCAGCAACGATGGTAATTTTTGTAACAGTTAAAAACAAAGATGATGATATCAAGTGACCATGAATCAGCCTTGAGGGATAATCCAGGGGTTCGTTCAGAAAGTACAACAACTTCCATTCTGGGTCAGCTGTGATTGCTTCTCACCTCTGGTGTTATCTGGACACATTTCTTAATTATTTGGCATTCCCCATGCTTGTTTTTGTAAAGCAAAGAGGTGGTGGAATGATTCAATGAGATCAGTTAAAACTCTAACTGTTTTAATTTAACTCTAACATCCTGATTTGCCTGGGACCAAGGGATTCCCAGGACAAGGGACCTGCAGTGTTAATCCATAATGAATGCAGTCAAGCGAGGATGACCAGTCAGTTTTCAGTCCTGTGTGTGATGGTAAACATTATCAATTCTATGAGACCTAGCACCACCTAGGAGGCAAGCGTCTGTCCATGCATGTGAGGGATTAGGTTAACTGCAGTGAGATGGTTTACCTTAATGGGAAGTGGTACCATTCCATAGGATGGAGTCCTAGACTTGCTGAGAAGAAGAGAGCATACTGAGCTTCCTGATATGGAGAAACTGGGAACTGCCGCCCTAAGCCCCTGAAGTTATGACTGCCTTGCCATAAAGGAGGGAACCTGTAATCTGGAACCAAGAGCCAAAAACTAAACTTCCCTCCCTTAACTTGCTTTTGCCAGATATTTGTCTCATTGATAAGTCACCCACATACTGCAATAGAATAGATCACCAGTGATGGAGGATATTGGTAGAGAGTAATACTGTTGCCTCCACTACCTCAGAAAGCTAGCATTGTAGGGCTATCTGTCAAGCCCTATTCTAGGAGTCTCCTGTGGATTTACCTCAGTTCATTCTCACTGCTGCAGGGAAGCAGGTAGCAGTTATCTTTTCAAAGGAGGAAACCAAGCTGCCAGAATCTGAACCCAGGCAACATTTGGGTTAAAATCTGATACCGTGAAGTCTTACTCAATAGGCCATTCTCTAGGATAATGGGACTCTGTGGTAAAGAGCTTGTCAGGCACACACAGAGTCCTGGACTCCATTCCCAAGAGAACAAACGTAACAGGTGCCTCCCCCTTTCTCAAATGTATGCACTCAGTCCAAGGCAGGGTTTAAGTGCTTAAATTGTGACATCACTTAAAATGACCCTATTGCTGGGAGAAAGGCGCCCACCCGGAAGAACTGGAAGGATTGATTAGTAATAGATTGATAACTTATTGTATTGCCATGTGTTAGTTACTCACTGCTCAGACAAAATACCAGACAAAAGTAACTTAAGGGAGGAAGAGGTTAATTTTTTGCTCACAGTTGCAGAGCACCATCCATTGTGACAGGAAATTTGTGACAGCTGGACAATAAAACTGGTGATCCCTTTGCTCCAAGCTGAGTGTGTAACTTCCGAAACCTGCAAACGACGAGGTAACTCACTTGCCTTGGAGTTAAGACTCAGAACTTACTCTTCAGACTTGAGTAAACCTAGATTCACCTATGTGAAGAGCATTGCAGGTACAGGAAAGCTAGAGAAACCGGATAGGTTAACACAGGCAGGAGTTAGGACTGGTAAACAGAGGAATTGACGCAAGCTTGTCCCTCCTACTTACTAATGAAAAGCAAAACCTATCATGAGCATCAGTGTTTAACAGATGTGTAAACATTTCAAATACCAATGACGACCCAAAGCACGCAAGTTACTGGAAACTGGTATACTCACCCATTGTTGGTGGCATAGGTGACAACACCCAGTGAAATGTTGTGGAGTTATTAAGCTGATGAAGTATGTGTAACTACATGTAAACATGCTCAGGACACGAGCCTCAGGGAGTACAGCTGAATTTGGAACTTTGGAACTGGGCCCGAGCTGTGTTTACCAAGCAGCAGAACATTTTTGCATGAATGTCACTGAGGCCTGGAAAAATGACTGGGAAAAATAAAAACATCTGATGTGTTAAGGGGGAGGACTGTGGTGATTCTTCCCCCTTCCAGTCTCATTTATCTTGCTATTTATTTGTTTGTGTAATAGCCACAAGAGAGAGAACAACACCCAAGTTGGCCCACTTTTCCACCCCTGGCTCTATTCTGGCCCTTGGCCCTCCTAACTTGCTGGGTAATTCCAGACTGAGCAACCATCCTGCTTCTGAACTTGACTCTTGCTTCACTCCTCTCTGTAGGCTGCATCTGGCTCCACCTGCAGCTCTGGGAGTCACGATCGCAGCACAATCTCCTTGTTCACACGTGTTACAGACAACATTTAACCAAGGGAGGCTGAGTTCAATCCAACACTTAGCTGGTTTTCTCTTCCTGGTACTGTGCTAAAAGGCCAGTGTGTAAGTGGAAGTAAGGGTGGCATGGGAGTAGTATGATGATCCAAAGATGTGGGAGGATGAATTGTGTGGTTGGGTATTCGCTAGTTCATTTGAGACTTATGAATAATGAGAATAATGAAAAGATGAAGGCAAACAATCTAACATAATCCAAGAGAAAGCTCCAGCCCCATGCTCTGTGTCTCAGGACTCGAGAGCAGATGAGATGTGAGTTGGAGGATCTAGGCAGCATCCACTGTGTTTGCAGTGGATGGATGAGTGGTGCCCAGCACTGGGAGGGATGCACCAGGGTGAGTCACAGCTCACTCAGGACCATACCCCTTGTTCTTCTCTATGGGCCAGTTTTCTCAGTACAGATCCTCTGATCTGCCAAGGTTCTAGAACCCAACATCATTATGAGTCATTCCCTTTGAGGCTGCATTCTGATGATAAATATCTGTTTAGCTTACTGGAAGTGGGAGCTGGGGAACCCATTTGGGGCCATCGTCATCCCTACCTAGATCACTTGACCTCAGACTTGGTTTTACAAAACCTCCCTCCTCTATATTTACCATGTGTTTACATATGCTCATGAGTTTGGTATGTACTTCTAAGGAGGGCATTGATGCAAGTGGCAAAGGACTGGGATTTCATCTATATCTGTAAGGTCCAGATCTTTGACTCAGATATCTGTCCAGAACCACTTGTTGAAATGTTAATTCTTTGGTTGTCCATAATTTGAAATGCTACTTCATTATGCATTGTATTTTTAAACAATGTATTTGATATTTTAAAGAAGAATTCATTGTTTAAAAATGACAACAAATACTTAGCTTTCAACTAGGCCCCAGAAGAAGTAGGAGAATGGATAGACTGTTGTAGAAAATGAAGAATTGGGGAACAAGACCAGAGTGAATATCAGAAATGTTGATGGGAAAGTAAGAATGGTAGAACTAGACTACCATGATGTTGATGCAGGAAGATGGGTTTTCCAGGTGAGAAGGTGGAAGATCAGATGGAGTTATGGCCCTGGAGCCCTGTTTTAATCCATTGTCTTGGACAAGAACTTTGTCCATCAATTGTGACAGTCATGGAAAATGCCTCCTCTACCAGCTGTTGTGAGGATCTAAGGAGTCACAATGATTTAGTTCCAGCAGAAGCCATTTAGTGCCCACCAGGCAAGGGGACTGGGATCTAGGGCAGAAAAGTGATGGATCTAATTGGAGGTTATACAACATGTCAAGGGAAAGCAGAGACTACAGTGGGCTGTGCTCTGAGCCCTGTAGTCTGATGATGGATATAGAAATCTTTATTGTTGTAAAATATGTCCTGGTTATCACTGAGAAAGGCCATCATGTCATGTGGCAGCACTGGTAAGGGCAGTAATGAATAACTGCTGTAATGAACAACAAATATTCCGAATCCCTAGAAACTTTTAAGAGTTTTTCTCCTCCTCCTCTTCTCCTTCCTCCTCCTCCTCATCTCCTTCCTCCTCCTCCTCCTTCTCTTCTCCTTCCTCCTCCTCCTCCCCCAAGGTCCCATGTCTTCTGTCCCCCAAAGTCACGACCCACTGAAAAGGATTCCCCACTGGGTATGAAGCTCAGTTCCTTCCATCACAGGCAGAGGACACAGAAACCCAGGACATGACATAGGAAACAGGACACAGTGAGGGGCGTGTAGGTGTAGGGCCAAGGCGAAGGAAACTTAGGTTAAAATGACAGCAGTAGGGCAAGGTGCCTCACAGGCCGTGAGAATAACTGTCACTGACTGAATGTGCTGGCTGTTCAAAATGCCTTGTGAGAATCTGGGGGTGGTGGGGAAGGTTTTCCTTACCAATAAGGAAACTAAGGTATCATAGAGGTTAAGTAGTTCTCACGTCTAATACATAGTTGAACCAAAATTTAGCCTTTGTCATGGTAACACTAAGACACTGACATCTTGAAACATTCAGGGAAAGTGCTAACGCAATATCTACTGCCCACCCAGGATGATCTTACAAAAATACAGCTAAAGAAGGTGGCAAAAATTGGCTCCATTCCCAGCTGAGTTAGGACCTCCACAGAGGCACTTGTGCATCCCATGCATCCCTCTGTAAAACAGAGGAGGAGCTGCTCTGGGTGAAGTCTAAGATACTTCTCAATTCCTATGGGTAACATTTTCCTATTAAATCCAGGGCTCTCCCAATCATGGGGTGTCTACTTAGATCAACAGACAAAGGTCCAAAGGAGGTTTAGGACTTCCAAATCAGATAAATGCTGTTTGGCAAAATGTTCTCAAAGATGAAGAGAGCTTGTCAGAAACAATTGAGGCATTTTCTTTGCTTTCCAAAGGAAATGATTCAATCTATCCCAAGGTCACTAGCAAAAGAGATGAAGTTCAATCACTTGTAAACTCTGAAGGCTCTGCGACTCATCCCAGCTAGAATAAATGGGGAGTCAACACTGGTTTTGGTATGTGTGTCTGTGTGTATATGGTGTAAGTGTGTCATGTATACATAGCATGTGAGTGTGCAGGATGTGTGATGTGTGTGATATGTGGATATGTGATGTGTGTGATATGTGGATATGTGTGTGTGGCATTTGTGGTATGTAGTCTGTATAGTGTGTGATATGTGTACATGGTGTGTGTATTTTGCATCTTTTAAGTTTCTGTTTGAAGTTTCCCGTCTTTTCAAAGTGGAACTCTCAAAACCAGCCATTACACTCTCTGAGACCTTGAGAAAAATAAACTCATGACTGGGCTTCCTCAGAGGGCACTGAATCTGAGTTACCCTGGAGGGTGAGGCTTTTCACACAGTTCCCCAGAGGCCTTTGAAGACTCAGGATAGAGACCATGTTCTAGAACAGGTTCTGAGCTCCAGGACTCACAGCACCACCTGGAAGGCGATGTCCAAGAGAAGCTTTTGGCAGCTTCAGTTCAGCAGATAGGGTCAGGGTTGAAGATCGTTTACAGCCCATTTCCCTAGAGGATGCTGATGTTGATTGGCACAACCAACCCTTTGCATCCAGTGTACCAGGACCACTCCCATGCTGTGCTTTGCTACTTTGTGCCCTCTTGGTACTCCACACATACCCCCAAACCTTTCCATCACATTCTCTTGGCACAGGACAAGTATTTGCTGTGAACTCTCAAATGTTTCATGATATGTATCTGGACTGAGATCCAAACATGACCACTAGAAGTCTGAGAAACTCCTATTCCTGCTTTATGGTAGAAGTGTGGAAGTCAGACAGAGCCTGAAGTCTGACTCCTTTTCTTCCACACCATACACAGCCAGATCTTGTTCACCAACTTGAAGCAGATGAAGACCCAGGAGTAAACACAGAACATGGTGCCTCAGCCTTTTTCAGGAACCATGCCCACCGATAGGCAGAAATCTCAGGCACACCCTGGGTGTGGAGAGAGAGACTCCCCTGGACTGAAACTGGCTGAGGCCAGGTGGGCCTGGAGTCCAGGTAACTTCACTCTTTAGAAGAGCTTCTGCCTATTGTTTTCCCAACAGCAAGTTCATTAAGGTACCTGATACCATTTTGATGTTTGAAGACATCTGGAGCCATACCACCTACAAGTAGAATCAGATGGATGACTCCCTTCTATGTTATGAACCATCCATGGTGGCTAATTTTGGGGGTCAACTTGAACTAAGGATTACCCAGGTGGCTCATTAGCCATTATTCTGGGGTGTGTTGGTGAGGGGATTTCTGGAAGAGGTTACTCATTGAATTAGTAAGCAAAGCAATTTCTCTGCAGTGTGGTTGTGCATCATGCAATCAGTTGCGGGTTTGGGCAGACCTGAAAGGGGGAGGAAGGGAGTCTTCTGTCTCCTGAGCTAGAGTATCCACTTTCTTCTGCCCTTGGATGTCAATGCATTTGGTTGTCAGTCTTGTGCCTTGGACTTGGACTTACCTAATTGGCTCTCCTGGTTCTCAGTTATTCAGGCTTGGACAGGAACCACAGCAGATGGCAGGTTACAGAATTTTTCAGTGTCCTGTAATTAACAGTACACCTTTCTGTACATCTTTATATGCCATTCTTCCCTGGGGAGCTCCAACTTTTCTATGACTCCTCTTTAGAAAGCATGATGTAATAAATTGAGGTAGACCCCTATTTTTTAAAGTTCTACCAGATATGTGTGGGTGGTCCATTCAAGCAGAGCCCGCTTGCTCCAGTATTTACAGACACCCCAAGTCTGGAAACTGTACTGTGTTTTCCTATGCAAATTAACACTAGGGCTCTCCAATTTGAGGTTCCAAGTGTTACCAAAAGAATCAATTGAGAAACACGGAAGGAGCACGGCAATTTTATGGCCTAAGGGGGAGTTGTACCGAGCTGGGTGGGTGTGCTTAGGACTGTGACTGCAGCTCTGGCTCTCTATGGTAATCCACTGGCTGCTTCAAACACTGATGTTTCCACCCGTCCATCATTCCTAAGTGTGCATGTATATGGACATACCTAATGTACACATTTAGAAGAAACAGAATCGCATTGATTACATATAGTTATATATTTTCTTTTTTCACTTTACTAAGGGATAATCTACAAATATTTTTATGAGCCAGATATTCTATTTCTAGGATTATTAAAACATCTAAGCAGTACTTTATAATGTGGATGTATAAGTGACTTTATTTATTTAACATCATTCTGCTGTAAGGTGTATATGTTATTTCTTCCAGCACTATAAATACTGTAATAATTTGTGGCATCATTCACTTTGTAACCATCAATAATTATTTCCTAAGAATGTTTGTTTCTTCAAATTTTGTTGAAATGAAAGGTATAAAATTACATTGCAATATTCTTTTTAAAAATAAACCTTATGGATAGCACTGAACATCTGCATATGTCTGATGGCTTACACAGTTTTGTTGCTGTTTTGGTTTTCTGTTTCTTTTCTTTTTAAAAACCAATTAGCAGCTGTTTTTCCTCTGAAATACCTATTGGAGTTCTTCATCCCACATCCTTGGAAAGATATGAAGAAGTTGATTTTCTGGACTTATCTCATTCCTGTGTTATTCAGCCTTCTGGTGCACTAGTCTTCCATTAGAACCCAGGGAAGTACATCTTTTGATGTTGTCTACCATACAGCACCAGGATGTAGTCCTTGGACTTGGCATTCCACAAGTGAGGTTAGCTCTGGAACTGAGACCCTGGGAGCTGGCAGCTACTGCTGCTGGACTGATACAGGAATTGGAAAAATGGGAGAGGCATTCTTCTATTCCTCCCTTTTCCTTTCAGACTGTTTACTATCTCCTTGTTACAAAACCTAAGAGGCAGCAAGGGACCTGGGAAAGGCAGCCTGGAGACTCCCACCTTCACTCCTTTAAGCAGCTCACTGAAGGGTGAGTCCCAAGAGCATAGTCCTCTGGGCCATGATCTGTCTCGATGTCTAGGAATCAGTGAGGGGACTTGCTAGCTTTCTCCTTTTCTCCCTTTTATTCCCCCCAGCCACCTAGACACCATTATGTGAGTGGCATACTTCCACACCTTCCCTACCAAGATTGTCTGAAACTGTGAAACGTTTTAATCTTTTCTCTCATAAGATGTTTTGCTAAAATGTTTTTGTCAGGGGAAGAAGACTAACACACCTTCTTCTCTGCCTTTGTACACACTTTCTTTCCACTGCTCTGGGGCTCTTCTTTCAGCTTCCAACTGTCTTGCCATTGCATACATGTCATTGGTGCCTTTCACTTCAGATAACATTTATTTTGCTTTGCCCCTGAGACCCAACCTTGGCTCTTTCCTTGTTTTCATGCCTACCCTAAGAGGGGATAGCTCAGAAAGATCCATTCCAGTTCAACTGAGTTGAATTTCTCTCTGGAAGTCATACCTCTGATCCATGTAATATGCCACTGATAGGGTCTGGCCTGCAGAGTTACCTCTCCAAGTACCTTTACTTTCCTTAGATTCATTCTGTTCTACTCTTATATGGGATTCCCTGGATGTCTAAGGCTTTACCAGAAGAACATCATGAGTGCTTTTTTTAAAGGATTTATTTATTTATTTTATGTATATAAGCAGTTTGTCTACATGTACACCTGCAGCCAGAAGAGGGCATCAGATCACACTGTGGATGGCTGTGAGCCACCATGTGGTTGCTAGGAATTGAACTCAGGCCTTCAGAAGAGCCGCTAGTGCTCATAGCCTCTGAGCCATATCTCCAGCACCATGATGAGTGTTTTATAAGTGTTCTGCTTGGGTAGGGAGGGAGGGAGCCACTTGCCCATGGCCATTGGTCTTCCTTTATCCTCCAGGAGCAGAGCTATCACTTTCTCTAGCTTACCTATCTATCTTCCACTCATCTCAGCAGGTTCTTCCAGGTGGCTCCATGGAGAGGAGGCTTATGGGGTCAAAGATCTGCTTGCCAGAGCACATAGTCTTCCATATGCCGGTCCTTGACCTGTCAAGGGGCCATGGCTGTCACCACATACAATCTCACGGGCCCCTTGGCTTGTCTCTGGCATTTCTACAAGTGGGCATATCGACTGCTCCAAGTTTGATGGGATGATGTAGGTAAGGACAGTGTAATGCCATAGAACCAAGGAATGTTCCATGTGACAAAAGAACCTTTAGAATGGTTCTTTTGCCAGAGAAATGGTTCTTGGTGCCAGAGAAAAAGCTCATTCCTCAATACCAAAAAAAAAAAAAAAAAAAAAAAATGCTTCTGCCTTTTAACCAAAAAACAACAATGTGAAACTCAGTTTTTGTAATGACAAAATTGGAGGGATTCCAGAAGTGGGCTGGTGGTCTCTTCATGGTATCTCCAGGGAACATCTTTTTGTATGCTTGGACAAGAGCCTCCTCACCCCTCTTGCCTTGATGTTGGCTTCAATCTCTGCAGGAAAAAATGACTACAGGAATTCTAGAAGCCCAAAAAGACCCTGGAGATCAGTAGGCTATAAAAGAGAAGTGATGGAGCCATTAATGGCAGTCAGTATTCACTGCATTAGTGGATAACTCAGTGAATATGTATGAACAATGAGTGAATAAAATAGACAAGTAAATCTGTCTGTATTAGATAAGGTCAGTTTTCTACAAGCTCAAGCTCTGCCTGGGATGGGGTAGTTACTTTCTTCTCCTATTTAGCTAATGTAGCAACAAAAACTTCCCTACTCTCACCATACTAGTCATTTGTCTCTTGATGGCCCCCTTCCTGCCCCTCTCTCTGTTCTATTTGGGAGGAGGCTGGGGCCCTGCACTCTACTTACATTCTGCATGCTGGTTGTATTGTGTAGATTCTGTCCCCTGGGGATATGGTCAGGTGATGGGAAGGCAGGAAGGGACAAAGGAATCCTTCCTGAGTTTTCTGTCTGTTACAGAATAGCAGAGGGTGGGCTTCATCTCCAGCAGCAATAACAATGACAGAGGAGACAATGGCCTGGCCGTTTAAATAGCACACTTGGTAAGCCTTGGCTTAGATACTGCAGGGTGGGGGATGGGGGGGGCAACAGGGGTCATCTGGAAGCCTGGATCCTACAACATCAGAAAGAGGATAATATGCAGTTTCTCCAGCACCAGTGTGAGCAGAGGGCCCCAAGTCACTTCCTCCCAATGTGGGGGTCCCCGACTACAGAGTCCTTTTCCTTATTAGCTCTTTATCTGGGGCCACAAGCTCTTATAGTTCTAGTCTCTTGCAAACCTCACTGCTCCCTTTCTCCTGCTTTTGCCTTCTAAATACTTGAGTATTCACTATATCTGTAGCACACAGAGCAACTTCTGTAGTCTGGACCGCATGCTGACTGACAGGTCTTCCCTCCTTGGATCAGGGGCAGCCCCCAGCCACTGCCTAGACATGCCATTGTCCATGTGAGCTTCTGAAGGGGCTTCTTCTACTAAAGGAACATCTTCCCAGGGTCTTGGGGACAAGTATTTTCCTACCCCTACCCTTCTACTGAGAACTGAAGAAAGAATGCCTGGGGCTGGGCTAATACTGTGTTTACCCCATAGGGCTATCAGTTTCCTCTCTGTGAGACTATCTCCATAAACTAAAAAGAAATCTCTTTATGTCTTGGGAGAAGTTAAACGTGCTGATTTTTGGACATGTTACTCGAAGCCCCAATTACTGCTCTACTTCATGGCCATGTAAGAACAAAGCAGGAATCCCCGTGGGAGGGAGAGATCTGGAAGATCAGCCCTCCCCCAAACATGGCTGTGCTGGCTAGTAAATATAAAGACCTGTTCTGAGGCTTCCCTCTTTATTTTGACATCCTCTATTCACATGGCACTTTGATTCCAACCAGCATGTTCTTTTCCTTGGCTGTGAGAAAGTAAATAGTAAAAGTCTGTGCCTGGCCTCTGCAATGCCAATTGTCATCATAAGGATGGTCACTATGCAGCTTCCTGTCCTGATTCACTCCACAATAAGATACAGGGGATGTTTACATATTTCTTGCCAAGGAACAAGCTGTCTCCTTAGATGGGTGGGTATAACTTTTCAAATAATTTAGTTAAAGGCATAAATAGTAGAGTATGGTGGTTTGAATGAAAATGGCCCTCATAGGTTCATATATTTGAATACTTGGTCCTCATGTTAGTGGAACTGTTTGGAAAGGACTAGGAGGTGTGGTCTTGTTGAAGGAGGTGTGTTGCTGGGGAGGTGGGCTTTGAGCCCCCAGGACCTGCACCATTTCCATTGTCTCTCCCTCTGCTCTCTACTTAAGAAGTAAGCTTTTAGCTGTTTCTGCTGCTATGTCCAGCTCTGCCATCATGGACTCACACTCTCTAATAGCATGAGCCCAAATTATATATATTTTTTATAAGTTGCCTTGGTCATGTGTTTTATCACAGCAATAGAAAAATAACTAAGGATGGCTATACATGATCACTATTATATAATTTCAGATTATTTTTATTATGTTCAAAGAACTCCTGACCCATTTACTAGTAGTTTCTACTCCTTCATTCTCGGCCACATACTGTTGAATACTAATTTAGTTTATTCTCTGTGGATTTTCCTATTATAAATATTTTCTATAAATGGAATCTAACCATGGAAGAAATGTCATCTCTTCTATCTGGCTTCTTGCACTTACTGTAGTGTTTTTCAGGCAAATTTATGTTGTATTGTGGGCCAATAACTCCCTTTTAATGGCTCCATAACATTTTATTGTATATATATATATATATATATATATATATATATCACATTTTAATTTTCCATTCATACGCTGATGGGTCATCTGGTATGATGGTTAATATCCTAAACAACAGGATCTAGAATCACTAGGAGATATGGTTTTGGACATGCTTGCAAAAGATTAGCTTTTGAGTGTACCTGTGAAGGATTACTTAGATTAGGTTAAAGTGGGAAGAGCCACTGTGTGGTGCCATTCCATTGGGTAGGGTCCTGAACTGAATAAGAAGGGGAACATGAGCTGAGTACTGGCATCATTATCCTCTGCCTCCTGCCAGCCGATGCAGGGTGGCTAGCTGCCTTAAGCTGCTGACACTGTGACTTCTCTACTGAGGTAGAGTATACCCTTGAACTGTGAGCCAAAATACCCACTTCAGTTGCTTTTGTCATTTTTTTAAAAATCACAATAACAAAAAAAAAAAAAACTAATACAGAAATTTGGGGCTGAGAGGTAGGGCTGCTGTTGTGATAAATCTGACCGTGTGATTCTTAGGCTCTGGAACTGAGGTAGGGAAGAAATGTAGGAGACTGGGAAACTTTGGGTTGGAAAAGCCCTTGAATATTTCAAGGGGAACTGAAGGGCCAAGAATAAGCTTGGGAGACAAGAATCATAAGAGACACGGGGACAATGAGGTTCACTCGTGAGGCTTTGTGGGGAGCAAGGCCTCTGAAACAAGGCAGGGAGTCCACTTGTGCAGTGTCCTGGCAAAGACTCTGGGTGCACTCTGCTTGTGCCCTGAGAACTTGGGTGATGTTGAATTTAAAGGGGATGGACTAACTTCCTTGGAGGAGGGAATTTCAAGGAGGGAGAGTATTCAAGCTGTGTCAAGGTTACTGCTCGTTCCTCACACACAGGGTTACAGTGAGAGACAGCAAAAAGTGGCCAACAAGACAGGGAACAGGGAGAAAAGTATGTGCACAATTTAAAGTTTCAGACAAGGAGGGTACAGATGATGAAGCACTTGGAATTGTTAAAGAGATTAGAAACATTAAAGAGAAATGTTGCATTAATGAACAGCAGGAAAAGTGCTGTGAGGCTAAGACCTTACCTATCAAGGCTGTGTCTTGTGAAAATGTGAAAATGCGAGGTTATTTGAAAGGAGAGAGCCTAAATCAAGAATGCTGTTCACAGAGTTCTCTGACCTTCAAAACACCTGTCCCTGGAAATGTGTTCTGAGTCAGCACACAGATCCTGATATAGCTATGTTCCAAGCAGGCAAGGCTCCATCATGAGCTGGCAGGAAAAACTTGGCAGCAGCACTGTCTTTGCCAGCTTCATGCAATGGCCTCTCAGGACCTCCTTTGCCCTGGTTTTGTAAGCATGAAAGATTAAGGGAGTCATGGAATTAAAGGGGTTACTCCACAGTTTCAGAGAGCCACTGGCTGTTGGAGATGATGGGTCCATGGGATATATACATAGGGAAGCTTTAAGCTTGGAATGGTGTTGACCCCAAAGAGAGAGAGACAGTGTGTGCTTCAAGCAGAAAAACTGGATGTGGAAGGCTACCCAAGCCCCCTGGAACCCAGATGATTCCACCATGAGCTCCAAATCCAGAACCACAGGATTTGATGCTTGCCCTTCTGGGTTTAGTGTGGATCTTATTCTTTCTAGGACCCCATTCTTCCTTTTGTTGATGGGAATATTTATTCCATGCCATTATATGTTAGAAGTATGTAACTTACATGTGTTTGTGTATGTGTTGCATGAGTACATATGTGTATCTGTGTGTACATGTATGCAGAGGCCACAGGAAAGTGGATGTCTTGCATAGCAAATGCTCTTACCTGCTGAACCATCTCTCCAGTCCATGCAACTTGTTTTTGGATTGTGCAGAGGCTCCCAGAGATTTCCTGAGTCTCAGAAAAAACTCGGCACATATACATTTAAACAATGTTGGATCTGTTACAGACTATGGAGTCTTTTTGTGTTGGACTTATGAACTTTTGCATTATGAGATAGCCATGAGTTTATGGAGGCCTGAGAGGAAAGTAATGGCTTAAAGTGATGTGTTTGCATATCAAATTGACAAGGGGGTGGAGCTGTTGTAGTTAATATTTCAACTGGATAGGCTCTAGAGTCATCAAATCTCTGGGAATGCCTGGGAGAGATTATCTATATTAGGTTAACTGAGACAGAAAGACCCACTTTAACACTGGGTGGTGTTATCCTAGTGGTTGGGATCCTGGACTGAATAGGGAGAAGCAAGGTTTGCACAGATACAATGTAACCAGCAGCCTCATGCTTCTAGCATTTCCTCAGCACCATGAAGGACTACCCTTCAAATCATGAAACCAAAACCAAAACAAAAAACAAAGCAAAACAAAAAAAAAATCCTCTTCACTTTTGTTTCTTTGATCAGGGTGTTTATCATAGCAACAGAACAAATAGGGAACACACCTGGGTTGTTTATACTCTCTGATGATAACGGATAACACTGATGTGCGTTATCATATACAAACTCTGGTGTGGAGCTTTTAGCTTTACTGGGTTGGCTTTGATAAGAGAGGGACTGTTAGGCCATATGGAAACCTGTGTTAATTTTTTTTTTTTTTTTAGGAACTGCTAGAATGTCTTCCAACATTGACATGTCATTTTATATCCTCACCCTCCTGCTTTATAAGCAGGTTCGAATTTCTCTGAGGCTAAATTTGGCGCTTACTAATTCATAAAGTATCCAGGACCTGAGAAATTTTCATTAAAAAAATCAAGATCAGGATTGGTGAGATGTGAAAGTCTTATCTGGTGGTCACAATGCCTGACGTGTCTGTTACTCTGACCTCAGACATGGGTGTGGTAGTGCAGATGACCTTGTATTTCTACATACAGCGTTCAGTAATTGTGGTGGTTTGAATGGGAACGGCCTCCATAGACTCATGTGTTTGAATGCTTGGTCCATAGGGAGAGGCACTATTAGGAGGTGTGGCCTTGTGGGAGGAAGTGCATCACTGTGGGGACGGGCTTTGAAGTCTCCCATGCTCAAACTATGCCCAGTGTGGCACAGTCTTCCTCTGCTGCCTGTGAATCAAGAAGATGTAAAACTCTCAGTTCATTCTCCAGCACCATGTCTGCCTGCACACTGCCATGCTTCCTGCCTGCCATGACAATAATGAACTAAATATCTGAAACTGTAAGCCAGCTCCATATTAAATGTTTTCCTTTATAAGAGTTGCCCTGGTTATGGTGTCTCTTTACAGCAATAAAACCCTAAGACTTGTTAAAAGTCATCTTACTGGGAACTAAGGAGGCAAGAGGGCTTGCTATGCAAACAGAAGGTCATGAGTTTGATTCTTCATAAATCACATGAGAGTCAGACAGAGTCATACGTGCCTATGGCCTCAGCGTCGTGGGTTGGAAGAGGATGTGGCAGCTGGCTCTGAAGGCTCCAACACAATCTGTGAATTTTCACAGTGCCCTTCCCCCATCTTACCCCATCACCCAGGGCAAAATGCAAAAAGAGTTGGGGGTGGCAAACAGCAGGGTCCTCGCTCTGAAGGCTCTCACCTGCTCGTAGGGGCAGCACAAGTGTCTGAGTTACATCGCTATGGACACAGACTAGTTATTGGTGGGCTGGGAGCTGAAGAATGAGGGTAGAGTGTACAAAGGCAGATCACATTTTTTTGGCCCTCTATGTGCAAAAGCTAAGGAAAGTCAGAGGCTACATAGAATTTTCCAGAGGATTATAGCCAGTAGGAGGTATACTCCCATATATACTTACATATGCACGTAGATACACCTATCTTCTGCTATATGGTTCTGACTCATACACTGTGGAGGCTGAGAAGCTCCTGCAAGCAGGTTACCTAGGAAAGCTGCTAGTGTTGTCTGAAAGCCTAAAAGCTGAGATTCCTGGCTGTGGATCCCCATGTGACAGCCAGGAACACGGAGGGCAGGTGATTGTCATTCCAGTGGCATCTCATAATTTTGATTTACATTGGCTTAATGGCTAATGCTGCTAGCTAGGCTCCTCTTCATCTGCCAGGTATATCCTTTTTACAAAACAATTTGGCTGTACATTTCAAAAATTACTAAATGAGCATATAATTTTATCATAATACTTTGATTCTGAAATTCATTCCAAGAAACAATTATGGATAGGTAAGAAGCTCTCTGAAAAGATGTTCATCATTATAGGAGACATGTAGGTTCTTTTGCTCACAGATAAGCACTAGGAAAACCAGGAAAGTTAAAGACACAGAGTTATCTTTTCAAATGGAGAGATGTATAACCTGCTTTCCACCCAGAAGGCTGGGTACGGATGTGGTTAATAGACTGGTGACCCTCAGACCCTTATTTGAGCCTGTTTATCTCAGTCAATCTATAGCTCTGTTCTCCCCCTTATCAAGAACATTGTTTACATTGAGCCCATTTCCTCAGTTAATCTATAGAACCCATCTTTATGGAAAATGTCATTTGTATTTTATAAGAGTTTTGATGTAATCTTGTATTAAGCTTTGTTGTGTACATGGGATTGAGTTAATTATCATCAGGAAACTTTATCCAAATAATGCTGTGCTTAAATATGCCTAAAATAAACTATCTGGTGTCAGAGTCCTGAAGTTTGAACCAACACCGGCTACTGAGTCATGTTGAATCTTACTTTGCCTCTCATGGATTGTCACTCTGCTGGCTGTGGTGTTTGCAGACACCCCATACTCCCTCTCTCACGCCATGTTATGTTCAAGTGGGAGTTTCTGTAAACAAAAGTTCAACCATATGGGGATGGCTGCTGAGAAAGTGTCTTCCAGACATGACAGGGCCATTATACTTAAGAACTCACAGTAGCTGTGGTGACTGGCACAAGACATGTACAAGATCAAGCCAATCAACAGTCTATCCTGGATGAGAGGGGCACACGCACCTAGCTGAGGAGGATTTTTTTTTTTTTTGAGACAGACTTTCTCTCTGTCTCTGTGTAGCAAGCCCTGGCTGTCCTGGACTTGCTTGGTAGACCAGACCAAGCTGGCCTCGAATTACAGAGATCCATCTGCCTCTCCCTCTCAAGTGCTGGAATTAAAGGCATGCACCACCACACACAGCTGCTGAGGAATTAGTTATCATTAATAGCTCTTGCCAGCCAGTTTCTTCAGGGATATAACCCTTGGTAGGTTCCCCATACTCCAGTGAACAGCCCCATATCCACACACATAAGGACCACACTGATTAGACTCAGTGGGTTATTAAAAAACTTAAGAGAATGTGCAGTTGGGAGAGGAACATGGTTGGAGGGGGTTCAGAAGGAGTTAGAGGGGAAAGAAGGGTAGTTATAATCAATATATATATATATATATTGTGTGTGTGTATATATGTGTGTGTGTGTGTGTGTGTGTGTGTGTGTGTGTGTGTGTGTGTGTGTATGTTCCCAAAGAATAAATTTAAACATTTTTTAAAAGTCCAACCATAGAACATTGGTTAATGAATCCATTCATGAAACGCAATCTGATAAAATAATTGGAAATAATTATATGAAGACTAATGGCATGGTTGAATAAAAATGCAGACTATGAAAGATTAAAATTCTAAACTTAGTTTAAAATGTATGAATATATGGAGAAGGCTCTCAATGAAATAGATACAGAAAAAACAAAATGCATTAAAGATGATCCTTCCAAAGTAAAAATCCCCAATAGAATCACTATGTGATGCCAAGTTCTGATTCTGGATACAGCAAAAAATTAAAAGCAGGGTTTCAAATAGATATCTGTAGACTGTGATCCTGGCAGCATTATTCACCATAATCAAAGGGTGGACACAAACTAAGGTTTTCTATCAGCTGCTTTAAGATGCAATCCATATACCGCAGAACTCATACATTTAACATATAGAATAGTCTTAGTAGAATCATAGAGTTTTACTATCACCACAATCAATTTTAGAAAGTTCTTGATGCTTCAAAGGAAATTGTGAGCCATTATAAGTTATTCTCCATTTCTTCCTACTCATTTCTTAACCCTGGGCAAGGAATAAAGACCAGATGCTTTTTACATTTTTGTGTCAACGAGTGGAAGATGTGGTCTCTTCTGGCAAGCTGCTTTCATTTAGTGAAGTATTTCCAAGGTCCATCTGTGGTATAGTATATATTAGTAGAGTGTTCTTTCTATGAATAAATATGCACTGTAGATTTATTCATCTGTTTATCAATTTAGGAACAGTTTTTAGACTTTGGGCATGATTAGCACAGCTATGAGTATTCTTGTATAAGTTTGTGTGTGTATGTTGTGTGTATACCTGTTAGATTTTCTTGATCATACAGTAGCCATGTTATTTGAAGAACTCTTGCATCTTTTCTAAGTGTTTGTACTGAACAATGTCAATATCAGCAAATAGTGATTTAGATTTGCTTTTTTTTTACATTTAGGTCTTTGATAAATTTTTCAAAATTACATTTGTGTGTGTGTGTGTGTGTGTGTGTGTGTGTGCGCACACACACATGTGCATGTGTGCACACACATAGGCCAGAGAACAATTCATGGAAGTTTGTTCTTTCTTTCCATTATATGGGTTCTGTAGTTCAAACTCATGTTATCAGGCTTAGCTATCTCCTGAGTCATTTGGTTGGCTCTGGTACATTTTGTTTAGAAATGGTATGAGAAAAAGTCCAGTTTTTTTCCCTTTTGTATGTGGATGTCCAGCAGTCCCTTTACTATTTGTTGAAAAGTCTATTCTCTCTCTATTGAATTGTCTTGCCATGCCTGTGGATAATCACCTGGCCATCAATTTGGAGGTTTATTTCTGGACTCTGTTCTATTCCTTTCATCTATGTGTTTATCCCATTCCATTTCCAAACTTTGATTACTATAGTTGAAGTGGTTTTAAAATTGGGAAATTTGGCTTGCCAGCATTGCCTGTTTTAAAGACATTCTTATTACTCTGAATCTTTTGACTTTCTGTACCTGCTAGAATTCATTTATCAATTTCTTCAAAGAAGTTAGTTGAGATATTGACAGGGATCATATTGAATTTTTCTTTTGTTTTGTTTTTTTAAATCTTTTTTTATAAGAATTCATACATGCATATAATGTCTTTTGATCAAATCCATCCCCAATCCCTCCTCTCCAATTTTTCATTTATTTTTTTCCTTTCCCTCCCAACCTCATGTGCTTTGCTGTATGGGTATGGGTGTAGGGCAATCTACTAGAGCATGTGTGACCTCACCAGGGACACATTCCTGGAGAAAATTGACTTTTGTTTTATGAGAAGCTTTCAGTTACCAATAGATCCTCAGCTAGTGTGGGACTTGATGAGCCCTTCCCCCTTCCATGTTGGGATTTTGGCTGATTTAACCTTTGACCTTGAGCATGTAGTCATAGCCACTGTGAGTTCATGCCAGGCAAATAGGCCAATTTGATTTGTGTTGCCATCTAAACAATTGTAGGTCTTCTAATATATTAACATGGTTGTCTCTTGACTTAAGTCTTCCATAATTTGTTCCAACAATATTTTTTAAGAATTTTAAATTATTTACTAATGTCCTACATTCACATAATGAATTGTAGTCATTTTCTGCCCTCATTCCCTTGTCTCATCCTCACCCTCTCCCATTGGAGCCCTTGTTCTCAACAAGACTCCTCTTTCGTGTCTTCTTCTTATGTTTGACACACTAAGTTCAATTTTCTTGCCCAATCACACACACTTTTTGGATTGTAAGTTATATAAGACTTTTGTTAATAGGTGTATTTTTGTGATAAAACATGAAATAAAACATAAAAATTTGCTATTTTAAGGTATCACTTGGTGTCATTAAATGCATTCTCATGGCTGTGCAACCACAGCCACTGCCTGTCACTATAATCCTTTTATTCACCCAAGTGGGACTCCCTGCCATTCAATGGAGGCTTGTCACTACATTCTTTTCAGAGAGCCTTGAAGCAAGTAACCCACTTTCTGTCTCTAGAATTTGATTACTCCAGATCCCTCACAAAGAATCATGCAATACATAGTCTTTCAGGCAGATCTTGATAGGGCCGATCAGACTCCAGTGAGCAGAGCCAGGAATTAAAACTCAAGAATGTGCTTTACTCAGAGTAGTCAATCCGTGAAGACAATGGATTCATATCCTAGAGATAAAATTCCGCCTAATCTCCAGCCAGCAGACCCTACAGGGAGAAAGACTGGGAAAGTACAAAGGCTCATCAGTCATTCTGTAGCTCAGTCTTGCCCCTCAGAGCCTCAGGTGGTCAGCCACGTTTTTGAGACTTGTGGTGTCTTTGTTTCTCATGCTATCTTCCTTCACTCAGTAGATGTCAGAACTCGGGTAATTTTTGAAACCTCGAGACAAGTTAGGTTCTACTGGCATCAACCTTGTTCTCCTCCAGGGTCATCAGGGCTGGGGTGGGGCAGGGTTAATTCAGAACAGGTGATTAACAGGTGTGTTTGCTCAGCTGTCAATAACTTGTGTTTGCAGGATCCTTTCTATAACATTGAGTACAAACTTGTTTTTATAATAGAGAAACTGAAAGTGCTCCTCTCCATTCTGTCTTCCGTCAGGCTTTTATTTGTGTGTCAGCCTACTTCACACAGCACAATGTCTGCAAGGCTCATTCATGTTGTAGCATATGCCTGCATTCATTTTCTTTTAAAGCCTGATATTATGTGTGTTAGCTTTCTCATTTTCTGTTGATCCCTGGTTCATTGCCCGCATTCAGTGTCGGTTGTTATGAGTAACACTGTGTTAACATGGATACACACACATGTGTCTATTTGAGTCCTACTTACAGGATTTTTGGACAAATGCCAGGAACAGAATTTCTGAATCATCTGGTAACTCTGTTTAAGCAATTTTTTGGTTATAGATAATTTTAATTTATTGTCTATTTTTCTGCTTTTGTACCTATGATGTAAGAATAGACATTTAAAAAAATCTATTATGTAAATATGTCTTCATAGTAGGTGGACAATGGTTGCGTGACCCCTTCACCATCTCCCAGAATCTGTGAACCTGCTGTGTTTACAGAGGGTTATAAAATGGAATTATTTTACAACCATGTGGTAACTTGTCTCCTTCCTTCTGCAGTCTCATGAGTCACAGCAAGTACCCCTGATGTCTTCTGTAGCAACAAGACTTGTCTCTTGGGTAATCTGCTCCTCTTCCCTCCCCTTCACCCGCAGTGCAAAGACAGTGACCTCCTTCAGCTCTGGAGAAGGTTCCTGCTATTGACACTCTGACAGTGTGGTCTTCCTTTTCCCAGGAAGCACATAAAATGGGAAGGACAGAGTTCATCCCAGAAGTCTAGCAGAACAAGCCAACATGCAAATGAGAACAAGAGCCCCGGGACTTTCCTAAGACAAACATAGGATTTAGAAGAACAATATTTAGCAGAACTCAAAGTTCCCCCTCCCAGATTAAGAAAACAACTTGGAGCAGATAACTTAAAATATTTAAAATTCACTTTAGTTTTAATCTAAATGAGACTTGCCTTATCATAGTTCCAGACAAAGTACTTAGAAATGAGATTTGAGAAATGTGTAGTAGATGGACAAGTATTACTTTTATCTCAAGGAAGGTGTTCTGTCCACCCTTGTCTGGTCCACCTTTGGTAGGTCTCCTCTATTTCCCACCCCTACTCTTGATTTTTTTCAAACTCCCCAACTGTCTCGTTTCCTGTTGAGTTGCTGTTGTCCACAAGCCCTTAGGATTCCACCAAATTCTGTAACTTCCCTTAGGAAATCAATCCACAGACATTTGCCCTTTGGCAAAAGTGAGTCAAGGCTCTAGGCCATTATCAGTCCTTCCTCTTCTGCTGGCCAGGCTCTCCAAGGGGTTACACCACAAAGTTCAGACGCAAACGGAAGTGCCCAGGCTCTGAACCCTGGCCACTGTTTCCAGAGGAGTCATCCTGGCCTTACGTCTCAGATGGCCTGTGTTTGAGTTTGAGTCAAGAAGCTCTGGTCTGTTACATAGACCAGTCTCTCTCACCCCAGCTGACAACAGGAGCTGGTAAACATTCCAGATCAAAGATCTAAACCTTGTGACCTCTTAAGTGACTGATTTTCTTCTCAAATTAAAAAAAAATATGTTGTATGAGCGTGTTTTGCATGTGAGGTATTGGGAGGTTATGTGTGCCATGGTGTATATGTAATTGAAGACAACATTGAGGGAATTCTTTCCTACTTTTATGTGGGACCGAGAGACTGAATTCAAGTCTCCAGGTTTGTGCTCTGAGGTTCTTTACTCACTGACCCATATTGCAGGTTCAAGAGTGATTTTCAAAGTGTTAAAATTGTTGGTGGGAATGGAGTTTCATTCTGGGAAAATGGAGTTATTCTAGAGATGGATGGTAGCAACACTTTCACAGACTTAAGAATGTTGTAGACTTTACCAGGTGGCCAACCCTATGGCCTATGGGTTACATCCAGTCAAGGACAGCTTTGAATACAGACCAACCAAAGATCACAAACTTATTTTTCTGGTTATCTATCTATCTAATCTACCTACCTATCTATCTATCTGTATATCTCCTGTGTGCATGTGAATGTGTCTGTGTGTAGTATGCATGTTTGCATTGCTGTGGGCTCACCTGTATGAGGTACACATACATATGGGTGTATGTGCATGTGGAGATTCAATGTTGATCTTAGAAAACTTTCTTGATTATTCTTCTACCTTATTCAGCAAGGCAGTTTCTATCAGTCAAACCCAGAGCTCATCTTGATGGCTAGCTTTGCTGTATCTACCTCCTGAGGCTAGAATTACAAGCACCCCACCCACTAGGCATTCATGTTGGTTCTGGGCAACTGAACTTCAGTCCTCACAAGTGCATAGCAAGCATATAACCACTGAGCAACCTCCCCAAACCCATGACTTTTAAAAATAACTTTGTTGCATTGCTCTTGAATGTGAATTTTATGGAGAGCAACATCATTTTCTGTGAATGTCAAAAGGTAGGACAAGCTTGCACCTACATTATGAGCAAAGAATTAGTTTTATTTTTAAAATATTTGAAAAAACATTATTTTTATGTGTATTACAACTCTGAGGGGAGAACCTTCCCTAATGTAAGTGTCGCAGCTCTGAGGGAAAGGTATCCTGGCAGTCGGAAGCCAAGGAATACCACAAAGTCACACTGCACAAGAAACCTCACGTGAGAGACTTATTGAAGAAGACACAAAGAGGGTGGCTGCCTCTGCTTGGGCAAAAAACATCAGGGATTTGAGCAGGAGACAGGCTTCGTTTAGGGTTTCTTGGAGGTCAAAGTTTTCCAGGGTGGAGATTTTCAAGGTAGGGCTCAGTGGGATTTCAAGCCAAGCCCAGGAATTAGTAGGATTTCAAGGTCAGGAATTGGTGAAGTTTGGTAGGTTTTCAAACCCAGAAGTAGGCTCATAACTTTTATCCTACCATATGCAATTCAGCTCTCAATGGATATAAGGTTTTGTTAGAACACTGCCACACCCACTCCCCTCTGGACTCTTACCTTTTTATGTGGGAGCTGAGTAATTGCCCCAGAAAGTGTGTGTCTGTAAGACCACAGTATTTACTTTCTAGTCCTGTGTAAAATGTTGATTTCTGTTCATAACTCTTGCATAAAACCCAGAAGTTAGAGGACAGAATAAAGAAAGAGAGGAAGAAAGAGCCAAGACACAACCGACACTTCTGAAAAGGAGCATATAGTATACAGGTTAGGAACAAGCTTGGGTGTCACTATTGAGATCTGGGTTTCTAAGAGGGACACTATGGCTGTAGTGATGGGATGAGACAAGCTGGTAACTGGTCCCAGTGAACCCATTGGATATCTTCTCATCCTGTTAAGCTCTTTCTGTTGATTTTGTTCCTGGGTCACTTTAATTAGAGTATCCATTCTTTTTTCAAAAAATGTATTAGAGAGGAGAGATCCTGTGTGTGTGTGTGTACTCACGTGTGAGCCATGGTGCACACGTGGCTATCAGTTGGCTAATCTGGGGAGTCAGCTCTTTCATCCCTCCTTGCTCATGCAGGCTCTTTCTTGTTTCTTTAGTCTAGCTGTCCTCCATGCTTCCAGGTGATTTACTTGTCTTGGCCTCTCATCCTGCTGCAGGAATCTTGGGGTTACAGATACACGCTGCTGCATTTGACTTCTTACATGGGTACTGGGGCTAGCTTCATGTCATTGCACAACAAGCACTGTTAACCCACTGAAACATCTCACAGCCCTGAGACTAATCATCATCCTTCTCTTAGTCTCAAAAGGAAAAGAAGATCCACATTCATTTCCAAAGATTGGCCCGATGGTAATTTTGGATACTTATTGAAGACAAAGTTTATATGACCACCCATGACTGGGATGCTATGTTCCTTTCTTATACTCATGACCCACGCTCCAATCTAAACCATGGTTATATATAACTCAAGGCTGAAGACATCCTCAAAATCTTATTGCTGTCTTGTGGAAGAATAGGTCTCAGGGTCAGAGATGGGCTCAGTAAACAGAGCAGCAGGCAATTTGCAGGAAGACTTTGTGTACAGCTTTTGATGAGCAGATCTGGAAAGGACTGTCGTGGAGAGCAACTGCTGTTTTAACAGAGAGCAGTAGGAAGGGAGACTTGTCGTCAGAGGGTCTCTGGGTGATGGGATTCCACCAGTCAGAAGGCTCATGGGTCAAGAGTCGGGCTGAGAGAACATGAGCACTGAACACTTTAATTAAGAGCATGAACTCTGAAGTCAGAGCACGATGTTTAAATTCTGGCTGGATCATTTACAAGCCATTTGGCCAGTTAGCTAAGATGAAGATCCTATCTCACAGCTATACAATGGGAATGGTGGTTGCTTCCACACCAAGCTGCTGTGAGGGTGAAATTGTAGCTGATGCCAAGTGACAGCCGCTGCTACCGAAAACACATCACAAGAGATTGTCATGTCTAAAACTCAGCAGAGTTTCTTTTAAAATTTTGTGTGTACAAGTGTTTTGCCTACATGTATGTCTTGGATCACAAGAGTCCATGGAAACAAGAGAGGTTTTGGATTTCCTGAAACTGGAATTATAGGTGGTTGCAGACAGCCATCTAGGTGCTGGGAACCAAACCTGGGTCCTCTGTAAGAGCAATAAGTACTCTTCCTAATTGGTAAGCCATCTCTCCAGCTCCTCTGTTTTTAATCTTCCATTTCAAAACTATCTGAGGGCAAGAAATAAAATAAACAGTACTCACAAGCACTCAGGCAGAAGGTGACCATGCAGTGTGACCAGCCTTCCCTAAGACCTGTGACATAATGAGTGCTTCATTACAACTACTCCCTCAAACTAGGTTGCTGAATTTCTCTCCACAATTTAAGAGGGCTAGGCAAAGAGGAGACAGTGCCAGATGCCAAAACGACAATGTGTTACAGATGATGGCTGGTAGGAATTTGGGAGACAGAGAACAACACATTAATTTGTTTTTCTCTTTCTGCCTAATGTTTTACAAAACCATTAATCAAGAAACCCATTTGGCTGAAAAACATCGGAGATGAGTAGCCAAACACCAGCTCCTGTCACAGTTTCTCTTTCTGATGGTTTCAGAAGTTATAGATAGGATGGATTAACAGTTTAGCTACCGTGAGAAATATCTCACAAGGTGCAGACCCTCTTGGCTGCTTTCCAGACATCAGGACCTTTTAAACAACCATAGGATAGGTTAGCTTAACGTCTGGGAGGAGGGATGAAGATTCCTAAAATTCACTTTAATCTACTTCTCCTACTGAGTGCTTATAAGACAAGGTAAATTGGACACTGTGACTATACTTTGGGGAGTCCTTTGGTGAAAAATACCCTGTGGCTGTTTCAAGGTGAAATAGCATCAACTCTTTGTAGAAATCCCGTGTGAGGGAGCACAGAGCAAAACAGATCACCAAACATGGGTGTCTTCATTAAAATGAGTTCTCTGGAGGGTGAGGTCACTGGGGTTATAAAGTCATTAGCTAAGGCTTTGGGGCTCAGATGCAGAGCTACTGCAGGGTCAAAGGGAAGGAAGCAGAGATAGGTGGTCTGCATAGTGGCCAAGTGAAGGTCAGGAGGTAAGGGAAGAAGTAGCTGGCACTGAGGTTAGAGTCCAGCGGTCTTACAGGTAGGTTCTGAACCATCAAATAATAACAGACTCATTCTGGGAAATATAAAGGGTTTAAGAGATACAGGCTAGTCTGATTTTCATTTTTAAAAAGACTTCAAAGTGTATGTGTCTGTGTGTGTGTGAGTGTGTGTGAATGTGGGTGCCCATGAAAGCCAAGAGAGGTTATCGAATGCCCTGGAGCTGGAGCGAGAGACAGCTGTGAGCCTGCTGACATGGGTTCTCTATAAGAGCACTTACAGCTCTTAACTGCTAGGCCATCTCTCCTGCCTCTTGATTTGCATTTTCAAGTAGACATCTTGTTAGGCAAAGTGTGGAGGGCGAGTGAGATGATGAGCTTCACAAGGACTGCGTCCCTCCCTCTGAAACCTGCTGATCTGTCTGGGATAAGTTCCCTTCAGAATGCTGTTTATTTACTTGGGAGGAAGCTGTACCTGTACTGGAAGCTGATAGGTCCCTAGATACCCTGGTGTAGCACTGCAAAGCATGTGTGCTGGGAGTTCCCACCTTCCTGGTCAATGAGAAGCCAGGTACCTCACTGTATTGTGCGGTACATCTGACTCATTAGCAATTCCTCACATCCTCCTTTAAGTTGGCAGGGGAGGAGAAACTGCTTCTGCTGCGATGATGAAGCCTGCTACTCAGAGTCAAGTCCTGCACTTGTGAGTGTGGGGGAGGTAAGAGGGTGTGATTTGAAGACTAACGTTGCCAGAAGGAAGGGGGGCAGTAACGACATGAGTGCTCTTAGGTGTATGTGATGCTTTGCACCAGTATCAGTTCCCTAAATCCTTAGAGCGCCGTTTTGTTATCCAGCTTTATATGTGAAAGACGTGGCTCAGGCAACCCACAAGAAACTGCAGTGCAAGCTTGTCACTGTCTAGATGCTATTCACTCCCACTCAGCCCATTGTATGGGAAACCTGAGGACAGAAATCCGTGTAATGGGATGGATTTCGTTTTGGACTGAGTCTCTTACAGGGTGGCTACGAAGTGTCCCCCTCCTCCACACCCCTACCTCACAGAGTCTCATGTGCATGCAAGCTTGACTCCAGCTGATGCTGTTTTGGGAGGCTGTAGAACCTTTTGTACATGAGTCATAAGGGTGGGGCTTGAACTCTACTGCCCAAGCACAAGCTTCAGCCAGAGCTGTTTTAACACTGTTCAGACCACATAGCCAGTAGCTGCATAGGCCTGTTGTAGCCACAGGAACCTCATCCTTTTCTTCCCTGCCTTCATGGACTGTATTCTCTGAACTGTGAGCCAGAATAAATCTTTCCTCTTAAATTGCTTCTTGGAAGGTCACACAATGGGAAAAGTGACTACCACAGTCTTCCTCGGTAGCCCAGGGTGACCTGGAACCCACACACCTCTTCCATTAGCTCCCAAGTGCCAGGAACTGAGTTTTGAATAATCACTGCAGCCACTAAATGAGGCACTGTCCTCATGGTAGGTGTGGGAAACTGAGCAATATCTCCCCCAAGTATCCACATCTGAATCCCTGAACCCTGTGACTATGCCACCTTAAATGCCAAAAAGAGACTTTCATTAAGGGTCTTCATGTGAGAGGTTGTTCTGTGTGTGGTAACAGGAGGGCAGGAAGGGCAGTATTGGTGGCTAAAGATGAAGCAGTGGTGACAGAGGCTGAAATTAAGGAAGTGTTTGCACATCAAGAATAAAGGAAAATTGCAAACTATGTGTTTATCCATATATGCAACAATTAACAAAAAGAGGCTATGAATTTTAGAGAGAACTAGGGGTTCGGGTCATAAAAGGGTTGGAGTTTTAAAAAAAAGGGAAGTAGAAGAGTTTTAAATTATATTTTAATTAAAAAATTTTTTTAATCCAAAACAAAACCTTTTGAGGCAGGGTTTCTCTGTGTAGTCCCATCCGTCCTGGAACTCATTCTGTAGACCAGGCTGGCCTCCAACTCAGAGATCTTCCTGCCTCTGCCTCCCAAGTGCTGGGATTAAAGGCACGCACCACCACTTCCTGGCTTAATTTTTATTAAAAAAAAAAAAGCTGAAAAAGTCAAAGAACAAAGCCAGGAGGCAGAGTCAAGAAGATCCGAAGTTGGAGGATGGCCTCAAGTAGGAGGAGGAGGAGGAAGAGAAGGAGAAAGAGGGTGAGGAAGAAAGAGGATGAAGGAAAAAGAGAAGAAGATGAAGAAAATAAAAATTATTAAAGAAAAAAAGCATGGAATAGATTCTTCTATTCCACCCCTGCCACCTGTTTGGTTGAAACCCCTGCTCGCCCCCTGCCCCACCCAAACCTGGAAATCATCCACTTCCCTTTCCTCAACCTAGACTGCACAGAGAAAACTCTGGGCTAAAGCCCCCATTTCCTGAAACCCATCCAAGAGCGCCTGCCCAGGGGCTCAGCTCTGACCATACATGGACACAATCCCAGCCTCTAGGTAAGACATTATCACCTCTTGCCTAAACTCTATAGAGACCCCTTGCTTTAGGCCAGGTGCGCCACTTCATTGACCTATACCTGTGAGATAGGTGTGCCCACCCAAGAGCTGTCTCCACAAATAAACCCTCCTTTATACTTTTAATTTGGCTTGAATTGGCTTATTTCATTGGTGGAGAAAACCTATTACCATCATCTAGACTTTAGTCCTGGGTATGGATGAATAGGTTGTTGGGTATACATATTAGTTTTCATGGCTTGTACTTAGAGATGATCTTGTACTTAGAGAAAGCTAGAAACTTGCAAGGATCTTCAGGCCTTCTGTGAAAAATGCTCCATCAGTAGGATCATATGACCAGGTAGTGAAGGACAGTATACAGATCCCATTTTTTATTTGTAAGATAAGAGGGCAATACCATAGCCTCATCCTGTGAGTCTGAGCCCAGCTGTATGAGCACATAAATGAGGATCCTTATAGATAGATATTGGGATCATTGGCTGGACAGTTTGTGACCCTGCAATGGCTGGACTGGTGAGCTCTCAGTTTTATGATGGTGCAAAAGCCAAACACATTGGGGAGAAGCTGTATTTTCTGGTGACCATACACTGATATTTTCTGCCCATTTAACCATTCCCTTCTTCATTGTGAGGAGACCATTTAACAGACTGCACTTTATTATAAAACAGACTTTGTGTTACATGATTGAGCCAAAATCTAGCAGTGTTCTGGGGCTGTTTAAGGCAAGCTTGCCATGTTATGATGTTCAGGAGGTTAAATTTATTAAACACATTTTTATTTATCATTTCTTCAACTCCTGGGTTTATCTTAATCCCCCTGAAAGTCAATGAGTACCTGTGGATTATTTGAAGATCTGGTGATATAGGAAGTGACCATAGGGGCTGCCAAAACAACAAAACAAACAAACACACAAACACCCAATACACGTATATATACATATATTTGTTTTTACCTCTTTTGTTTAAACCTTCTTTCCTTCCTTCCTTCCTTCTTTCTTTTTATTCTTCTTCTTTTCTTTCTTCTTCTTTTTTTTTTTTTAAGACAGGGTCTCAGTATGTAGCACTAGCTGTCCTAGAACTCATTATGTAGACCAGAATGGCCTTGAGCAAAGAGATCTGTCTGCCTCTGCCTCCTGAGTGCTGGGCTTTAAAAGGTGTGAGCTACTAAGCTCGGCTTAAACCTCATTTCTAAACAAATGTGAAATTAAACACTTCTATGAAGTTCCCAGGAGAAACTTTTCCTTCTGTGAAAGTTTGCTAGGACAGTTAACCAGTCAGTCTTTGCAAATGGTTTCACCATGATTGCCTTCAACAGCTCTTTGCAGGCCTGATCTCCACATTTCTGAGGAAGAGCCTTTGGAGACTTCCATTTCCCCGTGTGGGATGTGTCACAGGAAGTCTCCTATCGCCCTCTCCCCTGGGCTAGGACTAAAAGCTTGTCTAGTTCTCCACTGCTGCTGCCTGCATATGATTTATGTGTATATGATTAATCTGGGACCATTTGTACACACACACACACACACACACACACACACACACAAAACGCACAAAGGTTCAATGCAGGTCTAACAGAGGCCTTGAGATGCTGTTGTCTCCAGACTTATGGCAGACCCCTATGTCAAGTGGCTGGTGTCCTTAGGAGATGAGACACAGAAGCAAGGGAAAAGTGATGTGAAGTCGGCAGAGGCTTAGAGGCGTGCTGCCACGTGCCTTGTTGCTACAAGAAGCAGCAAGAGGCAAGGACCCTGCAGTCAATCAGCCTTGCTGATGCCTGGACCTCTACTCACCAGAATGGTGGGAGAGTTAAGTTTGCTTTGTTTTAAACTGCCCAGCTTGTGCTAACATGCTCTGGCAGTTGGAGGGAAGGAATACACCAGCTGCACTAGGAGGGCCTCCCCGTGCGGCACACAGGTGGAGGAGAGCCCAAACTGCACTGTTTCTCCCCCAGGACCTTGCCCCAACCTCTTTCCTTTCATTTCTATAGCCAAGATCCAAGTCTCAGTCACTTTCTCTTTCTCAGACCACTGGGATCATTTGCACGCACACGCGCACGCACACACACACACACACACACACACACACACACGGAGAGAGACATACACACACAGAGAGACAGACACAGACAGATATGAATACAGACACAGACATACAGATACACAGACACACACACACACCCCTCTAGATTCCCTGTGAGAAAACATAGCATTTATCTTTCTCCCTTACACTCTCTTGGCCCACCTCTCTTGCTTTTATCCCTCTTCCGATTCTCTAAAAGTAACCCTTTGGGTAAAAGGGGAATAATGGACAGAGATGTTTTAGTGGGGAATAGGATAGGAGGGTAGAGTGGAAGAGGGAGTATGCGTGTGGGAGCATATAACACTAAGGGTGTTTGAAACGGTCACATAGGCTGGACTTGAACTCACAGATCTGCCTACCTCTGTCTCCCAAGTGCTGAGATTAAAGGATGTGTTCAAGGGCAGGAGAGTTGGCTCAGTGGTTAAGAGTATTTGTTGCTCTTGCAGAGGACCTAGGTTTGATTCCCAGATCCCACATGGCAGCTTACAACTGTCTGTAACTCTGTCCCTAGGGGATTTGACACACTATTTTGATCTCTAGGTATGCATGTGGTACACATACTTACATGCAGGTAAAACATGAATACATTAAAAATAATAAAGTAAATAAATTTATGGAAAGAAGAGAGAGACATGTGCCACCAAGCTTGGCTATCTGTCTGCCTATTTTTTCCTTTTTTTAAGAGTTTCAATAGGACCTACCTTACAAAGGGGATGATGTTTCTCCCATAGGTTGGCAAATCCAAAGCTCACTGCCATTTATGGGATATACTCCACTCAAGTCAGGGGTGCTTCAGAGACCTCCAGATCATTGCTTTTGGCTGCCCACTGGAATTTGATGGTGAGAATCTATCATGACACACTTTTGTCACAGGTTATGGGAAAATGAAGTTGGTAGTTAAATGGCTACACTCTGAATTTATACCCATAGATCAGTGCAGCTCTCAGGCCCTGTCAGAGAAGTATGGGAGGCGGGCAGCATTTAGTGCAAGAAATCCCACTTGGGAAAAGTGCAAAACTAAGTGTCTGTGGAGTGCTCAGTCACAGTATAGTGACACAGTCACACATCTATATCACCCTACTTCCCCGAAAGCTCAAGGGACAACTAGGAAGAGGGAGTGGACAGCTTGCAAGAGTCAGAGGTCAGGGAGAACCAGACTGAGCACTGTCTTCTGGACATGAACTAAACAGCCGTGGCTGCCTGCACAGGACCTGCACAAAATCAAGCAAGTCAGCTTTCCAGAATGGAGAGGAGACTCATGGGTAACCAGCCTCCTGAGGAGGCTGAGGAGATGTCGACAATTGGTTTGCAGGAGAGGAAAAGTCAGTTTTCTTTAAATGTGTGGCCCATGGTAGGTGGGCCTGGAGGAGTTAGGAGAATTGAGAGCATAAATAGATAGATATATTATACGAATATATACAATTCTCAAAAAATTAAAAAAAGTACACCTTGAAATTACCCCTTTTTCATTCATGTGATATATAAAAACATATGTATACGTGTATACGTAAACCATATTCAACCTATCTTCTACATATGAGAGAAAAATGTGGAATACTTCTTTGTGACTGTGTTATCTTAACACCATCTTCAGTCCTATTTCACTCCAGATTACATGATCTTGTTCTTTTCTGCTGAATAAAACTATGCACACCACATTTTCTTTACTTATTTGGTGTACAGTTAGGCAGTACACACAATATCCACAGTATCCTGTATATGAGGAATCATGTGACATCACACATGTTTGTGCAAGTGTGGCATGGTAAGTGCAGACTCAGCAGGGATCACGTGAATTATGCAACAGCACACTTGTGTGTGACAATGACATGGTAACTTAGACTGCAGGCTCAGCAGGGATCATAGGGATCTTGCCCTCAAGGGAGAGAAACTCTTTTCTTTAGATATCTGGCTTGAGGTCTCAGTTATTCCCTTAGAAGCAGAATTATCAAGTCAGGCTCTCAGCTGCCACACTGAGGTGTGGACTCAGGCACAGCTAGCAACTCCGACTAGGCCAGGCTTCCCAGGGTCAAGGTGTAAAGGCCATTCTTGGTCTGTTTAGTGACTTGTATGGAATGGAAATGGTTGCTCAGTTTCTTGTGGGCAAGTTCTGACACTTTAGATTCTAGAAGGTCTTGGCTGGGGGAAGCTTTCATCTCCTTTTCTTCTCTGTGTGTGGTGTACATGTGTCTATATATGTTCATGTGTGAGGGCACACTTATGTATGCAAGTGTACACACATGTGCATGGTGGCCAAAGATTGATGTCAGCTGTCTTCCTTGATGTCAGCTTGCACCTTATATGTGGAGAAAAGATCTGTCATTAAACCTGGAGTTCACTAATATGGCTAGGTTAGCTAGCCTGCTTGCTCTGTGGATCTCTTCTCCACCTCCAAAGGGCTGGAATTACAGACTGACCACTGAGCTCTCCCCACATTTACATGAGCTCTGGAGGGCAGATCTTGAGTAGCAAGAACTTTACCCACTGAGCCATCTCCCCAGCCCGCAGCTTTTCTCTCTTGCTAAGGCTTTTGGGGAAGGAAATAAAACTCTTTCGAACTTCTAGGACTTTGTCCTCATCTGAGAACATGGTCACAGCTGATGGTGAAATTCATGCCAGCTCCTGCCTTCTGTGGTCTTGCAAAATCCTGTCCATTTCCTCCTCTCCAGGACCCTGCCTTCCTTGCCAACAAATCCTGGGGTCCTGGGCTGGGTGACCAAATGTGCTGGATTCCCAAGACTAAAGGCATTTCCTGGAACGTGGGGCTTCTGCTGGGAACAGTGGAAAGTCCCAGGTAAACAAAGACAGGCTACTCCTCCCAGCTCACGGCAAAACAGGTTTCTTTGAGTTCAAAGTCTTGCCCATATCATCAGTGTCAAAATAGTGCAGACACAGTACTTTTTTTAAAGGAAAGATTAAATCGTGTCTATAGCATTTGTGATTGTGTGCATGTATGAGTTATGTGCCCACGTGTTGTGTGTTTGGTATATGTACTTACTAATGTGTGTGCTTGTATGAGTTATGTGCCCATATGCTGTGTACTTGGTATATGTACTTACTAATTTAGGTGTGCATGTGCATGTAGAGTCCAGAGATCAATACTGGGTGTCTTTCAAGCTCTCTCCATCTTGAGTCTCTGAGACAGGGCTTCTCACTGAACCTGAGGCTCACTTGCCAGTGAGCTTCAGGGATCTGCATGTATCCACCCCTTTTCCATAGCACTTGGTTTGTAAACACGTGCCACCACGCCTTGCTTGTGCATGGCTGCATGCGTCCATTCTCAGGCCCTCACATTTGCACAGCAGTTTCCTGATTGTACTGTCTTCCTAGCCTTCTCCCTGCCACACACATTTTTTTTTTAGTCAGTCTCTCATTGATCTTAAACTTGCCAAATAGGTAAGGCTGGCTGGCCAGAGGCCTAGGGACATACCTGTCTCTGCCTCCCCAGTGTGTGATAAGCATGTGCCATTGTGCCAAGCTTTTTTTTTTTTTTTTTAAACTGGGTTCTGGAATAGAATACATGCTCTATCTGCATGAAAAATAGTTATCTCTCCAGGCCAAACTATGCCCTGAGCACTTAAAATATGATAGAATGATTTCCATGCAAGTATTTCCAAGTTCTTACTCTCTGTGTTGCTGTGGTTTGGCACTTGTTTCAGAGCCCTGTCTGAGCTTGACTTCTTCTGAAGTAGAATCCATTCAAAATGTGTGTGAAAGTGGCTTATTAGGGGAGAGTGCCCAAGAAGAAGTGGGAGTGTGGTGCTTCCATCTCTTAGTACCTCCACTTTGTAATTCCACAGAAGATGAAAACACAGAAGAGACCAGGGATGGCTGCCTGCAACCCCAGAGGTGGCCATGTGGAGGTGAAGGATACCTCACCCCAGCAAGGGGCTGAAATCCAGAGAGACTGAGCAAGGCTCCAGTGCCAAGTTCCCAGAGAGGGAGATGATCTCAACCCCACAGAGACACTCTGGAGAAAACATTAGCTACCATACAGATGTGCTCCACTGAGGAAGCCAGTGTTGGTGCCGCAGCTCCCATGAGTCATTGTCAAGAAGCTACCTGATGGGATGTAACATCCTTGGCACACTACTCATGCTTTGGCATGGCGAGACCTTACAATGTGAGGATGGTACTTTCACTTGGCTTCCAAGAAAGCACAAAAGGTGGTGGGCATAAAAATGTCCCCAGGGGCTGTCATGTTCCTCCTCAGAGGACAATGGTAGTTGACAGGATCTCTGTTGACCTCTCTGATTTGCTTATCCAAGCTACAAGCTCTCAGTCCCACACTCCTAACTTCCTCATCTATGTGCACCACCACCACACTGAAGGCATAGGTCCCCTGGAGGATCACAGATCAGTCTATGACTGATCTTTGGGCTCAAGACACAATGAGGACCAGCATTTCTATCCTGGCCATGGTCACATATTCTGTCTTTTCCATTTCTTCTTCTTCTTCAGGCCATCTTGCCTGGGGCATACCATCACTCCATGAGGCCCCAGGACCCCAAGCTGCCTTATGAGAGACAGGAATCACCTCTTTCCCCATGCTTTTCAATTCTTCTCTGTTACCCAGGATCTTTATTGGCACAGAGGATTCAGTTTAGATGAAATGCCATTCTATGCCCCTCTTTGTGTGCCCTTTCTTTCCCTCTTACACAAAAGGAAGAATGTTTATTTGGATAGCTCTCCAACAAAACTAAAGGGCAAAGCCCTGGGACTCCCCGCTTGAGATGCTTGCTGCCTGCATCTTTCTGATCCTGACTTGTCTTCTGCTCCCAGCCTGCTTCTGATTTCAACCTGTTTCTGCTACAACCAAATGTCAATAATGTGTCCACTTCATCTCTCAGTCACCACACCACAGCTTGAAACAAGAATGAAAACACAAAATATTGGTTTACAGACAGCATAGGGCTGGGGCAATGAGACCTGGAAACCATGCATTTGCCACCAGACAATATGGGCTCAATCTAGACATGGGTCATGAAAGAAAAGTGGGGGGCCCAGAGAGCAATGAGCTCCCGATCACTTAAAGGTCTAGAGTTGAGTACCACGAACTCTGAATTGTGATTAACTCATGAACCAAAGTCCAGAGGCAACTTTCACCAAAGCAATAGTTTCTTCTTATGTCCTCTTCCAGCAACCTGGCATGAACAAGTATCTCCCTGCTTCTTTACCTGAAGACAGAGCCTGGAGGTCTCCAGTGGATCCCTCATTCTGCCATGCAAGGTGGACCTATAATAGCTCAGCTTTAGTACCTACTTTGCTCTTGGAGTCCTGCCTCCTTGCTGATCAGGCAGCTCTGTGGGATTTTCCACAGGAAGCTCTCAAACCACACCTCTTGAGTTGAAAAAGCCTGAGAGATCTCCATAGTTTACAGTTACGCGTGTGACAACATCACTTACATCACTGATCACATGGCTCAGGCCTATGGACCCAGCTTAAGTACAATCAGGCAGCAAGAGAAACATGGTGACCATTTAAAGATACAGAGATTTCATGACAAATAATGAATACAAATTTCTTTTCCCCTTGAGGAGCCTGGGAGAAGAAACTCACATGCTGACAGATTATGGTGGTGAAATGTGTTCTTTGCTCATCAGCATCAAACCATTTAAATTTTTTCCACATACATGTTTGACTTTTAGTAAAAATGTGGGAGGAATCAGGAGCTGGGAGGTTGTATCTAAAGAGACAGAGACAGGGTGTGTGTCAGGCACTCTAATCTAGTGTCCTGCTGGAGGTTTGTACCTGTGACATACTTTTATTAAAGTCTTGGTATTTGAGATGGGGTTGCTTTAAGTGTTCCCTGAAAGAACTGAGCTCAGAAGCGGTGAGTCCAGAATGGAGACACCATTGTGATAGGACCCAGGAGTTATGTTGGGCTGATCACGAGCTCCTCGGCCTTTTCTGAACATAGCCCTCTTTTATGTTGATGTTTAATGGGTGCCCTGTTCCTAGATTTCTAGCACATTCCAGAAAGCCATGTTCTGGTCTCTCACCTCTCTTTCCCTAGGGATCATGGAAAGTCAGGAAGCTTAAGTAGTCTTTATGTTAACTCAATCCCAGCAGCATGAACATCAGGTGGTAGGTGTCACACAAGACTTTACGGAAATAACATGCTTGAGCACGGGAAGGCACCCTTCCATGTAGCAACTGAGGACATGCCTTAATTTCCCCGGAGGAAGATGAGAGGAGACCTGGAAATGAAGATCTCTGGGTAGCAGCATAACACATGCTACAGCTTTCCCCACCCCTTTTCCGAATTTTGAGCAGCCAATGTCCCCTCACTTTTCAACTTGACCTTCCCTCCCTTTACTCTGGCTTACTGATAATGAATTGCAACATGTTATGTGTATGTGTTCAGGTGTGTGCAAGTACATGTGTGTGCGTAGGGATGTGAAGACAGAGATCAACTTTGGATGATGATCCTTAGAACCTTTTTTTTTTTTTTGGATCAGACACTGAATCTAGAACTCATGTACAGATTGGCTGGTCAGGGATCACAAGTGCTTGTCACTCAATCACAGGTTAGTTCTTAATGATTTTTCCATACTCTCCACATGACTTATATTATGGCACAATTAGGAAAATAATTATTGTCCTATTGTAAAGAATTTACTTTGGTTCACTGTTTCTCAGCAACAGAGGGAATACAGATAAGGTGTCAGCCCAAGAACTTGGCTTTTATTTACTGTTTCTTCTTGCTGTGTTCCTGCTCTGGAATCCCCCCACCTTCGCATCCATGAGTATGTGCAGAGAAAAGGAAGATTGGTCACATACACACTTTTCTACTGTGCCCTTCTGAGGCCAAATCCCTAAAGATTTAAGGATTTCTCAGTAAACGAATTAAAAAAAAATCACTTGTTTTCCCCCTACTCTGGTGGGAAATTTGTTGTTTTTTTTTTAAATAATTTTTATGATTTCATAAGCTATATCTACTCTTTAAAAAATTGGTCTGTGATGAATAGCATTAATTATCAACTTGACAGAATCTAGACTCACAGGCACCCTCAGGTATTGTGATTAGGATTACTGATGTGGGAAGACCCATCTCAACTGTGGGCAGGACCATTTTCTGGACAGAGGATCCTGGGCTGCTGTAGCATGGAGAGAGGGAGCTGAGCCCTAAAGTCACCTTCATGCCAGGTTCCTGACTGTGGTTGACATGTGTGACCAGCTGTTTCAAGCTCACACTTCCTTGAATTCTCCACCATGATAAATCCTATCTAGAGCTGTGAACTAAAACAAACCCCTTCTTCTTAACTTGCTTTTGTCAGGATAGTTTATCACATTAATAGAAAAGAAACTAAGACAAAGTCCTACCAAAACTTTGCAAAGGAACTCCATGTGAAGAGGCCATACTATTTCCCATGAATGAGGGTTTCCTTTTTCTTATCTCAAACAACACTTATAATTTTTAGCCCTATATTAGAATGGTATCTCACTGACATTTTAGTTTGCATTTCTCTAAAACTAAAGATATTAACCAGGAATGTCACATGAGTATTTGCTGTGTGGGAGCATTTTTACTGGGTTGCCTAGGCTGGTCTGAGACTCTTGAGCTCACTCAGACAATCCTCCTGCCTCAGCATGTTTGAAGCTGGAATTGTAGGCATGCACCACACTTAGCAGCCTATATATGAATTCTTGGGAAAAACATGGATATACAATGTTCAGCTGTTTTTATTGGTACTGAGATTTCTGTCTTAAATTGCAGAAGTATTCCTTGCATTTTCTTGATACAAGTCCTTCTTAGATGTATGACTCAGGGCTACTTTCTTCCAGGTATTCTCTTCAATGTCTTTTGAGAAGCAAACACCTTTAGTTTTTGTGAAGTTCAGTTCTTAGAGAAGCTTCTGGAGAGCCTTGCCCTACACCAAACCTCAGGAATCATAGGTTTCCCTTTCTTTCTTTCTTTATTTTTTTAAAATAATTTATTTTTTATTTCTTCAAGTTACATCTCAATCACAATCCCCTCCCTACTCCCCCCTCCAGTCCCACCCTTCCACCCTCCTCCCCCTCAACCCCCCATCCTCTTCTCTTTTTTTTTTTTAGTTTAAGGTATTTCTTTTTCCCCCCAACAGCTCTCCCTTTCAGTCCAAAAAAATGGTTCTTTTTCTTATAACTATAAATACAATACAAAACAACAGAAATAAATAGGCCACAATTATAAGAGTTATATGGCTTAGCATACATTCCCAATGTCCAGTCCATATGTATTTGGCACCTGACTTTAACATTCTACTATCTAACCATCTCCATGAGTTTAAAGTTCTATATCTAACTCAGCTTTCATACTAACTTGCCCCATAATTTTAAAAATATCTTCTTAGATCCAGAACACCCTCTTGATTCCTAAACAACTCAAAATTTAACTATGAGACTCTAGCTATCTATTCTTCAACCACCTCAGAGACCTGAGAGGGATAAATATATCTGATTATATAGGAAGTACAGGGCCTGCATCTTCCAAAACTAAAAAATGACATACCAGTGGCTGCCTGGACAGTTCCCATTTTCTCTCCATACATTACAGCATCGATCTTCAGCCATTTGGCCCCGTTTCTCTGACAGACATTGATTGTAGAGCAGGAATTATGAAGGACTTACCTACCTTGTCTTGGCAGAGCTAGGCTGTCGACTTATCTGCTTCCAAGTTTTGTCCTTTTTGGACAGAAGTCTGTCTACAGTTGAAGCAAGGGGTTTTTCTTGCCAAGAGAAAGGCTTACCACCAATTCAATCATCTCCCACTGGAGATTCTTCGATGCTCATCTTCTACTTGGAGTAGAATAGGGGGTGCTGTCAGGAGTTGACATGTCTCGATATCAAAAAATCTTAAGAAAACATCTTTGAATGCCATATTCTGCAGATCTCTTGAGGTTTTTGAAGATGCCCTATCTATCTCTTATATTTAGATAAGCAAATATTGCTTGTCTCTTAGCAACTTGATTTCTGAGTAGCTTAGAAAATAACTGTGATAGACTGTCATAGTAACTAACAAAATGACACGTTTTCATGATTATTAGTTTCCGTTTCTTAATTATCCTAAACAGTTTATGTCGGTTGGTAGCAAGAGGTCAAAACTTGACATTTCATTTTTAAGTATTACTACGACCAATACCTTTAAGAAGCATTACCCTTAATTTTGTATCAATATACAAAGATCAATAACAATGTGGCCAAATATAATCTTAATTTTGTATCTTTGTACATAGGTTTCCCTTTCTATCCTGAGTAGCTAAAACCTGCAGAGTTTGGCTCTTTTGCATGCTTGTCCTGCATATTTTTGATTGGCTGGAGGTACAATGTGGCTTATCCCAGATTCCCAGAAGCACTCACTGTTCAGAGCAAAGTCATTTTTTATTGTAATGAAAATTTAAAAGGCAGTTACATTAGTTATACATATAACCAGTGACTTAATACCTGTTAGTCGTACAGAACATTCAAGAAATACAAATGATTTACCCACAGCACAGTTCACGTCCATAAGAAGAAAGGCTAAGAGAGAGGTGAGTAAGTGCTTGCTGTCCTTGGAAGCCTGCTTATGAATTTTTTTCTTTAAAGAAATAAGAAAGTTAGACAAAGCAAACTGCTCGACCCTGGATGGCCTGTGAAAAGCTTCATTTTGCTATAGCCAGTACCCACAAGGCTTTGCAGGCTGCCTGAACAAACCCAGCTCAGGGCACAAGACATGGCATGCTACCTGTGGAAATGTGCCCTTGTGAGCTACCTCTTCAAAGCCGTCCCAGATTCTAGGCAATGGAAGAAGCCAGCAGCCAGGGAGCAGTGAGTCCTTGGCACAGGAAATGTGGCCACTTACTCAGCTATATATTTGTTTTTGAGATTAGTCTCATTATGCTGCTCATGTAGGTCTTAAAAGCCTGAACCCATGATCCTTCCTGCTTCAGTCTCTCCAGTGGTGGCACTTCAGGTGAGCATCAGCTTGGTAGGGTAGGGGAGGGCAGACTGGCAAGTCAGGACATAGAAACCCATGGCCACACACAAGGAGGGTTTCAATTTTGCCTTGGTGGTGGAGGTTAGCAAATGGCTTGTTTTTGCTTGTGACAGGCCATAGCTGTCATGAAGCAGGTGAGCTCACATTGGGATTGACTACCACTCACTAGCTAAAGTATGCTGCAGGAGGAGAGTAGAGCACCTACCTCCTGGACCTAACTGGTCTCTAGCCCAGAGCTGAAGGGAGTGTGGATATTTTCCAGGCTAATCTGGGGTCTCACTGTCCTAACGTCAGGGCTATATGAGCTCCTCAGTGTGGGTTCTGTTGCCCATCTAAACTCCACTACCCATAATAGTCCCTTTATGATGTAAGCAAGGGCTGAGCGTGATGAATGTGGATGTTCACTCTGGCTCATTCATTCCCTGAAACCACAATGAAATAATCAGGAGTGACAGAGGCAGGGTCTTAGAACCGTCCTTGGTTGGACTGACAGGCTCTGGATCATTCCTCTGGAGCTTCTGTGCCTTTGCCAATAACTCAGGTGGTCCCTGCTTGTGCCCTTCTTGCTTGCTCAGCCTAAGAGGAGGCAATTGGACTTCAGAAGTGAATGACTTGGTGAGGTACAGAACTGAAGGAAGCCCACATGCCTTATCCTTCCCTAGCCTGCTAAGACTATCACCAGGACTGGTATCTGGATGGACATTAACTGGAGGATCAGTGCACTGGCTTCCTCAGCAGCAAAGGACACATGAGGGAAATTCTTTTGCAGGATAGTGGTTTTGATTCTGACTCTGGTGTGGCTTCTGAGAGTCACAACACAGAAGCAGAGGAGGTGTAGAAAAGACCCAGAGCACAAGCTAGCCTAAATCTCCACCTTCCAGCCTGCTGAGCTCCCTAGATAGGACTGGGAGGAAACAGGAGCCTTCTAACAACAGTGATTGCTATTCTCTGGCTTGTGGTTGTCCATGATCCCTCCCTCTCTGCTCCCCAGGACCAAGGACTTGAGTTGGCTGTACCTTAAACTCCCTAAAAGAGACAAGACATGAAATTGTTGCAAACAAGAAGTCTCTCCTCTTCCTTCTGCAGTCATTAGTGCCCTGGACCCAAAGCAGTGCGACAGCCCATGTATTTACCCATCACATATCCAAGAAAAGGCCCAACCTCCTTCCAAAGGCAATAAAACCAAACCCACAGCTCCCACATCTCTTAATTCACTAGCTAAAGGCCATGGCTTTTTCACACTGAGAAGCATTCTTTGCTTTTGACTAGCTTTGGCCTTTTTTCTCTTTTTTAATTTATGCTCACCACCTGGGGCCACCTCCAGGCTGCTGGGGACAGAAGCAGTGCCAGGCAGCACACATTGACTGGGGTTCTGAGGCTGGGATGAACCTCAGACTGTGTCTTCAGGGAAGGTTCAAAGCTGTTTAAGGATTTCTGGGGACAGAGTTTGTCAGGGACAGGGGTCACTTAGGGTCGGTTGTTGCCCAGGGCATTCTGCTGAGCCAAATAGAGTTTGCAGGTGAGTCCTGTGAAAAACACTGGTGCTCCCTGGATGCCAGGCAGAGCTGAGATGTTGTGGTACTCTCCAAGGCTCTTAATCCACATGCTTTCTGCTCTTGTACATCCTGGAACCTACTGTACCCCCAGTTTCCCAGGAGGCAGGCAGCAAGGCAGGGCAGTGTTCTAACAAGAGGTTCCTGAAAGGACTTTGGAGGACCACAGTCCTGCCTAAGGTAGCTCTGTGGCTTCTCTCTCATTTGGGCATCAGTGGGCTTGTCCATGGTGATGAGATACCTGAGATGAGGGTTAACTGAGTGAGGGGAGACAGAGAGCACTCACAGCAGCACATGGGAGGTGGGAGGAGCAGGGGGACTTGAAAATGGGGTAGAATATTAATCTCTTTATAATCTGACTGACACATGGACTCTGGTGTCAGAGATAAGCCAGGCAGAAGCTTCTAGAACAGTGGTTCTCAACCTTCCTAATGCTGTGACCCTTTAGTATGGTTCCTCATGTTGTGGTGAGCCTCAACCATAAAATCATTTTTGTTGCTATTTCATAAGTATAATTTTGCTACTATTATGAATCATAATGTATACAGGATATCTGACATGTGATTCCTGTGAAAGGGTTGTTCGACCCTCAACACAACCCACAGGTTGAGAACCACTGTTCTAGAAGTCAGCTCAGAGTTCTACCTTAAGACCATCAAGGAATTCAGGCCTTTGTAACAGTGTGGCCAGAGCAGGGTCCCTGGCCTCACAGGCCTGGCTGTGACCCTCCTGAGATACTCCTGGCTTTCCTGCCTGCTGAGGACAGAGGCTCAGGTGGCCCAGAGTGTGGCTCCATCTTCTTTCCAGGTAACTGAGCAGAGGGTGTCAGGGACACCGAGAGGCAGGACACCCTAACCCAGTACAGAGGGCCAGGTGTGACTTCCTGAAGGTGCTGAGCAGAAAGCAGCTCAGTTCTGCCACAGAGCAGGGAGGATGCAGTGACCTTCATGAAAGCAGGACACTGTCCCTCAGGCCTCGGAAGAGAAGAGTGAGCGCTGTCATAGGTTCCAAGGAGGAAGGACTAGAAAATTTAAAAAGTGGACAATGTCTGTAAAAGGGGCAGGGGACCAGAGAACCGACTTACAAAGTGAGCAGCTTCCCAGCCCTGACTTCTGGGGACAGTGCTGGAGGGTTGGCTGCCAGCCCAGCTCCCAGGCCCCAGTCACACTCTTGTCTGAAATGCAGCTGAGTTAGGACTGCGTCCCACTCTCACTGGTCACACACACCAACACACCAAAGTACATCTACCAAGTCACAACTTTGATTCTCACTGTATAAAGCACACTTGGCCCCAGGCCATCGAGGACAGCGAGTGGTGGGAGTCTCACATCCTGTGCTCCTGGCTCCGGCATGGAATACAGAGGTTACTGCCTCTCACTCTGACCGGAAGCCTCCAGGCAGCAGCTTCAAAAGAGCAGAAAGAAGCCCAGTTTCTGCGCCAGGCAGATGTGCTGGTGCTACCAACCATTGTGGATGCCAAGCAAACACTGGATGGGTTCAAACTGTCCATTAAGAGATTATTCACAATGAAATTTAAGGACCCTGGAGGCCCCCTTCGAGCACAAAGATAAAATACAATAAATACAAAGATCCCAAACCCAAGAAGCCAGGCTGTGGGTTAGAGTCAGGTGATGCTATGTCCAGGGAGGATGGTAATTGAGGGGGATTTCTGGAGGTTCGGCAGCAGGGTAAGCTGGGTGAGGGTGGCCCCTTTGAACATAGACATCTATGCCATGACAAGAATAGTGTGTGGGCAGTATGAGCCGAGCTTTGCCTGAAGCTACTCAGAAAATGGAGGGAACATGCCCAGGTCAGCAAAGTCCTCGATGTTATAGTTGCCAGTCCCCTGCGTCGGGTCCCCAGGCATAGGCAGCATGTCCTGGAGAGAAGAACAGAAAGCCCCAGGGGTCAATGGTCTCACCCAGAGCCTGCCCTTGTCCCGGAGTCCAGCCTGCCACTGCTCCCTTTGACCTTTTCTCTAGTGAGCGGGTGTTCCTTTGTACAGCTTGGTGTACAGGGTTGCTCTTCAGGGGTCCTCAATACCCCAACCCCTGGGGACTGTTCTCCTGGGGAGTGTCATGCTGAAGGTAAACACCACTAGGAGATAAACCTTCTCTGAAGCTAAGCCAAGCCCATGGGAAGAAAGCCCAGCTGGGCAACCAGAGCGTACAGCAGTAACCAAGACTGGACAGCTATATGACAGCCAGCCAAGCAGGAGCCTGAGCATGTGTGACCTAGGTGTGGTGGCCAGTCAGGGTGGTGCCTTTCCAGAGCAGAGGCCAGTGCTAGACCTTCGACTACTTGTTCTAAAAATACCTGGGTACTTCAATTTCCTTAGGGCAAAAGTCCCACTGTGCTTTGTCCAATTCCCAGACTGTGTGATAATGGTGAGAAAAGAATTCTGTGGACAAATGTGCTTGGGAAACAAGGCATGCTTTCCTACCTCCTAGAAATTCACACCTCATTAGTTTAATAACAGCTCTGATAAATCCTGCCAGAAAGAAACTGAGTAACTTGCTGTAATTGGTATTTCGCAAAGCTATTTGACCAAGAAGTATTCTTATTAGGGCGACCTTGAAGATACACTGTTAGGAAATTATGCCTTTCAGAGCCACTCTATGAAATGAACAATGGGTAAGGACTGATCCGTACAGTGGGAGGAAGGAGGGAAGTCATAGGGAGGCCTTCAAAAGGTACTTCCCTGCACTGAGAAGGGAATATAACCATGCGGACCCCTGAGTGATACCCAGCTCTAGACATGGGCCTGACAAAATGACATTTGACCTAGTGGGAATGTGGTGTGTGTGTGTGTGTGTGTGTGTGTGTGTGTGCATGTGTGAATGAAGCATTGAGCCTTGAGGAGGATGTGGCCTGAGTCTCTTAAACCTTGGCTTTTGCCTGGAGCCTTGTTCTACAAGGCAGGGAGTCCTCTGGGGGCTCCATAGCAGGAGCCTGGGCTGCTGCTAAAAGACTGGGTGGGTAGGCCCACTTCTAACTGAGGGCAGTCAATGAGCTCATACTTGCACTTACAGCATTCTATGAAAACCTGGGAGGCTGTGTCCTGTATGATAGCCAGGGCCATGTCCTTGTCACCAGCACGGTGAGGTTGGTCTGTGCTAGGTATTGAGAATGGCAAGGCATGTGTCTAATAGTGGAGGCCTAGAAGTAGCTTGGGACCCTCAGCCTAGAGAGTTGAGCCTTGGCCCAGCTACAGTAAGCTGGGGGTCTGGGGATAGGAGTCCTTCCTCCTGGTTGCCATAGTTGAGAGGAGACAGGCTGAGGCAGTCAAACCCCTAGGTACCTGTAGCTCTTGGAGGATGTGTATACTGCCCATGGTGAGCTCTGAGGGTCTCTAGTTCTTAGGGGGAATGGACCCTGCCCCAGAGTGAACTCCCTACTGTCTTTGGCTCCACGTATCCCTCCTGGGCAACTTTGGGGTGTGGTTTAGGATGCAGCTTCTCCTATGTGGGTGCAGGTGAAAGGTTCAGGCCCCTTTGCCTCTCCGGTATACCTGCAGGCTTTGTGTGGTCAGGGCAGGACCTTCTATTTGTGGGCTCCCCATATTGCAGGCTGGGCGGGATCTCTTGCTGGCTACCGGGGCAGGGCAGGCAGGGGTGCAGAAAGGGGCATAAGGAAGCAGAGAAGGCGCAGGTACCTACACCTACGAGAAGGCGCTGCTCGCTGGATTTACCTGGAACACTTCAGTCTGGCTAGGCTGCTGGTGGGAGTGCTGCTCACTGCTCTGCTGTCCGTGGTGCTGGCTCTGCCACTGAGACCAGACCTCTGCGGGCCGGCCCTGGAATTGCCCACCACTCTGTCCACTCTCACCTGAAACATCCAATGGATAGGATACTTTAAAAATCATCATGTGGTTCTGGGAACCTAAGACCTGGTGACCTGGTTGTCATACTCTGTCATTTTCACCACCTTAGTACCATGTGAGGGCTCTACACTCCTGAAAGCATGTCCCACCCAAACAGTCCTCCTCCCTTTCTGACAGAGAATAAGCTGAGTGGAGAAGAGTCGAGGAAGCAGTGTGAGTACTTGGCCAGAAAGAATGGCTTTTTCTAGAATGTTTCTGTCGGGTGACTTGTGCTCCAATCCACCACAAGGTCTTGCTCAGTCCCTGCTCCTTCTATGTCATTTGTATATCACTAGTGCCTTTTCTTTAAGCTCATTGTTCCTGCTGTGTTCTGAGCCCCACTGCCACCCACACCCAGATCTGTAGGGCTCTGCCACCACCCTCCTGTGACAGTGACACTGCCTATAGATAGGTTCCTCAGATGTGGCTTCTATCTGCTTCTCTACCCTCATCTTTCTTCATGTCTTGGTAACCCTATGCTGTCACCCTATTCACTCAGCTGCCACATTCCATTACTTTCCTTGTCTTCATGCCCCCGTGTTCTTTCCTTTTAAAATAAATAGAATTTGTTAGCATGGGCATGTATAGTGTGTGTGCAGATGCATGTATGGAGATCAGTAGGCAACTCTTAGGAGTCAGGGCTCACCTTCCATCGTGGATTCTGGGAATCATCAAACTCAGGTCATCAGACTTCTGCAGCAAACCTTCCACCCCCTGGGTCATCTCACGGGCCCTGTCACTGTGTTCCCTTGCTGGCCCTGCTCCTGCATTTTCTTGCATATCTCATGGTTCTAAGGAAATGTGATCCTAGGGTATAGCCTCAGTTTTGCCTTCTCTCAGTTTGCCTGTGGCACCTGTACCCCCTTTTAGATGGCATCCTTCACATTATGCAGATACCCAATGTGGAGTAACTAAGGTCAAGTGTCCTATCTCAGCTGTGCCAAGCTGCTCTGAGATAGTGCTTGGAATATAGGATGGTTTCAGAAAATTCTTAAAGAAGGGAGGCGAGGAGGAAGGGAGGAAGAAGGAGATAAAGGAGACAGGAGGAAGGGAGGATGGAGAAGCAGGAAGGGAAGGAGAGGGAGGAAGAAAGGATGAGGACAGGAGTAAGACAGAGGACTACGGGCATGTTGTGTTAGTCCTCTTCACATCTGGAACCTCCAGGTCACACATGATATGTGATGGTTGACATTTCCTCAGTTGTACTTCAGGGATAGTCAGAGGTAGAGTGAAGAGAGGGAGGGGAGGACTGGAGAAGATGAGCTGATCATCCATACCTGGGGTACATGTTCCTTAATTACAGATAATATATTTCAAAATAAATTGTTTTAACCTTCTGAGACAGCAAATGCTTTTAAATATGTGCAACAGGAAAAAAATCAATTAATTATGCTACTTTTGGGAATGGCATAAAACATCAAAGGATGGGAATGACAGTATTTTGAAGCAATGACAACTGTATGCAACACATTATGCTTGTCTTGGGTACATTTTTTCAGTTCATTTCCAAATCTAAGAGATGAGCCCATTATATTTATTTTTCACATAAGGAAACTGAGGACTCAAAGATATCAACAGATTTCTCCTATTGGTTTGTCATATAAACCTAAATGTTGAACTTAGATCCTCCTGACATGGAAGCCTACCTGCACTCATTTGATAAATATAGCTTAAGTCTAAGACGTTAGTGGTAATGGAGACCAACTTAGTCTGCTGAGGATGGCAAAGAGTTCAGAGGTCACAGGGAAGCACATGGGGACATAAAAGCCAGTCCCATCTAAACCTTAGTCTTCTTCAAGAAAGAGAGTGTGAAGTGTGACCGGAAGAGTGAAGAGGGTAGCCATGGGAAAGGAGACTTAAGGGGGCCACTGAAGGTGTTTTTGTCCTTCCAGAACTGGACTAGAAACTTTTTAAACTACAAATGAACATGACTTTCAACACGACCTCTCCTGGCTGAGGGAGCATTGTGGGTTCCTTGCCTAAACCCAACCAACCTGCAGATGGTCATCAGGGGCTGCATGTGGCCTGTTCCCAAGGTATACATAAAAGTCCTTTCTGGAATAACCTAGTGATCCCCAGTATCTTTGTTAGGTCATTGTTCTGAAAGCCATGGGTACAGTTAAAAGCCATGAGCTGGAGTCCAGCCATATTTGCCACCCATTTCCCAGCTTCCAGAATAAGAACCAGGGTGCTGCAGCCCTGTAGAGATGGATCAGCTTCCTGCTAGGTCAGGTGTCTAGGGTGACTGCACCTCCCATCAGGGGTAATTGAAAACTTGCAGACCCTAGGGCAGTCTCTAATCCTAAGAGACAGAGGCAAGGCTGACATTGTCGATCTTTTTAGCTGAAGTTTAGTGCTGTACTTCATTCTTGATCACTATCGTTTTCTCCTGGGAGGTGGCATTGAGTGGAAATTGCCCTAAGATAATTGCTCTAAGATTCCTGTGAAATCCCATGCAGACAGTACTGTTCAGCGCTGTTGGGTTTAGCTTAATGGTTCTTGGTGAAGGGAACTGCTGGCACTTCTCATTCTCACAAACAGCAGGATACAGTCAGATAAACATACAGGGAGACTGATAAATATCTTTAGTAAACAGACATCCTACCCCACTGGGGATCAGACCAGCCCTGTAGCAGAGTAAAAGCTGAGAACTCCTGCTGGGAAAGTGAGTGTGCCCTGATGGAGCAGGCTGCTTCCTGCCTAACCTCCTGAGACAAGGACCACAACTTCTTGGCTCCTTTGGTAGGGAGTTCCCCTTTCAACATGGACTGGTAGGGTCAGGTATATCTATAATATCTCAAAATGTGTAGGTTAAAAATGCAGATGGCTGAGATTGGGGGCAAGACTAAGGGAGGAAGAGGGGTACTTGCATCCCTCTCCATTTGTGCATTCCATTTCTCAATGGAAGAAGTGTCAGGTATTTTGGGAATGAGTAACTCCATTTTCCTCCAGCTTCCACTCAGCCTGGACTCGGTGGGGCAGGCGGGGGAAGGGAATTTCCTGTGTTTTCCAAAAGAGGCTTGTCTGGAGTGTACTGGTGTCTTCTGCTGTGGCCTGATTTAATCTGTTTTTGCCTGTCTGGAATTGTGTCAGCATGAATGAGGAGCTACATCAACCTAAAATTGAAAAGCAGATGCTAAATGCAGGACACGGACATGTTGGTGCTCGCCAAGCCACTATGTCTGGAAGCATGCTGCTATGCAATTCAGGCCTTACATAAATCATGGTGGAGGGAGGGAGAGAGGGAGGGAGGGAATGCCCTTGATGCTTTAGCATCTTAAATTATCCTTTCTGAGCAAGCTGTGGGTTTGGCTTCTTAAATTTCTATAAGAAATATTATACATCAATAATCAGATTGAGACAGAAAAATTAACCAGTTTGGGGATTCTAATTGGACACTCCCTGGCAGTCAACCAACGTGTTTTGTTTGATAAATCCAGCCTTCATTGCCCACCTTTGAGATACTGAACTGGCCTCAGTTTCTGCCAGTGCCAGTGGTAACTACCAAGACTAGCTAGCCTTTCCCTCATGGTGTGCATAATAACCATTTTGAAGTTCTGGGTGGCTGCAGAGTAGGTGTGCTCTAGCAGAATGAACACAGGTCACCGGATCCCAGTTTTTCTGTATGTGTGTCTCTGTGTTTATCCTTTCTTCATTCTCTTACTATCCTGGTCATGTTTCCAGGAACAAGCTATGATGGACTTGGCACCAATTGGGCTGTCAATTGCCTGGGCAGGAGATCACCCCCCAGGAAAGCTGATTCTTCTGGGGACATGGCTAAGGAGATGGGAGGAATAATTATCCCCTCATGAGATAATGTAATTACACCCTCTAGAAGCCTCTCTCTTGATGCAGTTGCTTACAGATATTTACTGTTAAGCCTGCCTGATTTTCTAAGTTTTAACTCAAGAAGTATAATTTGTCCTTTCCACAACCATCTAAACATCTAAACATGCTTGAACCAATATTCTGAACTTTCTCACTGTTTCTCAAGATCCTGCTTGTAGACCTCCATTGCTGACATTAACCAAAAGACATGACTTTCTTCTCCATTCTCTTCCTGTTGAGAGATGCCAGGGTTTATATTTTGCCTGCTCTGCTGTTTTTCTCTCAAATTCTAATTAAATCATTCTCAAGCTCCCTTCTGGGTCAGATCTTAAATAATTTTACAAAGGAGACTAAGCACCTACCAAAGAGAACCTAGAATCTCCAGTGACATGTGATGACTACAAACAGACTTTAAAGCAACTCCTCTGGAGACAAGGTAAGTGACCATATTTCAGGATTCAAGTAAGCTCCTTCTAGTGGTCAATATTCTCCGCATCCCCCAGTGGTTACCCTCTGGCTTAGATTCCTTTTGGGAAGATTTGACTTCAGAAGTTATCTTTCTATCTTGTCCTTTGGTACTCTGCCTTCATAGGGAAAATAAGTCTCTCCTTCCTTCCTCTCCCAGGCTTTCTCCCTTGGGGATAAGGGCCAGACATGAAGGGCACATATAATGTCTTCCTCTTTTTGGATTGTTTCCCCATGTGTCTGTGGCCAATGGTCACATGGTGAAATGTAAATGGAACAAAGTTTAGCTTCTCTTTTCTCCCTGGTGCCAGAATTATCCCTTTGTATCTTGACTATCATTCCCTGGGAACCAAAGAGGCCACGGATTGAAAGAAAGAGAAATAAATCAAGTAGCCTAGCAGAATTGAACACACAGACCCCCTGATCAAAACAGAGGTCATTGATACTGCCTTGGACGACGTACCATGCTCTCAGCTGAGTGTGTGATTCCAAGGACCCCAGCAAGTTGCTTTTCTAACTAGATGTAGGTGCCACATAAAGGCTGATTGAACTTCAAGTCAGAGGTTTTTTTTGTTTGTTTGTTTGTTTTTGTTTTTTAAAACAACATGGTTTCTGAAGAACTTCAATGTTTGCTAACATGGAAGGTCATAAAGCCTCTGGTCTCAGCCCACACCATCATGTGGAACCAGGGCATTCATGTTGTAGAACACTTTCTCCCTCAAAGTTCTCTCATGTGCTACCAGTGTAGCCATTCTGGGCATACTTCTCCCTCCCTCACAGGTCTTTCATGGGCTTTTGCTCCATTGGCAGCTTATAAAACCCAGGTCCTAAAGCCAAGAGAAATAAAAGTAAAAGCCAGGTGACACATTTTGGTATTCCTGGTTAACATTAGATTTCTTTGTGGAAAGATATGGACTCCCCTACCTTCCACTGAGACCATAATATTGTCTTTTTGCCTACAACTTTGTTCTGTGTGTGCAATTCTGTGCCATGTAAGTGATTTGTCCTCTTTCATGATTATGTGTCTTATCTTGTATGTTCTTCTGTTTCCTACCACATCTCTGTTATCCTAATTCAAATGCTTTTTAAATTAAGGAAAAAAAAAAAAAAACCCGGAGGTAAAGCTTGGCCTCCACCAATTAAGACAACTTGTAGGTCATGACCTCACTGGTTGGAAAACCATCCATGCTGACTTAGGTATCTCTAGAATTGGGGAAAGCATGCTATCCCAATTCCAGCTTTTGGACTTTGGTTACCACCATCCAAAATAATTCATTCCTTTTAAGATATTATCAGAATTCATATGGAGGCAATCAAGACTGATAGCATTGGCATTGCTATCAACTGGGACTTACCTTGGGAGGCAGCTGCCAATACTAGTGTTCATACCTACTCTGTGAGATGCATGGATCCTTTGAAGGCTCGGGTCCTTATGTTATTGTGGAACCACCCCCACCACAGGTAGAGATCCTCTGTGTGATCAGTCAGGATGTGAGATGGCCATGGCCATGTGACTAATCAAGCAGTGGGTGGTGCACATGCGATTGCTTAGGACTCCAAATGCAGCTAGGTTCCTTGAGGACCCACATACCCCCAAATATTGTTTCCGTGGCACAGGCATTCATTCACACACCTCATCCCACCCTAGCCCACCTCATTTCTTTCTTCTTTTCACTCTCCTGCCAGGATTGTGGAGACTAAAGACCCAGACAGGACTCCCTCCTGGCACTGTCACAGTTCTCTCTTGTACTTTCCTAGCACCCAGGATAAGGTTCTCAGAGACCTAACCCTATCCAGATGCCTCCTGGGTGGGGAAAGAGGGACACAAGGCAAATGCTAACTCTATTCCCAGCAGGGTCTTAATGGCCACCTTTAAATTCTGCTCTCTCCTGGTGTCCCCAAGCTTACTTCCTTTCTCTGCTCTCTCTACAGAGAAAAATCTATGGTGGAACCAGGAATTTGAAGCCTAGGATCCCATCTCACTGGGCTACAGAACAATGGCACAGCCTCTGTCCAAAACCAAAATAAGTGTCTAACCAACTCATAGCTAGAAAATGCAACATGAAGCAGGCTGGGACTCATTTGCCAGCTTAGGTTTATGCCTTTAACCTTGAATGGCAATTTTACAGAAAGAAAGCGAAAGCCTTTTATATAAGCAAGTTTCTTCTCTGAACTTCTCTTACCCACTAGTTCGGGTTTGCCTATCTGTCTTCTTTCCTTTCTTCCTTCCTTCCTTTCTCCTTGTAAAGAGGATTTATTCTACAAAGCTAAAAGAAACACTTCATAGATGCTTCCAGCAGGAGCTTGTATTCAATATTTATGACTTAATCCTGAGAGAGACTATGCAGGTAGTTAGTTTAAACTCTGGTGGGTTAACGTTAAGTCTCAAAAGCATTTGGGATACAAATCAATATTCCTGATCCCTTTGGGGCTATGCTCAGACACACTTAACGATGATTGGTGGGGGTGTCAGAGGATGGGAAGGAGGCTGTTTTGAGTGGGCAAGGAGACACTCCTTTTGTCAGTCCAGAGTCTCCAGGACTAGTCTGTGTCTACTTAGGACCATCACAAGAAACTTACCTTCAGTTTCCCTGACTACACTCTCTTTGATGCAGCCTTGAGAATTAAAGTAAGTTTAAAACTTGGGCATCTAAAAAGAGAGGGGGCTAATATTTTACAGTAACACCACCTGGGCCTATTACAGGACCAGCAAAGAAAAAAATGTGGCTAATAGATAAAAGCCTCAACTCTAATTCCTACAGTTGGATCCATTTTTTAGGTATCAAAGAAAATGGCCTAAAGTTCCTATATATAGGCAGACTTCATAGGTGTCAGGATAGGGGACAACAGAAAGAAAGAAAGGAAGGAGGGAGGGAGGGAAGGAGGAAGGGAGAGAAGAAAGGAGGGAGGGAGAAAGGAAGGAAGGAAGGAACCCCAATTCTCCTGTAATGCTACAAGGTGCTGTTGTCAGTGTTCCCTATGAGTCCCAAGGTTGTATCTGTGCCCCAGGATGCCCACAGGCAGGGTTAAGCCTGGTGTTCACTATAGTATGTACACTACTCTGCCTGTTTTAACTGTTTCACACTTATTTAATAATTAATGAAACTGCCTGTTAATGGAGACTGCTGTATTTCTCCTCTACTTTCTCCTGCACCCCCTGAGGTTGACAGTAAACCTCTCCCCAAGGCCCTCTTTCTAATCATACACTTTTTCCTCTAACCTTGATCAAGGTTGCCCCACCCCCCTAGTAGGACTCTGCTTCTTGAAGTCCTGGGCAGTATCAGGGACCCAAAGCCACGTTCTCAAGATACCATTCTCCAAGAGGTAGGTTTCCTTAGCCCTGTGAGGTTCTGCTGCCTCCTGGGATGGTGGTAACTCCCCTCCAGCTGAGAGCTCTGTCTCTCACTCCTCAACTCCTCAGCTTTGTTCTGATTTCCTCCCCTGGTCATTCTCACAGCTAGACTCTCAATCATGTTCCTGAATCCTGCTCTACAACTGATTTTTCTGGAGTTACTCTGTGATGCCTTGAGGGTAGGCTCACATCACATTTCTCAGTCCCTAACTTCTCTGCCTTAGTGTCCCTTCCACATCTTCCCAGTAGAATTTCTACTGTTCTCATTATCACAAACCAAGGGACATATTGGCAGATGTCCCTTCTGCTTATTTTACTCCCCAAGGAATGGGTCCAAAGGGAGAGGAAGCACAGGACAGTGAGCATAAGGGCACAAACTTGATCCCTTCTTGGCTCCAGCACTAGGAGCCAAGGACAGTGATCCATTAGGACACTGGTTCTGAACCTGTGGCTCGTGACCCACTTGGGGGTTGAATTACCCTCTCACGAGGGTTGGCTAAGACCATCAAAAAACACAGATATTTACATTATGATTCATAGCAGTAGAAAAATTACAGTTACACAGTAGCAACAAAAGTAATTTTATGGGTAGGGGGTCACTATAACATGGGGAACTGTACTAAAGGGTCACAGCATTAAGAAAGTTGAGACCACTGCATTAGGAGGACTTGGGACTTTCATTTGAAATAAGAATAACAATGATCTCACCCTTATAGCCAGGTAAATGCTAAGTAAATTCAAACATGTAAAACACCCAGTGGAAGCCTCCTGGGCCATGTCCAGTAAGTACCTAGTAATGACCATCTACTGACGTACTTACCACCTAGCAATACGCAGCAGAATTAGTTGAGTTAGAAGCCCCATTGTGTGACCCTGTTCTTGGTCATCAGAGTTGGCCAATTGCCTTTACCTTGAGTCCTACTTCCATTCACACTTCAGAACCTGGCCATTACTTCATGGAGAGTGTCCAAATACACATGGTAAAGGTACTGGACAGCTGGGACAGGAAGGACCTGCCCAAGAAGGTCTGGCTGCTGGACCCGTGGTGTGTCTCTCTGCCTCCTATTATCTGTCTCCTCTACCTCTGCCTACATCTTTCACTGTGCCGATAGCCTGAGCCCTTCTTTTGGGTCAGCCAAGTCTCTTCCTGTCTTCAGTGATGGCACTGTGTCTGGCATTCATGAAGGATAACTGAATCACAGTAAGTCCCGGTCACTACTCCCAGACAAAAGGAACGTTCCTACACATGAAAGCAGGGAAGGGGACACTGTCCTGGGAACCAGGGACCTTGTCCTCAGGTTGCAACAGACCTGAGGGCCTAGCTGATTGAGCAAATAGCTGAAGAGTCTGTGCTTCTCACACCAATGACCCTCAGTGACCCAGCAAGACATTTAAAGGCTCAACATGCATGCATGCTACACGCAAATAAGGTTTATGTTTGGGGAACTGTTGGCTCTAATGGGAGCCACAAAACCTGGTGTCTTGAGATGTTGTGGCCAAGACCTTGGGCTCTGAGGCGGAAGCATTGCTGTCAGTGGGCACAAGTGAAGAAAGTCAGGGCAGTCCATAGCTAGACTGTATGATGAGCTACTGAGGAACACTTACTTTTCTGTAAGACTGGCAGATGAGCGAGTTAAATGGAAGCTTTTAATTTGACAAGTGAAATAAAGAGATTTAAGCTCGGCTTCCTGCTCACTCGAGGGTGATGGGTCGGCCTGCATAGAAAATACCTGGGTGCCTCACTCCTGGATGTCCCCCAGTGACCATTCCACATGGAATCTGGCAGGACCTCCCCTTCTGTGGAATGTGACCCTGGCCCTGGAAGAGATGCTGGCATATATCAAACACACAAAGAGCAACTGGCAAGAATGTCTGAGATTGAGCCAGAAGACACAGCCCTATAGTCATGACACCCTTTATGGCCTGAACCTTTGTCACACAGCAAGGAAACATTCATATGAAAGATAGGATCCACTAGTGTGATGGATAATATTAAGTTGATAGGATCTAGAATCAACCTAGGAGACAAACCGCTGTGTGTGTGTGTGTGTGTGTGTGTGTGTGTGTGTGTGTGTGTGCATGTGCGCATGCACAAGTTTGCAGGTTAGATTGATTGAGTTGGTCAGACTAATCCTGACTGAAGGCACCACTATTTCATGGACTGTGGAAATACAAACAAATCAAGGGAAAAAAGTGAGTTGAGCCCCAGCATCCTTCTCCTGCTTCCTGACTGCAGCTACAATGTGACCTTTCCCTTGTTACGATGGACTGACCCTTAAATTGTGAGCCAAAATAAACCCTTCTGTCCTGAGGTTAACTTTGTCTGATATTTTTGTCACAGAATGAGAAAAATAGAAAAACACACCTTGCAGTATTAAAAAAGGGAACTCTGGTTTCACTGACACAATCTGCCATCCCTGGCTTCTCTTGGTTTCTCAATGGAGAATGGACAACCTTTTCTTTCTGGGATGTGAAAGTCTCCGCCTTGGGCCATGAAGGTTAAACTAGCAACCAGGTCACATCACAATAAGAACGAGGGCTCATGTCTTGAAATAGCAATGTTGAATCATAAGGTCAAGGTGCATGGTTACATGACTTAGGACACCTGAAGCCCTCTTGATTGTAGATGGATAGGAGAGGAGCTGGGACCGTTGGGGCTCTGCCCCATACCCTGAGAGCTTGGGGCCCCGGTCTATATTCTGGAAGCCTTGGGTCTCAGACCCTGGACACATGATGTTCAGAACAAGAATTTTTTCCATCATTCCCTACCTACCGAACCCTGGAGTCCTGTTGGCAAGACTGGGGTACGCGTTTCCACTTGGTGAGGAGGCAGCTGGGCTGGAGAGAGGACTGTAGGAAGAAGGGTCAGCTGTGTAGGGGTGGCTTGATCCAATCCCGAAGGCAGATGACTGTGTTTTGCTGGGCTAGGGTAGGATTTGCTATGGTCAATACAGAAAGAGGCAGGGCCAACAAGCTTCCCACTGAGCTCCACCCTTGAGGTCCCTTCAGGAACAGCAGGCCCTCTTCTCTCACTGCCTGGGATGAGCCCAGTGAGGCCGGGGGCAAAGTCCTGGCCCTGAAGACTTGGGTTAAGCTGGTTAATTTTACTTTGAGAGTTACCATGGACTGGTTTCTTCAAGTTAAGCTTATGGAGGTCTCTCAGTTGAATAAGACCTTCCAGTACCTTCCAGGGAACTAAGAGGGTTAGTGGATGGTTGGGTATTGCAGGCCCTCTTGGCATAATAGCTACCAGAGCTCTAAAGTGATGAGGGGCTTGCTCTTGCTGGAGAAACTTTGGGTGCTCAACCTCTTCTTGTCCCTTTCCCAAGGGGAGGTTGTAAGAAGAAAGGGGTGCTGATCAGACATGGTATAAACATTGGGGAACCAGCTCTTAAAGTGCCCCATGGATGGTGGGGATTCCTGACTGTTCTAGCTGGGAGCACTGACCTACCCTCAGAGCTGGGACCCAAAAAAAAAGATGGTTGGTGTTTTGCTACTCTGGGCACCAGGGGCCATGCCTCACAGTTACTCATACCTGCCCTGGGAAGGGTGGACGGCTGCCTGTCCATGCCACCTGGCCCTGGTTCAGCTGCCGGGAGATCTGGGATATGTTCTGGCCCGTTGAGGAGGAGGATTGAATGTCATTCACTCCAGGCACGTGGACCACGGAAGAGCTAGGAGAAGAAAATGTATTTATTCCCAGGAAATGGCCTGCTTTCTTGAGCCACTGTTGCAAGATCCCATGCTGGCTCGCCTTTTTGCCCTTTCCCTCCTTGTACATTGCCCAGGGGTCCTTGCTGGCTTCTATTCTCAGCTCCTCCACACCAGGGTCTGGTAGCTCTTGCACTTGCCCACTACCATCTTTCCCTGAACACCCCAGCTCTCTATAAAAGATTTCATTCCAAGAAGAGAGATGAGTCTCAGAATACAAACCAGTCTCCAGGCTACCTGCCTTTTGTGCTCTAGTTAATTTGTCCCTTTGGGGGCACCGAGAGAGCTTACAGACTCTGGACATAGGCTGCAGGCTGGAAGTTGTTACACTGAGACAAACCTGGGAACGGAAAGCTGCTGCATTTACCTCTTCGCCTTTGGATGAATTGGTGTGCCTCTGTCAGGCACCTGTAGTATGCATCATAATGTGCAGCTCTCTGCATGTCTAGTGAGGATGCTCTGACACTCTACCTTCAGGTCTTTCCTCCAGAGCTTTTTGGGCTATGTGCACTGTAAGTTCATCAAAGATGGAAAAGGCTGGGCTGCTCTAGGCCCTTCTTGCTATCTCCCTGGGTCTGCGCAGGGGACCTGTGAATTCACTGAGTGAGGCGGGATGTGCCTAATTTTAGGTTTTTGATAGAGGTAGGTTTTGGGTGGATTTGGAAAAGAAGAGAGTTACAGACTACAATTTTATTAATTGTATTCTAATATTTTCCTATACTCTCTAACCCCTTGCAGATTGTAAAGCAAATTGTTGTTTAAACCCATGTCTGTCTTTCTAAAAGAGCTTGCTTAACACAGCAGCCCACTTCCCACTTCTCACATCCCCAGATGGATGTTTCAATTCAGAAGATATTTTCTTTTTTGTTGATTTTTTTTTTCAAGACAGGGTCTCACTATATAGCTCTGGCTGTCCTGGAACTCACTGTGTAGACCAGACTGGCCTCGAACTCACAGAGATCCGCCTGCTTCTGTCTCCTGAGGGCTAGGATAAAAAGCATGTGCCACAACACCCTGCTGAGGATATTTTCTTTATTTTTCATTTAGCTTCCCCTTAAAATCAGCTATATTAATTATACAATGTATAATTAATTTTGACCTTGAATTCATGGTATTCTTCCTGCCTCAGACTCCTGAGTGCTGGAATTACACATGTCAGGTACAATGCCTATCATCTCTAAAGTAATGGATTTCAGTGTGGCACTATTGTATATATCCATTTCATACTTTGGTCACATCACCTCTGCATCTCCCATTCTTTCAGGGGAAAATTTCTCATTGTTCCTCATGGTTCTTCTTTAACACATGTCTCAGCCTGCACAGCCCTCCTCAGGATGCTGACTAATGAGGGACAGTTGTAACTCTGCCTGGGATTTTTGGAACAAAGTTCTGGCCCTTGTGTCCGGCCCTTCCTAGGGCTGCTGGACACACCTGCCACTGATATAGGAAATCTGTTCTTAGAACAGTAAGGAAGGGAGATTCCTATCCCATTGTGGCCAACATAGTTTCTGGGCATTGGATTTGCCAGCTCCCTGCAGGCACCCTGAAGCCCTGTTCAGAGCTGGGCTCAGCTTAACTGGGATGTAGGAAAAACACCACCTTGCTGGGTCTGGGGTATGTGAAGCTTCTAGGGAGCTCAGAGGTGTCTGTTGTGACACAGGAGAATGCCTTCACCGTGTACTGCTAGCCTGTCCTTTGGCAGGCCTCCTGGTTTCATGCTTGCATTTCCCAGAAGAAACTTGAGCCAGGCCTGGCCTTCAGTGGTGATATCAAGCTTCCTCAGTAAGCTACAGCGTGCCCTGATGTTAAAGTATATAGGCACCCCATTATACCCTTAAATGGTCCGTAAGGCTGAGGCTCAGATATGATGGACTATCTTTTTTCCTACGGCTTGGTCATGGCCACAGCAAACTAGAGAATAGGGGAGTTCTGGCTACTTTCCTAACTTTGCCCTACCTGGACCTTGTTTATAGACCATCTCTTTCCCCATTTCCTTGCAGGATCCCAGAGAGATTGGTGTCTTTGTGTCTGAGAGTCACTGACATCCTCAGCCTATGGAGGGGTTGATGGAGCAGAGCCAGTGGCTCCATCCCACAGTGCAGGAATGGCTAACTCCTGCTCAGTTCACAGAGCCAATTCTGTCACTCAAGTCCTTCTTATTACTACTCCCCTCCCTGGCACCTACCTGAAGGCCTTGCCCGAGTGCCCGGCAGGGAATGGACTTCCTTGGGAGTAGATCTGCTGGCTGCCTGATGCTGAGGCTGAACTCATCATCTTCTTCTCCGCTAGGAAAACCACAGGAGTTGCATATGAAGGCCTTCCCTTGTGCTGCAGCCATGAGGGGGCCACCCAGAGCAGGGCATGGCATGGGAACTCAGAGGCCTATATAGGACAGCCTCCTCACATTCACTTTTGTATGTCCTCTCTTAGGCTCATGTCTCCTAGGGTGGCCCTGGCCACCTGAAGGCAAGCTCTTGAGAGTGGAGAAGGTACTGTGGGACTCAATCCTTCCAGCTCCATTGGGGAGTACACATGGGAAATGTGCAAATGTGCAAAGAGGCCACCCAGGGTAATAACTTCAGCTGCCTGGCCTTGGACCTGCCTTTTATATTACAGGTGTCACCAGGGATGCTCTTTGAACTCTCCCCTGCCTCAGTGTCTCCACTTGAAAGAAGATGGTAACTGCAGTCTCTGTTTCACAGGGCTGTGGTGAGGATTCCGATGTTAATATAAGTAAAGTGTTTACTGAGGACAGTGCTGGGATACAACGAACAGCTTACACATTTCCTTTCACTTGTTACAAATGAGAAAATGGAGGCACTGGTTGTCCCAGGTCCCAGGACAGCAGGACGAAAAAGGAATCCCAGACCCTTGACTCCATGATGTGGCACCTGTGGCCCTAGGGTGTCATGATGCTTACACGTCTCATTTATACATCACCCTCCAGACACTGGGAGGAAGGAAACCAAGGCTGGAGGCATGGCAATGACCCTGCAGCTTGCTCGCCCTCTCTGAGCCGTTTGCCAGGAGGGCATGAGCAGTAATGGGCTGTTGATGGTCAAGTTTATGGCCTGTGTCTGGGAGTCAACCCAGGAACAAAATATCGTACTCCCTTCTGTTTGGTGCCCTAAATAAAGCCATTGTCAGATTACAGCTGTGGGGCATCCTGAAGGGACAGGAGGTCAATTCGCAGTCTAATTACAAGGCCTTGAGAGTGAGGCATAAAGAACAAGATTAAAGTGGGAGGAGACCAGGCTAAAACTGCAGAGTAAAGAAGACCCAGGCTACCTTCTCCTCTATAATCCCTTCCCCATTTTATTATTTTCATCTACCTAATTTGTTAAAAATGAAGGAAAGCATTCTGAGCTTTACTTGCTTTGCTTTTATCAGTTTCTTCTTGTGTTGTTATTATTTTGACTTTTCTGTGTATCAGGGTTCATAAGATTTATGGTCAGTTCAGGTTCTGTCTCCTCTGCCCACAGGAACATTGTCAAGTCTTTCTCTGGTGATGCTGTAACTCTACTTCCCTGCTTGGATTCCACAAGCATCTTCATCTCTCTCCTCCAGGGGCTCAATAGTTCATCTCATTTTGTTTTGATTATGTTGAATTTTGACAGCATGTTAATCGGGGGTTATTGATTTGTAGTCCTTGAATATAATCTTGACTTATCAGTCTCAATACTCATGTTTTCTTGCCATCTTACTTTATTTCCCTTCCAAATCTTTTTTTTTTTTGTGATTTTTCTAATTTTCCTTTCTAACCCAGAGTCAAAACAATGCTCTTTTCCTATAAATCATTTTCTTAGGTATTTTGTGACAGTGATGAAGTCTAATCAGTGACTAAGGTATTGTGTAGTGGATTAGATTTCATTTGCTCTGACCTTTTATATTTTAAAGATGAGATGCCATGGCCAGAGTTTGGGTGTCATAGGTGATCAGCAACTAAGAGGCAAGGACAAGAATACAGAGAATCTGTCCTAAATCCTGTACAGGGTTCTTTTTATGCCTCATGGCAGTGACACAAAAGTCACCTTACTTGCCCCTCTCTTAAGGGTGGCTATCTCCAGACTGTCTGAAAGCAGCTGTAAACCTGCAGCCTCACAGCCTAGCCCTGCCTGGACACTTACATGTACTGATGCCTGCGAACATCTCAGCAAAACGAGGGTCTCTCTCTTGGGAGAAGATTGCATCTGCCTTTTCCACAGACTTCCCTGCCTCATGAACACCGGCAGGTAGGTTGGGCACAGGGACCTGTTGGTATGTAAAGCAAAAACAGTAATTCACACATAAGGCACAAAGGGCACTATGCAAGAGTCACATAGTCCCTCTGGGTGGAAGAGCTAACATTTCAAGGCTGGACTATTCTCGCACCTAGGTTAGGAGATGTGAACTGAGGGTTACAGGAAGAACATCAGAGTCACCGTGACTACTTTCTTGGAGACAAATGAAAAAGAACCAACCTACTGTAAACAGCAGGAAGAGAACCTCAAGGTTGGTTTGGGAATGAGGTCAGATACTGACCCATGTCAGTTTCTCAGGTGGCCAGTTGTCAGAAGCAGGGAGAAGGAGAGGAGGAGAGAGACACAGAGTATGACAGGAAGAGACACATTAAAGCAGAAAAGTCATGGGGGCAAAGGTGAGAGAGATAGCCAGGAGCCAGAGAGCCCACACCCAGACCCTGCTTTTGCTGGCTTCTATTGCCTGTGAGACTGGGGCCTTTGGTGGCTTCTGTGCCTGTGAAACTGGGGCCCACACTGGAATTTCCCTGTCTGTTGGAGATGCTCAGTGCTATTTGGCCATGGTTCACCACCTGCTTTCTACGGTTCACCACCTGCTTTCTACCTATGTTCTGCTCCTTGTGGCTCACTTCTGGAAGGAGGACACCAGGGGCTGAACACTTATTAGCACCCCAGAGGGTGGGTGCAGCAGAGCGCCTTGGGATGGGGGAAGGGTGTCAAGTTCTGGGGTGAGTTTCCTTCTCAGTCTTCTTAGTGCCAAACAGAAAACAGTGTCCCAGAAATTCACCTGAGATAAATCATAAGATGACAGTCCATCTCTCTGATGTACCTCCAGTTCTGCCTGCTGTTGCTGAAGCTGCCTGTGAGATAAGAAGACAACACAGGTGTGAGGAACAGAAAGGTGAGAGGCAATGGAGTTGACCAGAAATCTTGCTCCTCAAAGCCACTGTAGCCCATGCTCAACAGGTGGCTAACACTTTTTTTTTTTTTTAAGACTTTATACTTTTATTTAATTCCAACCTCTGTATTTCAGGTTTCGACTTCTACATGAAGTGTTGAAAAGGTAAGGTAAGGTAAAGTACATATGTGTCCTGGGGTATGTGCATATAGAGACCAGAGGTTGGCATCAGGAGATTCTTCTCCTAATTGTTTTCCACCTTATTCTTTGAGACAGGATCCTTGGGCAAATCCAGAGCTCACTGGTTGGCTCGAGAGGTTTGCCAATGAGCTCCAGGCATCCACCTCTCTCCACTCCGGCAGCTCCAGGGTCACACTAAACTGTTTACATGTATGCTGGGGACCCGAACCCAGGTGCTCATGCTTAAACTGTAGTTCATCCACTGAGCCATCTCCTCAGCCTTCACAATTTTATTTCTGAGATGGCTTCTTGCTATGAACCCTGGCCTAGCCTGGAACTATTGGTCCTCCTGCCTCAACTCTCCAATTCTAGGAGGATAGACAGGTACTACCATGTCTGGCTCAAACAACGAGCTTCATCAAATGACTTTGTTTTATGCAGGGTAAAAAATACAGTGCTAAAATGTTTTAAATTCAAAATTCAGGAAAGCAGTTGGTTTAGCATTGAGCAAAGCTCAGTGGTTATAGTGTGCACACCTGCCATTGGGGTGGGGTGTACATCTTCTTATTCTTTCCTCCGACTGAATTTTCAAGGTGGTTACTTCATCCAAACTCTAAAATCAAGAACCTGGAGCTCAAGGCTAGGGTCAGGTCAGAGATGTTCTGCTACAGCTGAGCAGGATCTGATTTCAGGGTTGACTTGGCTCCTCCTACTCTGCCAGGCTCCTCCTACTCTGCCAGGCTGTTATTTTGGGATGCCGGAAACAAAGGGTTGATAGAAAACTGATGCCTCAAGTTTTAAAGTAGGAGATTGGATTGCTTTCAGGGAGCAGTGAAGCCCATAACTCAGGTGCTGCAAAGAAGATAGAGTCTAAGGTTCTCAGTTCTAGATACCCCAGTGAGGAGACTCTGTAGGAGGACCTGCTGAGCAGCTGTTTTGAAATCAAACCCAGAAGTCCATTCAGTGAACTATGCTGAGGCAAAGAAAACAACCATACCCAAGTCATGTCCTGATGACTCAGTCCACCCCCCCCCTCCCAATTCCTGCTCTACTGGAGCTGAGTCTCCAGGGAAGGACAGATGAGAAGGCTAAGGTTCTAAAGGAGTAAAAGACCTGAGTTTTCACTGTGGTACAAGAGCCCAGGAGCAAAGGCAAGGATGGAATCAGAAACATGTGGGTCCTCACCAAGCAGTGTAAACCTATGCTTCTCATATGAGCAAAGTGTAGCATCAAGAATAATTTCCAAAAAAAATTTGAGATTTCAAAAATGTTAAAAGAAGGCTAGGCTGGGCATGGTGACACAAGCCTTTAATCCCAGCACTCAGGAGGCAGAGGCAGAACTCTGTGAGTTTAAGGTTAGCCTGGTCTACAAAGTGAGTCCAGGACAGCTCAAACAACAAACTTCATCAAATGACTTTGTTTTATGCAGGGTAAAAAATGCAGTACTAAAAATGTTAAGGATACACAGCCAGGGATACACAGAGAAACCCTGTCTGAAAACAACAAAAGAAGAAGAAGGAAGAGGAGGAGGAGGAGGAAGAAGGAGGAGGCAGCGGCTAGGATCTAGTAGAGCTGGGAGAGCACTTGCTTAGCATGTATGAAACTATGGGTTCAATTCCCAGCATCGCAAAAAAGCAGTCATGGCGGAGCATGCCTATAATCCCAGCACAAGGAATGTGGAGGCAGAAGAATCAGTAGTTCAAGGTTATATTCAAGGCCAGCCTGGCCCTTTCTTAAATTAAAAAAAATTCAAACTTCAAGAGATCTGCAGAATATGGCATTCAAAGATGTCTTCTTAACTTAAGATTTTTTGATATCGAGACATGTCAGCTCCTGACAGCACCCCCTATTCTACTCCAAGTAGAAGATGAGCATCGAAGAATCTCCAGTGGGAGATGATTGAATTGGTGGTAAGCCTTTCTCTTGGCAAGAAAAACCCCTTGCTTCAACTGTAGACAGACTTCTGTCCAAAAAGGACAAAACTTGGAAGCAGATAAGTAGACAGCCTAGCTCTGCCAAGACAGGTTAGGTAAGTCCTTCATAATTCCTGCTCTACAATTAATGTCTGTCAGAGAAACAGGGCCAAATGACTGAAGATTGATGCTGTAATGTATGGAGAGAAAATGGGAACTGTCCAGGCAGCCACTGGTATGTCATTTCTTAGTTTTGGAAGCTGCAGGCCCTGCACTTCCTATATAATCAGATATATTTATCCCTCTCAGGTCTCTGAGGTGGTTGAGAATAGATAGCTAGAGTCTCATAGTTAAATTTTGAGTTGTTTAGGAATCAAGAGGGTGTTCTGGATCTAAGAAGATATTTTTAAAATTATGAAACAAGTTAGTATGAAAGCTGAGTTAGAAATAGAACTTTAAACACATGGAGATGGTTAGATAGTAGAATGTTAAAGTCAGGTGCCAAATACATATGGACTGGACATTGGGAATGTATGCTAAGCCATATAACTCTTATAATTGTGGCCTATTTATTTCTGTTGTTTTGTATTGTATTTATAGTTATAAGAAAAAGAACCATTTTTTGGACTGAAAGGGAGAGCTGTTGGGGGGAAAAAAGAAATACCTTAAACTAAAAAAAAAGAAAAAGAAGGGAAGAGGATGGCGGGTTGATGGGGAGGAGGGTGGAAGGGTGGGACTGGAGGGGGGAGTAGGGATAAAAAATAAATTATTATTAAAAAATTCAATATAATCATAAATATAAAAGAAGCATCACTGCCTTCCTTGTTTTTACTCCATTATCTGCTGTTTCCTGTATCTTGGGAGCCATGATGGTTCATTGGTAGGCTGCTAATATCTGAATGGAAGACAGATCACCAGTACTTGGCCCACATTTTACATCTTTACAATATTGGACTATCAATTATCAGATAAAGGAGATGAGGTTCAGCAAGTCTAAGCTGTGTTCCCAGCTAGAACTTAGAACAGAAGGGATTCAAACACAATTCTGCAGGGCTGTGGACCTTGTACTCTTCCCTCTGCTTAGACCAGAATAAACACCTTCCACGTCTCAGGGCTCCTGGGGGACTCTGGAGACCTGGTATTGACTTGATCAGGGCACGGAATGGCATGGCCCTGCATCTGTTCAGAGAAATTGCCCCTTGACCTTGGCTCAACAGTGGCCTGATGAAGGTGACCATCACCTGAGAGGTCACCAAGGCCTCCACTAGGGCAGAGGAGGAAGTCTGCTAGAGTCTCCGGTAACACTTGCAGCTTTTGTTCTTCTCTGAGGGGAAGGATAGGCAGGGACGAAGATGCTCCCTGGGTTTGGAGCCTGTAACTAGAAGGGTCTAGGCTCCTAGTGGCTGGAAGGTGCTGCTTGGCTCACAGAAAGACAGATGGGGATGGAGCCTTTGCTTCAAGACCTTACTCAAAACTGCCTCCTGGGCACACTTCCTCAGGCCCTCGGGCTATGGTTTGTATTCTAAATTCTGCAGAGGTTGCCCACAACCACTGTCTCCTTTTGCATCCATCCCCTCTCTTCACTTTCCACCTACTACCAAAGCGGATAACTACTACTAACTATCATCCAGTATGTGTGATCATCGACCAGTTGGACTCTGGGCATGGTGGAGCTTTAAGAACTGGTGTTTGTACTACACACACTTGTATGCATGCACAAGTGCATATAAAATGTACACATACATGTACCCCCACATATGGACACACACATCTTCATCCATCCATTTACACATATGTACGTGTGTGTGTACACACACATCAGGGACTTGTGTCATGAGAACCTGAGACAACCTCAGACTATTGCTATTTTAATAACAGAAGAGTGGCCTAAGCATAATTGCATGCCACTCCCTTAAAGAGGTGGGAAATGAGCGTCCTGCAGTGGGCAAATATGAAAAGAAGGACATGACTGGCACTCAGTCGGCCCATGACTGGTCTCTCAGAGTATCAACTCCCAAACACTAAGACCCGAACAGCTGGCTCAGAGATGTGCACCTAGTGTGTTGCATCAGTATGTTTTTCTGGGCTTCCATCTGTGTGGAAGGAACAGGAAGAAGTCGGAGGTGACAAAGAGCCTTTTCAGCAGCTTAGCACAAAAGCTAAACACCCAATGCTTGCTTAACTTCTTCAGGAAGTTGGTTTTGGATGCTCTCAGCTGAAGGCTACTGAGTAAGCAACTCCTTGCTCTTCCCCCCTCATTGGCAGCCGGCCAACCACAGGGGGATCTTTCCTAACTAGCTGGTCTACTGCTGGCAAAGCTGACTGAACAGACTCAAGAAAGATCTGGTCTGCTCACACACGTGGTCATCACTGCCCTCTACCGTCCACAATGAGCCTTTCAGCCTTGCCACTCTACACCTGGTTTAGAAAACCGATGCTGCAGGTGTTGTGAAGGCTTTCTGATCCACACAACTTCTAGGAGCCATTGAGAACTTTAAGGGCCACTGTCCTGGGGCAACAGGATGGCCCACCCCTGAACAAAATGTTTTTCTGTCTCACCAACACTGCCTGGCTTTCAGAAAAGAAGGTCAACCTTCTTGGGGCTGGCTTTCAGAGGAGAGTGACTTTGTTTCTAGGCCCCATGTCAAGGGTACCTCCTGGGGGTGTTCCCCAGACACTGGGGGACTGGTTTGGCCCCTTTTTTCTCTGTATTTGTTGACTGTTTCCTGTCTCCTATCTGCCCCTACCCCTGTGTTATACCATGGTTTTGAAGCCTAAGCCTTAGGCTTCCTGAGACTGGGTTCCCCCTTAAGAACAAGCCAGGTCTGGTCCTGGTGATCAGGGAGTATCAGCTTCATTAGCTGTGACCAAACGTGTGACTCTGACAGCAGAAGGTTAACAAAGATTGGAAGAGAATAATGATGAAAAACTTAAAAGTGCTGAAACCTCCCCCAACAAGGATCTTCAGCCTGTTCTTCCCATCCAAATTGAGAAAGCTTCTGAGTGCCCAGCCAAGATTCAGGATTGCTGCTGCAGACTGGGTAGTTCTGATGTGCTATACAAGCAGCTTCACCAGCAGGGAGGATTTAGTGACAGAGAAATTTAGAATGGTTGGCAGTGAAGCATAAATGACACCCTCAAAGCCTAGGGAAGAGCCTTGCCCACAGGGAGCAGGCAACCTCAGAGGCCCTGCTGTGCGCAGGCCTGTGTACACAACCACATGTTGAGAAGGAACAAAGAGGGATGAGGAGCAGAGAAGGAGGCAGAATCCAGAGAGGGGGTGGCTTTCCATAAGATCCAAAGTGGGAAGTTTCTAGAATAGTGTCCAGGACTCTGAGGAGTTGGTGTGTTTGTCTGGTTCCATGACTTCTTGGCTGGGCAGCCTGAACTGGCAGGTGTGAGGTTATATTGGGAGAGATAGGCCTAGGGGCAGAGATCTGGCTTGTTCAAGAGCTAAGCAGGTTAGGACTGGCATTGTCCTTCTTAAGGCTCTTCTGCCAAGGACCTGGCACCCTCAGCTTGTCAACACCTGGGAAGCCTGCTCAGAGTCCTCTGTACCCTGTATATAGCAGCAGCCAGGGCCTCCCCAGCCCCATCATGCATCTGGCTCTACTTCCATTTCTTTCTTTCTTTTTTTTTAATAATTTATTTTTTATTTCTTCAAGTTACATCTCAATCACA
>CAJQZJ010013817.1:7813166-7827356 GCA_907164525.1 Lophiomys imhausi | reverse complement strand
CAACAACCCTAACCCTCCTAATCCTTCTCAAACAGTACCAATCTCTGATGATAAAACATTCAAATATATGAGCCTATGGGGACCATCCTTACTCAAACCACCACACTCCCCTAATTGGGACCCACCTCTTCTCTCACAGGGGCCAGAATTCAAACCCACATTTTCTCAGGTCAGCACTCTGAGGAGTTCCCTTGGTGCCTACAGCATATACAGACCATTTCTTTTAACAGAAAGAACTCGGAGGGTGTGAGCATTTCACTGTGTTACAGAGCAGCAGCAGACCCTACCTATGTACAACTCGGGGATCCGAGGCTGAGGGTAGAGAAAAGAGGAAGGGGTGTTAGTACTGCCCCTTCAGTCCATGAGTCACCATAGTAGTGTAATGTGCATTAGGAACACGAGCTTCAGAACTGGTAGACACCCACCAAGACTTTGCAGTCATAGGAAAGGAATGCATGGTCTGAATCCTTGATTTACCAACCTTAACACCTTGTCTAAAGTCCCCAATGCCAAAGTGAATGTTCTGTTCCAAAGTACCGGCCACCCCTGAAGGGCTGGAGGGATGTGCAGATATAACTAATCCACAGAGTCTGCTACAACCCATAATCAAATGTCAGGACCCATCAGAAGGTCTAAGGATTTGGGACCTATTGTTGAGGTCCTGAGCTGAATGAAGGATTTCAGAAGGGGAATAAAGTTTGGGAAAAAGTTGAGGGTAGGCATGACGCTGGCAAATGAGACTGTTGGCTCTCCTCACAGAAAGCAGAGCACAACAGCTGTGTATAGGCAAGAAAGCTGAGAAGTGATGGGGGATTGAACTGTGCATTTAAGCAGGGCTGGTAATATGATCCAGGTCTACATCCAGAGTGATGCATCCTATTGTGTTTCACTCAAGGGCGGAGCTTGTAATATAGGAGACTGCAAAGATCTTAAAACCTAGCTTAGCTGGGCTCATTATTAAAATAGCTGTCATGGGTGTATCATCATCGTTACCATTATCACCTTTACAATCATTACCATTACTTTAATCTTCACCATCATTACTGTCGTAATCAATGTTCTGTTGCTGTGAAGAGATACCCTGACAACAGCAACTCTTATAAAGGAAAACATTTAATTGGGGCTGGCTTACAGTTCAGAGGCTTAGTCCGTTATCGTCATGACGTGGAGCATGGCAGGCAGATATGGTGCTGGAGAGTATCTGAGAGTTCTACCTTCAGATCCATAGGCAGCAGGAAGAGAGGGAAACCTTGGGCCTGGTTTGAGCATTTGAAACCCCGAATTCCACTCACAGTGACCTACTTCCTCCAACAATCCTCACACCTATTTCAACAAGGCCACACCCCCAATCCCTGTCAAATATCGCCACTCCCTAGTGACTAGGCATTCAAATATATGAGCCTATGGTGGCCATTCTTATTCAAAACACCACAATTAGTATCACCATTATCAACCTCACTACCATCATCACTATTATAACCACCGCCATCACAATCATTGTCATCATCATCACGCTAATTACTGTCACTACCACAATCACTGTTATCACCATCATGATATCACAACCACCATCAAAATCATTACTGTCACCATTACCATCATTACTATCACAATGATTATCACTTTCACAATCACTAATATCACCATGATTATTATCATCATCACTATCACAATCACCATCATTGTCAACATCATAATAACTCATAATTATCAGGCAAAGACATTACTATCATGACCATCAATATCATCATAATCATTACCATTATCATCACTACCATTATGATCACTGTCAACACTATTGATGACCATCAACCATCATCATCACCTGCCACCCACCATGCCCTGGGTCATAACAGCAAGACCAGGGCCTCCAGAGCATCTACCCACATCTCACCTGGTCTCCATTCTATTCCATATCACATTTGACTTTGTAAACTACATATGCCACAAGAACCTGGCAGGTTTGAAAAGAAAAAGGGATTGGACATCTCATCTTACCCTAGTAGCCAGCTTCAGTAACTTATCCTGAGACCAGCTACCTCATCCCTTAGTGAAAGGGAAACCAAGGCTTGTGGCATCAGAGGAGGAAGCCCTGGCTCAGACCCAGGACACATGGGAAGCAACTGTGCAGCCACAAAGACATCCCAAGGCACACCCAGACTTGGCCTGAGTTTGTGTTCTTTGGGCAGTGGCCACCAGCAATGAAGGGGGACCAATGTTGATAAAGGGAAGTGGTTTGTTCTTGAGAAAGCTGAGTCAGCCCTTGAGATCTTGTTTTAAACAAAAGCACTGAATTGCCCAGACAGGAAGCCCACAGAACACACACCAAGTTCTGAGTTTAGGGTGGTACCACTGTACCTTCCCAGGGGCCAGGAAGGTATCCACTCCCAGAATCCCTTTCTCAGGCAGTTTGCTAAGAGGTCAAATGGACGAGAGAGAGATTTCAGGTAGGCTCCTATTCCACACTCATCTTTTGTGTTTAGACATGCTCCATCATGACTGCAGTGGTAGTGGATGACATGCAAAACCTTCTTAGTCCTTTGTCTACTAGGAAAACCATGGTGACAGTATTCATAGGATATGGTAGGGTATTCCATGGGAAAACACATGAAGAAGGATCTAGATCGTTACTTGAAAAGGATGACAGGGCCATCACCATGAGAGATTCACATCCATACATTCAGAAAGATGAAACCAACAGAGCCCTATGCAAAGTTATCCTTGCTTCCATACACTTAGCAAATGTGGCACAAAGCATCCTGGTGAACTCTTAAGATCCTGATTTCACATTTTCCCCAAATGGGAGCCACCTGCTCTAAGTTCTTATCTGCTTAGGCAGCTTCGGCCTCAAATCCACCCTCATGGAGATGATGCGCACAAGTACAGACATGGGGTCTGCCCACAGTAAAGCCAGCTTCCAGTGAAGGAGACCAAAAAAAAGGGGTGGGGGGGTGGACAAAGGAAACAGTAAAGGAGAAATAAGAGGTGGAGGAGGATGGGTCCTCTTTTTTAGTCATTGGTAAGACCTCATGGATGACATGGTTTGAAAGATATCAGGTCATGTAAAAAGTAGATAATAGTATTCTAGCTCAGTCATGGTCTAAAGAGGGGAAGGAGAATGTTCAAGAAACATCAGATGTTACTATTAACTTGCTTAACCATCTTTCCATTCTGTTTGGGGCCCCAAACAGGTTTACTATGTCCCAAATCAGCAGGAAGTAATTTTAAGAGATCGATCCATTCCCAGAAGGTGGGGTGGGGGATGCCTTCCCCGCCCCCCACCCCCCTCACCCCCCCCACTTTGGTCATTTGATGGGTTATAGATGTTTGTTGTTATTTAGGAGGATTGGTTACAAGTTGTTAAATGGTCTTGCTGAATAGGTTTTGGAGGTTAGACCCAGGGATTTTTCTCCTTTTCTTTTCTCTATCCTTCTTTCTCTCCTATGTAGGGGAGAAAAGACTTGAAAAAAAATGGGATATAGACATAATATAGGAATGATAAACAAAAAGGGATACATTATTGAATATGCTCTTATATCTTTGTATATTGATACAAAATTAAGATTATATTTGGCTACATTGGTATTGATCTTTGTATATTGATACAAAATTAAGGTTAACTCTTTTTAAAGTATTGTACCTATGTAATGCTTAAAAATGCAATGTGAAGTTTTGTCCTTTTGATAGCAACTGTCACAAACTGTTTAGGGTAATTAAGAAATGCAAACTAATAATTATTAAAACATTTTGTTAGGTACTAGTGTAGTTTATCACAGATGTTTTCTAAGTTAATCAGAAATCAAGTTTCTAAGAGACAAGCAACATTTGCTTATCCAAATATATGGAGATACATACACCTATGTATCTCTTCAAAAACCTCAAGAGATCTGTAGAATATGACATTCAAAGATGTTTTCTTAACTTAAGATTTTTTGAAATTGAGACATGTCAGCTCCTGACAGCACCCCAATTCTACTCCAAGTAGATGATGAGCATCAAAGAATCTCCATTTGGAGATGGCTGCATTAGTGGCAAGCTTGTCATTGGGCAAGAGAAATCCCTTGCTTCAACTGTAGACAGAATGCTGTCTGAAAAGGACAAAACTTGGAAGCAGGTTAAGTTGACAGCCTAGCTCTGCCAAGATAGGGTGGGCAAGTCCTTCATAATTTCTGCTTTACAATTAATGTCTGATACAGAGATACTGGGCCAAAAGGCTGAATAGATGCCCTAATGTATTGAGAGAAATTGGGGACTGTTGTTTCTTAGTTTTGGAAGCTGCTGACTCTGCACTTCCTGTTTATTCAGACATATTTATCCTTCTCAGATCTCTGATGTGGTTGAACACTAGATAGTTTTAGTCTCACAGTTAAATTTGAAGCTGTTTAGAAATTAAAAGGATGTTTTAGGTCTAAGAAGATGTTTTTAAGTTGATAATGCAAGTTAGGATGGAAACTGAGTTAGGTATAGAACTTTAAACTCATTGAAATCGATATATAATAATAGAATATTAATATCAGTTGCCAAATGTGTATGGACTAGACATTAGGAATGTATGTTATACCTTATAATTTTCATAAATGTGGCCTAATTATTCTTATTGTATTGTATTTATTGTTATAGGAAAAAGAGCCCTTTATTGGACTAAAAGGGAGAGATGGACTAAAAGCAGATAGGAGGGTGAGGGGGAAGAGGGAGGAGGGAGGAGACTATGATTGAGATGTAACTTGAATAAATAAATAAATAAATAAAATCAAGAGAAGGTCAATGTGACTGAAGAGTAATATCCAAAGGAAGATCATGGGGCCTGAAGCTTATGAGAAGAAACTTGTATTTAACTCTAGGTACATGCAACATTGTTGGTAAGTTTTGATGAAAAATGTTGACTAGACCTAGTTTGTATTTTTACAAAGACTTGGAGTGAAATGACAACAGAGGCAGAGAAGCAGTAACAGTCAAATAGGAGGGGTGGGGATGACAGGAAGACATCATTCTTGAGGGCCTGTCATGTGAAGGTCTGTGCCCGAGAGATGTGGAGCTTTGCCATGAGTAACTGGCTGGGAGTAGTGTGAGGGAGAGGCCACTGAGAGAAAAGGCAGTGTGCGGCATTTGGAGGTTCCTGGGCCCTCAGATGGAGAGGTGAAGAGCCGTTTGGAAGAAGGCAGGCATGAAGCTACAAGACAAGTGGGCTGGGCCATTTGGTGGTTGAACTTATGAAGAAGACTATATGGTTGATGAGAGGCCCTCTCATCACTGCTGCAGAAGAACGTGAAGAAGCCAGCCGAACAGGGGCTAGAAAGTGGAAGGGAAAGCAGAGGTGGGAAGGGAACTGGAAAGAGTGACACTGGAAACAGAGCACTGAGAACAAAGGGGAAGGGCAGCCCCAGAGTGCTGCCCATGTAGGTATGAAGCTAGAGGGCCAGGTCTCTGCAGATGGGAGGCCTTCCACTGGCTGGGGCTGAGATACTTGCAAAGCAAATGCTAAATTAAACCCATACTCCAATGGATGACAACAGACTCCTCTCTTAAAGAGTGATCCATGGGTCTCTTTTATTATGCCCACTGACATGGTGGCCATTCTGCCAGGCTGCCTTTTCAGCACCATCCCTGTCTGAATGATTCTCTCCTTAAGTTGCCTCCCATGTCTAATTCCTGCAGGTACTGCACAGCTCTGGTACCCATTGCTTGTTTTAAAGGTCTTTTTACTTATTTTTGTTTTCATTTATTTGCATACCTGGGCTTTCCAAGTGTCTCTTAAAAGCATTGCTCTGCCAGTGTACTCAAAGGAGTAGTTACTCACCTTTATGTGACCTGGGAGAGAACTGGGGCCCTATAGCATGACAGAGGAGGCTTCAGATCTGGCCTGGATGATCTCATTGCCTGGTGCTTCCTCCTTGTCAGCCCTAAGAGATGTTGAGGATCCTTCTAGCAGGCCATATCAGTCTGTCTGGCACATTCCTCTCCCTCTGGTATGTTCTCTCATTTTTGTTCTCTTTTATAACCCATGTCAGCTGATCCCTCCCCTGGCTGGTTCTTCTCTCAAGTTACCCTTTCTAGCCTTGGTGCTTGGGGTAACTCTTCAGAGCCTATCCTGTACTCCTGCCACATAGCAATGACTTCCTCATGTGTTCTTAACCTCATGCTTGAGATATTACCCAGAATGGCTGGCTGACATTGTTGGTGGCTCACAGTAGGCCTTTGTGCCTTTAGACATCCCCCCAGGTACCTCACTAGGCAACAGTAGCAACCATGAGCAATACCTGCTGGAAACTCTCCCGTAGGTGGCTCTGGTCCTCAGGATGGCAGAATTCCAAAATGTCTTTTCCCAGAAGGTCCTAAAGAAGACAGACAGTTTTAATAATCCAAAAGTTCACTCTTTGTCTCTTACCCCTACCCTGGAGACAAAGGTATTGTTTACATACCCTCCCCATGAGCCCACCTCCTCTTGCCTGCCCACCATTGTCTTAAACATAAAATTGTCCTCCTCCTATCTGCTGAGGAGTCAGTTTCCTTGCATTCATTCTCAATTCCCCTGGCTCAGTCCTCACTTACTTCTAATTTTGCTTGGGCGCTAGATCAGCAGCTTTACAACACAACTTTATTTCTGTTTGCCTTGGAGGGGCAAACTGCAATCAACATATTTTTAAAGACATCCAAAGAAAGCTCAAGGACAGACATGCTGCCTACGAAAACGAAAACTATTTAAGTATGGAAACCAGTGGCTGAATGAGCCCTATTGTAACTTTGCTTGCCTCAAGTCTGTCCATTATTGACCTTCACGAGTCTGTGTTATTTGAAAGATCCGGCCTTCATCTAAAAACAGGTGTGTTTCTCAGTGAATAGGAGCAGAATATAAAAAAACCATCAAAGGACAATTTCAAGTGTGCTCTAGGGAAGTGTCTTAAACAGCAAAAGGAGTAAGCTATCTCAGAGATGAGAGCCTGCATCAGCACGTGATGGTTGGAGTGAACTGACTCAGCAGCGAAGAAGGGCAGTTCCTAGGCCTCAGGGGCACCCAACCCTCAGGGGAGCTGCTGCAGGATGGATGGGTCTATCTCGAAGTGCACTGCTGCCAGGAGACATCAACTTTCACCTTATTCTATCTGAGAGATCACAGACGCACTAGCTTTGGAAATATAGAAAGGCATTAGCAGTTCTGCTTTGGGTTATCCCTAACAATCTATACACAGAGCTGATTCTAACATGGATAAAAAGTTAAGTAAATAAGGAAAAAATACACGTGGAATTAAAATAATTCATGGTAATATATCCCAAAGCTTCCCAAAGTATGTTCCTTAGAACAAAGCCTTGTCTTTCTTTTTTTAAATGATTTTTGCTTAAAAAATTCTATAGAATGTATGTTATACCATATAATTTTCATAATTGTGGCCTAATTATTCTTATTGTTTTATATTGTATTTGTTATTATAAGAAAAAGAGCCTTTTATTAGGCTAAAAGGGGGAGTTGTTTTGGGGGGGGAACATACACCTTAAATTAAAAAAAAAAAAGCAGATAGGAGGGTGAGGGGTAAGAGGGTAGGAGGCTAGGTCCGGGAGGAGGAGGGAGGGGACTATGAGATGTAACTTGAAAAAATAAATAAATGTAAAAACAAAAAACAAAACTCTATAGAAAAGGTAAAAGAAGATATATAATAAGCACTTATATATCATTGCAAATTGATTCAAGTGCTAATATGTAATTAATATTTTCTTTATAGATGTCCACACACAAATGCAGACAGGAGATTGTGTGTGTATGTGTGCGTGTGTGTGTGTGTGTGTGTGTGTGTGTGTGTGTGTGTGTGTATGTGAGTGAGAAAGAGAGAGAGATCTTGACAATAAGTTGGAGATCCTGTAACATTTCTCCATAAAGTCTTTTAGCATTAATGTAATAAATGCCTCATCATACTACAAAACCAAAACATGATCACACCTAAGAAATCAGTATTCATTTGATAGCATCTCAAACTCCCCACACTTGCTCCCTAAGTGGCTCCTCTAGGTAGAGGTCCTTAGGCTTAGGACATGGCTCATGCTTTTGGACTACATGTGGTTGTGGTTCCCTGGCTTCACTCGGTGGCTCATGACTTTCTGTGTTTCTCATGCCACTGACTTTTCTGAAAGGATTTGGAGCAAAGACCTGAAAATATGCCCCAAGTAAAAAAGGTTTCCCCAAGGGACTAGGGAGTATCTCTCAGGTATCTTGATAGATGTCAGACACAGACAAGCTTTATATTTGAAACAAACTGATCTTAACTCCCTATCTTTTGTGAAAACTCAGCTAGAGCAACAGGAATGCTGGGACAGTGACAACTGGCCCACTACTTTATTACCTGTTAATGAGTCACTTTGCCCTATTGGTGCTGCCTTGGAGGCCCCCAGTGTATGAGGAGGCTCTTGGCCCTCATATGACTGCTGAACTGGGGTGGGGGACTGTTATGTAGGGACATTCCACTCCAGAGGAGTGGGATGGAAGGGATAGGGAGTAGAGAGTGGGAGAGTTGGACTGGGAGGGGTGGAAAGAGGACACTGTGATGGAGATGTAACCTGAAGCGATAAATAAACATTATAATAAAATAAAATAAAAAGTGGTATGGTCTTACAACGAACAGTTTGGCTTGTGAAGGGTGTTGGTTTGGCTAAACAGGGAATGTGGACTCTTACATCACTACTCCATAATGTCATTGTGCTGACCCTTGAACAAGTTAGATAAAAAACATTTTGAGTGAACTTAAATCTTTCATCAACTATCGGGAGCTCAGGACTAGCCACTGACCTGGGGCTGGTAGCCAATCACACTGATGCATCTTGGGTCCACAAATGTGATGATCCCATCAGAATTATGCCGTGACAGGAACTCTGTGGGAACTGACATGCCACTCATGTCCATGCACACAGGAGAGCTGGTCACCTGGAACAAAGGGTTGATAAAGATGCAGATGAGGACATGGCAAGAATCCACACAGCTTGAAGTTCACACATCCTTCTTTCACTGGAAAGATGAGTGTGAGGGATTTAATTAATGCTTGGCTACTTTATTTAAATTTTTGAGCATTTGCTTCCTTAATAGCCAGTGGGAATAATGAATATTTACAATGAGTTATAATGCCATAGGACACTTGTGATGACAAAAGAGATATTGCCTGCTATGCTGGCAAATGGTTGGTGCTCAGCAAATGTTGTTACCTTCTCCTTCTCTTATCTTCCCCTGTAATTGGCATAGAGACTTGAAAAGTTTGTATTTCTGGACTGAATTCACCTAACTACTCCTGTTTTACACACCAGTGAAGAAGATCCAATGTTTGTTCCATGTGAATCTAACTGCTTATTCGTTTGTTTGAAAATGGTCAGATGCAGGAGAGCAAGGATGTGAAACACGAGCCTTCAGGACTATGCCAACTATGCTTCCCTTCATCAGTTTGGAAAATACTCTAAATGTCCAAGGAAGAATGAAGGAGCCAATTGACTGAGCGGCTACTATACATAAGACATAAGTAAATTAAAACATTTAAAGGTTTATTTATTTACTTAATGTGTATGACTGTTTTGCCTGCATGTATGTCTGTGTACCAACTGTGTGCTTAGTGCCTGAGCAGGTCAGAAGAGGGCATCAATTTCCCCTGAGACTGGAGTTGCAGACAGCTGAGAGCTGCCATGTGGGTGCGGGGAATTGAACCTTGGTCCTCTAGTTGATTCTCTTAACACTGACCATCTCTTAACTCTTAGCCATCTCTCCAGCTTCAAGTAAATTAAATTAAATTTTAACAAGACAGGGTACCTGGCCTAGAGGACCTAGTCACGCACAAGCATACCCTCAGCTAACCACAGCAAACAGTGTGCAGATGGAGTTGAGGTGAGAACTATGTGTTATTAGAGAACACAGCAGGAAGCGACAGTGAGTGTCAGCCAAGGGGATCAGCAGTCATTTTGTTATGTCTCAAGGGATGAGAAGGTAGGAACTACACAGAAGGACTTTTGAAAGCAGAAGGGAAACCAAGAAATGCAAGGTAGAAGAAATAGCTTGAAAATACCCACAGAGGTGGGGAACCATGGAGTGGCCTCTTGAAAAGGGAATGATGCGGTTTGGTAAGAGGATGTGGTAAGTTGGGAAGAAGGGAAGGAGAGAAGGATGGAATGATGAGTTGGGCCTTGTCCCACAATGTCCTTGGGAGACTTTAAAGGTGGTTAGCAAGGATGTGGCTTCTGGAAGAAATCGTCCCTGCAGTAACTAGTGTAGGTGGGAGAGAGGTCTGTTAACCCTCAGCACACAAGGCCTCTGTGGTGTATCCCTCATGGTACCCCTCCCCACTTTTTCAGGCTTAGCCTTATCCTTGACCCAGAGTGAGACACAGAACCCCACAAATGCTGAGCACACAGGAGTTCCAAATAACGAGGCATCCAAACTCATTCTCTTGTCCTGTGTAGTAACAAGCCCATATAGAAGAAGAAGAAGAAGAAGAAGAAGAAGAAGAAGAAGAAGAAGAAGTTTGCTTACCTGGAGCCTTCCAATTGCCACAAGGCAATATTTACTGCCTTGTCCTACATCAGCGTCTTCTTCGGGTATGGTCATTCCTGAAATGAGACATGCCAGCATCATCAACATGCCCAAAGTTACTGGCTAAGTGGGGAAAGCACCCACCATTTCATTCATGCAACTGAAAATACAGATTCATTGGTGCTACTCAGAGCTGGGAAGCTAGCCAGTGACTCAGCAGCCCCATACTGTTTCCTGTTCCTCTGTGCCTGACAGTGTCTGATGATACATCACCATCTGCATCTGTGGATGACACAGAGGCAATGAAGGGAGTAAGACGCAAGTCATTCATATCTACACATGCACACTTTCACTGAAACAGTTAGGAGTGAAACACCAATAGGCAGCCTAAATGGGCCTTATTGCCTCTGCAAACAATTCATTTTCCATTGACAAAGAATCAAATACCATCCGAGGTGGTGCACAACCTGTTGGTTATTTTCTTGGTTTTTTGTTTGTTTGTTTATTTTTTGTTTTTCTTGTTTGTTTGAGGCAAGATCTCATTATGCAGCGCTGGCTGTTCTGGAACTTGCTGGACAAACCAGGCTAGCCTCAAATTTACAGAGATCTTTCTGTATTTGCTTCCCAGTGTTGAATTTAAAGTCTTGCACCAGCATGTCTGTTGGTGCACACTTGTAATCCCAGCACTGAAGAGACAAAGATGAGCAGATCCCCTAGGGCTTTCTAACTAACTAGCCAGCTTAGATTACTTGGTGAGTTCCAGGTCACTGACTCTGTCTCAAACAAACAAAGTGGATGAGACACCCAGGAAACAACACCTGATATGTTCCTTTGGCCTCTATATACATGTACACAAACATGTACCTGTATATACATGAACATGCACTTGTGCACACACACACACACAGTACATTTTGGAAACCCTCCAGATTTGTTCACAGTGCTAGCTCTTCTCCGGTTTCTTTTCAGAACTACACAGCATTTAGTTATGCTGATGCACCATGTTTATCCAAGCATCCCGTAGGTGTGAACGATGAAATGTTTTCAGTGCTGTGCAGTTAAAAGCAATGAGCGTTTTAGTACATACGTATTTTTTAACCTCTGGAGTTGTACCTGTAGGGTGGCAGTTCTGTAGAAGTGGGATTGTTGGGTCAAATATAGATATGCTTTTGTTTTGTTAAATTCCCTCCAGAAGGGCTGTACCAGTTTGCATTTCAGCCACTGATGTCTGAAAGTCTGTTTCCCATGTTCTTGGCCAATAGAATGTGCTGTCAGTTTTTGTCAGTTTGACAGGTGAGAATAGATGTCTTAATTTGCATTTCAGTAATTATAGTTTGAACATCACTGCTTTTACATTTTGTGTTCTAATGAATTGCCCATTCATGTTTTTCCCATTTTTCTGTTGGGATTCTGGTTATCTATCTCCCAGTGTTGTTTTTCTGTTAGCATGTGTATGTGAGCCACCATGTGGTTGCTGGGAATTGAACTCATGACCTCTGGAAGAGCAGCCAGTGCTCTTAACCGCTGAGCCATCTCTCCAGCCCAGCATGTGTATGTAATCCCAGTGTTGTTTTTGAGACAGGTCTCCTATATCCCAGGATGGCCTTGAACTTGGGATGTAGTTGAGGATGACCTTGAGCTTCTTATCTTGTCTCCATTTCCCAAGAGATAGGATTAAAGTTACGCACTATCATGCCAGGAGTCACTTTTTACAGATTTGACTTTACAGAGGTGGATGTTGTAAATATGTTCTCACACATTGTCCTTTGTCTTCTAATTTTGCTTACAAAGGTGACTCTGAGCCACAGGTAGAAAGCCATTTCTCACGCAGAGATTAAAGAAGACTCATCCTTGTTTCCCTCTGGTGCTTTCCTGGTCTCCACTTTTATATTTAAATGTCTCAGACACTCAGTTGCTCTTGTGTAGGGTATGAGATACATATCTATGTTTGTCTTCAATTATGTGAGTCTTTAGCTATCCCACTGATATTTGTTTAAAGTATGGTGGTCTTGAGAAACTACTTCCATCTTATAATAAATCCCCATGCATGCTTGGCTCTAATTATGGACTTTTCCTTCAATTCTACTAGTCGCTAACCCATCCCAGCCCCAGCCCCACACTACGCAAATCCCAGAGACAGTATTGTGTATACTAATATATGCTAGGGCTGCCCTTGTAGGGTTTTCTTAGCTACTCTTACATGTGTTTTTCCACATGAAACTCAGTATCAACTTCCTAACTTCATAAAATAGTTTGATGGCATTGTTAATAGGTTTGATTAAATTTGTAATTTACCTTCAGGAAAACTACTGTCTTCGCAATGTTGATTCAACCTCCCCAAACATAGTGGAAGGTTTTAATCATGTATTTCATCCTCTTTTTATGTTTTTTTCAGAAGTGCTCAAGATGTTCCCTATATATTCTTGTGCTTTTACAATCTTTGGGATTATTCCCTCATCCATGTTAGGATGTAAGCTGCTGTTGTCACTGTGCCTGTCTTGCTTAGGCGACCGTATTGTTAAGACTTCACAGGGGTGAAAGAAAGACAAAGCAGTTCTGCTACCTGAGACTATTGCTGCCCTTTCTCCTATTTTCTGAGAAGACTCAAACTCTGGAGCAGGCTTACCACTACCCTTCTGGATACTGTGTAGTTTTTGAAAATGATGTAAGTCTGAGATGCTTTCAGCAGAGAAGGGGGTGAAGATGTGGTCCCGGGCGAGGACTGTTGAATATCATCCATGGCTACGACAGGCATTTCTTAGCTCTACTTTTACTTTGTGTGGGCTTAATAAATAAGTCTTCACTGGGGAGAAAAAAAAGATTTCATGAGCGCAACTCCCTGTCATAGATAGAAGACTCTATCTCATAGCAGACATCTTGACTCTTAAAATCTTTCCACCCCCTTTTCTGCAATGTTCCCTGAGTCTTAGGTATCAGAGTTCAGTTGTAGATGCAGCAATTTAGCATTTGACCATTTGTGGATTTCTGTGATGGTATCTGTCTGCTGCAAAACAAAACAAAAACTTCTTTGATGAGGAGTAAGAGATACATTTATCTGTGGATATGAAGATAGATCTGTAGAATGAAGTTAAGAATTATGCTGGTTTAGGAATATGGCAGTAGTGGGTTCTCCTCTAGGTTCTATGACCTCATCAGCCACAGATCGTTAGCTAGGTTTACAGTACCAGGCATGGAATTCTCTCTTATTGAATGGGCCTTATGTCCAATTAAGTGACTGTTGGTTACTCCCAAAATATAAGTGCTGCTATTGCACGCTTGGTTATATCTTTCTTGTGCTAGCCATTGTTATAGTTTGTAGGACTTTGAATTACTTTTCAGAGGAGGCTTTCATATCAGTTCCAGTTTGATTCCTCCAAGTCCTGTGTCTTCAGCAATAGGATTTCATCTTCATGTTCTGAGAGGAAAAGAAGAGTAACAGACTATATTGTTTGGGGATTCTCTTGGATTCCCCTGACCAAGAACTCAAAAGGTTTCATGTTTGATAGTGTTTTGTTTTGTTTGTTTAGTGTGGTGTGTGTGTGTGAGAGAGAGAGAGAGAGAGTGAGAGAGAGAGAGAGAGAGAGAGACTGTTGTCTCTTGGAGGAAGCATTATTACCTCAAGTTCCCACTATTTGCTCTGTGCTGGTGGTGTGTGTGTGTGTGTGTGTGTGTGTGTGTGTGTGTGTGTGTGTGTGTGT
>CAJQZJ010013817.1:7785762-7813156 GCA_907164525.1 Lophiomys imhausi | reverse complement strand
TGTGTGTGTGTGTGTGTGTGTGTGTGTGTGTGTGTGTGTGTGTGTGTTAATAATACAGTCATGTCCCTTTGGAGAACCCAAATGAAGACAGACAAATAGATGTAAAAAGGTCAAGTGCAAAGATATTATAAGGCCAAGGGCAAAGTAACAGGTCCAGGCAAACCCAGTGGCTGGGAAAAGGTAGTTGCTGACAGAATTGGGAGGGGCTTCTTGGGTTCATCAGAATCATACATGGTGAGATCAGTAGAGACTAGAGGAAGAGCTCATTGGCTACAGGTGGTGTGGAACTGGGGGGAGGGAAGGACAATATAATACAGTGAGGGGTGTGCAGCGGAATACTCTGTGTACCCCTGTAGATGGAAGGCCTCTCCTGTAAGACCCAGCCTACATCCACTGGGAATATCATCCCAGCAGTCTCAGCTAAGGAGAATACATTTCTGTACAGGCCCAGTAGGCATCCCATGGGCCCTCACTGGAGTCTTATGGCAAACAACACTGCTTTGCCTCTCTTTTACACACAAAATGCTGGCAGGCTTCATAGTTTACCTTTATAGACCATACAAGATGAAATGACAGTTTGTGATTAGGTTAGGTCAGAAGAAAAGTAGTACGTGCAAAGAAACATGAAGGATCAGTCACCAGAGAACTCTTATGGAGAAAAACAAAGAGCTGAAAAAGTAACAACAAAATTCAACAGCACAGCCCCCGTGCCAGGCCATTAAAACTCTTTATACTTGGAGAAGGGAGGACATCTGAGTTGCAAGTTCTGCATATCCTAAACTAGAAAGGCATAGGTGCAGCTTTGTTCTTAATCAGATAAAACACTTTGTGGGCTGGACAACAGCATAAAGGAGAGTCAAAGGTAAGCCCAGGTTAGGAGGCAACATCAGTGACCGCAACACAATTGAAACAGGATCTCCTGGAAGAAACCAAGAAAGGGCCAACTCATTGCAGAAGAAAAGAATGCGTCTATGAACAAGCATTTCAGAGGGAGATAACCACAATGCTTGTATGCCCAAAAAGGACACAGAATTTCACTCTGAAAGAACATTTGATTGAAAATCCAACATCTCTTCTGAGTTTATGCCAGACATTAGTCTGTACAGCTTGCAGGATGATGGAAACTTCTAGAGATGTTAGGAGGTGAGGAAAGGACTCTTATCCTCCTCTGCAGGGTCCTTCGGTGGTAGCTCTGTCAGTGCAAATTATCATCTTTGTATGACTTGTGGCACTAACCTTTAGAAACACCAGCACCCATGAACAGAGTCCCCTGCAGTGTGCAGACTTCACGAGCCCCACCAGAGTCCAGAGTCCCAAAACTGGAGATGAGCCTCAAGCTCCCAGCTGGAGAATGAATGACTCATGAGACATCATCATGCCATTATGTAAAAGAATGAAGCCATATAAACTACGCTTTTTAAAAAGAGACAAACACGAGGAAGATAAGAACTTAGCTTTCAGGGAAAGGACCAGGGCAGAAAAGGGTACTGTTACTGGTTAATTTAAACCTTTAAACAAGTTTACAATGGCCTTATGACTGAATTGCACTTTATCTGGCATGGTTTTATGTATCTTCCAAATTTTATTAATGAGCATATTCTGTGTTTTCATAATTTTCTAAAAAGACACAAAATAAGGTGGGCATGGTGGTGGCGAAGCCTGTACTGCCAACACTTGGGAGGCTGAGGCAGGAAAAATGTACAATTTGATTTTTAAAAGGCTGGCTCATGATGTTTTGGTTTTCATAAGTCAGGCTTCCTACTCTGCGGAAGTTTTGTTACGATGCTGTGCTCTCCAACAACACAGAAACAGCAGTGTGACATAGTGATATGCAGACTTAGGGACTTGCCCTGCCATTAGCAGATGGAATGTACCTGGATGGAATGAACAGGTGCCATGTGTATCCTTCTGAGTCTGGGTTAGCTCACTCAGGATGAGCTTCTCTAGTTCCATCCATTTGGCTGCAAATTGCATGATTTCGAGTTATCTTAACAACATACCTGGTGAGTCTAGTGGGTTAACGAGAATTAGGGCACATAGATCTACACCTCACCTCTCCATCAAGAAAGCAAATTGGGAGAAACCCAAGGCCTCCTAGTTTCTGTCCATCATGTAATTCTTAGTTTGAATTATCATTCCAGCATGAGTGATGTGGTTTCCACGGGGAACACAGTGGCCCTTTCCTAAAGAAAGCTGAGGCATTTCTGGTATTGTTGATGGGATTCTAGTAGCAGTGCAATGAACTTCACTGGCTTCTCCCTTCTCTCTTGCTTCTAGACTGCTGTCCACCTGTGATCCATCTGCCTCTGGGGACATCAGAATTCCCACCACCATGGTCTCCTTAGGTGCTCTTGGTCCACTGGCACTCAGGACCTGGATATCAGGCTCTGCTCACCTCCTCTCCTACAGTCCTGTTTCACTGTCCCCTCTCACCACCACAGCTTGTACTTTGTTTGTCCAACAGGACTGGTCTTCACTGCCCTGATCACCTTTCCCAAACCAATTGATGCTGGAACCACTTCCTTCTACTCAGCACAGAGAGTGGTGCTTTTCTTACTGAAAGACCCAGAACTTGCCAGTTGACCTGAAGGTTCTATGATATCTCCTGTTCTATGGTACCTCCTTCATCATTACAACCTGACCCAACAGTGGCCCCTCATTTTTCCAGTGACCTACTTTCCAGCTCTCCTATTCTGGGGCTGATTTAAGACAACTCTCTTATGATGGAGGATCAACAGTCTATTTTCTTTTCAAACACTTCCCAACACTCACTTCCCGTTCTCTCCTCTTGCCCTGGCTCTGGACATCTACCATATAGCCATGTGCATCTTGGCACAGCACAGCTTTGACTATGTTTGAATGGTTTTATTTTTAACATCAAAGCTCCTACGGGTTGGCAGTTTCACAGTCCTCCAGTGCCACTTGTGAAAATGACGCTCATGCTTGCTTCTGTGATAGCCTTTCAAGATCTGAGACCATGACCTTCTCATCAGAGGAAGGGGACTGTGAGGAGGAGTGTGCGCCAGGGAAACCAGAGCTTCCTGGGAGGAGGGTGCAATGACGTTTTGCTGCGGGGTAGCTTGCTGCCAGGATCTCCCTGCCTCTGCCTGCAGTCTCTGGTCATGTACAAGGACCTTCTGGAAAGCAGTCTGAGTGCATAGAGTTGGCAACACATCCATTTGGAGATAATTGTCAAAGGTCATTGGGTGAGCCTTGTGAGTTACTGTTGTTTCATGAAGGCACAAATATCCGTATTTAAAACAATGGTGAAAAGATTCTCTTTGGATGTTAGAGACATAAGCAGCCTCTCAGAGGGCCTAATGATGAACCCAGTGAAGGGCAAAACTGGCTTTGGGAAAGGATTCTTCAAGGAAAACAGACACATGGCTTGGTACCAACATAGTTGGAAGGAAGATGGTCCCTATGTACAGTGTATGGCTTAATGGTCATTAATTGTAGGCTTTAGCTCTGCGGTAATCAGGGTCATCCTGAATCAAGAATTCTGACTCTGCCATTAATGGCAAAAGCCTGTGGTCCTCTGAAGTTCAGGAATCACTGAGTCACACTTATGTGGCATGGGTGTGAGTACCTTATTCTATAGTGCCTCTGTAGGTATTTAGTGGATAAATGCATATGGAGCATCAACATTGTGCATAGCACAGAGACTCAGCATACATAGTGTGGTGGTTTGAATAAAAATGGCTCCACACACTCATTGGAGTGGCATTATTGGAGGTGTGTCCCATTGGAGGCAGTGTGTCACTGGGGGTGAGCTTTGGGGTTTCAGATGCTCAAGCCAGGCCCAGTGTCACTCTCTCTCTCTGTTGCCTGAAGATTCAGTTGTAGAACTCTAAGCTACCTTTCTAAGCACCATGTCTGCCTGTATTCTCTCACGCTTTCTGCCGTGGCCATAATGGACTACACTGCTGAACTGTAAGCCTGCCAGCCTCCAATAAAATGGTTTCCTTTATAAGAGCTGCCATGGACACAGTGTCTCTTCACAGCAATGGAAACCCTAGAGCCAAGCCACTCAGTGTCCTAGTTTGCTTCTAGTTGTTGTGATAAACACCCAGTGTTTAACCACTTTATTCCCTATTAGCAAAAGCAGCCTGCGGAGGGAAGGGTTTACTGGGCTTACAGGTCAGAATCCATCATCAGGGGAGACCAAGGCAGGAACCTAGAGTACGGATCTGAAGCAGAGGGATGGCTGGAGGAATGCTGCTTACTGGTTTGCTCCCTGTGGCTTACTGAGCCTGCTTTCTTATGCAACCAGGACCACTTCAGCTAGGCAGCCATGAGCACTAGCAGAGGACTTAGGGTCATCCCAGGACTGAGCCAGCTCTCACTGTGCTGATCTCTGCCTGGCTCAACTATGCTTTGGAAGGACCTGAGACCACCCTTCTTCAGGACAGGAGGCGTGGGTTGTGATGCTGCCCCAGGCTCTCGGGCTGTGACATGCTGTGGGTACAAGCACCAAGTAGGGGGCCTGACACTCTGAGTCAAAGGAAGGAGAACCTGTTCTTACTCTCCAGAGTTCGCCAGCCTGATGGGGAAAACAGACTCAGCTCATTCCAATGCCATGTGCTTAGCAGTGTCACAGAACAGTGCCTGGAGGAGGGCCACAGAGCCACTGTTGGTTGCCAGAGACGGTGGAGGGGAGTCAGGAGGGAGTGTTTTCTGGCAGGAACTGCAAAGTGTCTCTTTTTAATATGAGCAGGATAGCTGCATCGATTCTAAGAGATTTTAGTGATTCCCTAATCAGCTTCACAAGCTCGTTTCACCTCATATTAAATCCTCCTTGGATAGCCTCTTGCCTCCTGCCACCTAGAAATAAATCTGGAGAAAATAAACAATGCAAATGGGATGGATCTGGAAACTGCTGTTGGGAAGGGAAGTCAGCCCTGTCCAGGGAGGCTTCTCCATCCCTCACCAAAGATTACAGGAACCCAGTGTGGACATGTGGAAAATGGGGCTGTTTTCAGTCTCTCCGGAAAGAGGTTGTCCTTGGCCTTCACCTCCTTCTGTGAATTAAGACATGTTTTTACATTTTACAAAACAAAAGGCAGAAGGGGAACAACCGTCTTCTGGCTGCAAGCAATTTAGGGCATTTGCTCACGGTACACTGCCAAAGCCTTCCCTGAGAACATTTGTAAACTTTAGGAAAAATTTACTTTTGCAAAAACACATTTGGGAAACAGTCTCAATAAAGATAAAGAGGTTTCATCACTGTAGGCTTCTCGGAGAATCCACTGTGGTTGTGCTGTGTCAACGCGTGCCATTTGCCAGGAGAGAATGCAGAACGTGAAGTTTCCCAGTGGATTGCAAGGAATCCTTTTGTTGCGGTCTACAGACTTTTATCTTGACAGATTTCTTGAAAAAAAAAATATGTTGACCTCTGGGTATCTTGTATTTCAGGGATCTTGCCTGGTAACTCTAAAAGTGGATTTTCCATTTTGCAAAGCAAAGCTTATGGGTGTAACTGGTGCTTTTGTACCTTCTTGCCCCTCCCAAATTACAATGAAAGGTGCCAGGACCTGACAGAAAGAAGTATGTCTCAGTGCCAGAAACTGGGCAAGGTGAGCAAGGGTGAGATAGCTTTAGAATGAGTGAATCAGGCCAGATGGTGTTAAGGATTGATATAACAGAGCCTTAGTCCCTGTAACTGCTTATGGAGGAGTGGAAGATTTGCATCAGAACAGTGAAAGCTCAGAGTAAGCTTGGCTTGAGATGAGCCCAGAAGAGGGAAAAGTCCTAAGAAAGAGCCTGAGACTCCTAGGACTCTACATGTCTGAAGATTTCTAAGATTCTCACTGGGCCTGTTTGTGACTTGCAACCTTCCACTCTTGCTACCTCCCTGGGAACAGACAAGTGAAACTTTGTTCAGGTGTTCCTGAGATGACAGCAAAGCCAAACATTCCTCTTCTGTCCTTGTCAAGTCTACTCAGGTCTTTCTAGAACCTATGCAATGGATGATAGAACAATTCTCAGCTCTCAGAGCGGACCATCACACAGTAACATATCTACAGCCAGTCACTTGGAAATCAGAGCATGTGAAAAGGGGGACACCAAGGTAAGGAACCAGAGCAAACATTTCCACTTGCTTTATAAAAGAGACAGGAAAATCTAAAGAAAATCCTCTGGGAGTCTAGAGGATGTGATATTTGCAGAAAGACACCAACTTAATCAGGGAGGACTGAGTTTAGATGAAAAGCACACTGTCACACCAAAGAAGGAAATGGCATCCATCAATACAAGATCAGACCTGGAAAATTCAAGAAATTAATATGAACAAAAATCTAAGTGAGGTCCAAAGTAGACCCAGGAAATTGATGTGGGAATTGAGGCACAAGAAGAGCACCTAAGAGAGGGGCAACTCTGAAGCCTGAAGGGACAGTTCTTTACAGAGATCAAGTCTTCAATGCAGGTGAGCATCAGCCTAGACATAAGATGAGTGGACACAACCTCACTAGAGTATGTGAACAAAAATTTGAGTTCAAGGGCTTTAGGAAACAATCTACATGTGTTTGAACAGGAAAGGGGGAGACTCTGAAAGGAAAGACAAGGCGGGCTCAGCCGTCTGTCCATCAAAAGGTAGAAACTACCTGCTAAAGATGCTGGAGAGGTATTCCCCTGGAAACCCCATCAACTCAAGAATTCTCTTTGCAACTGCACAGGGCAGTGGGAAAATTCTCAGACTTGGAAGGATCCAGGAGTGTGTGGCCTGCTCATCCTTCTAAATGTAAATTATCTGGAGACTCATTTTGACATGGTGGAATGGGCCAAATAATGGCAGAGTGCTAGTGTAGAGAAAGACAGGGTGAACAACACAACCAGAGAGGTCTGCTTAGTACCTGGTCAGCTGCAAGTGACAGAGATGATGACAGAAGGTAGATGAGGGTTGTGAGAGATGGTAATAGGTTTGAAAGACAAACAGACGACAGGCACGACAGTTGATAGATTTGACAGATAAGTCAGTGACAGACAAATTATAAGTGATAAACGACAGTTTTTAAAGTGCATTTTAATTTGTTCTTTGAGAATTTCATACATGTATATAATGCATTTTGATTATATTCACTCCCAACACCTCTTGGACTCCCCTCCCATATCCCTTTCTCAACATCGCTTCTTTTATCTTTCTTTTTATATTAAATGAATTTTTTTTTTTCTTTTTGAGACAGGATCTCTCTGTATAGCTCTGGCCGGCCTGGAACTCACAGAGATCCACCAGCCTCTGCCTTCTGATTACTGGAATTAAAGGTACACAGCACCATGCCCGGCCTCTTTCTTGTTAAAAAATAATTCACTGAGTCTAATGAGGGTTGCCAACATGAATATGTGTGTGGAACTGCATAGATAGAAGTTTTGATAGCTGATAGAAGATGGACAGACTGATGATAGACTGAGATTATTTGGTAGTGATCCGTGATATACTGATGTATAACAGTATATAAAATATGTCATAATATAACAATGATCAAATAGCTGAAGCACAAATTCCAGTCAAAAAGCCCATAGTGATCTGTACACTACTTGAGGAGTGAGAGAAGCCAGTCATGCTTAGTAATGATGTGTAAGCACATGGACTCTGTAATCAGACTTCCTGGGTGTGAACTGAAGCTTTCCCACCTGCCTCATGTGGACCTTGCCCACAACCGCCCCTGCCACCTATAACCTGCTTTATCCTAGCTATCTCACATCTCCACATCAGCATAGCCACTGTCTTCCTTCAGCCTTTATTTTCTCCCAAGGTGAGACATAAGTGCTAGTCTACATTCGTCCCTCTGCCTTCGAGCAAATTCCATCTGGTTCATTAAACACTCTTCAAAACTCCATACACAAAACTCATGGAATGATCCAAGTTCTCAGGATTAGCATTCCAGTCCTGTGGTGGTTTGAATAAAAATAGCCCCCATAAGCCCATAGGGATTGTCACTATAAGGAGATAGGACCTTGTTGGAGTAGGTATGTCACTGGGGGTAGGCTTTAAGGTCTCAGATGCTCAAGCTAGGCCCAGTATGACTGTATCTTCCTGCTGCTACTGTAGATCAAGATGTAGAACTCTCAGCCCCTTCTCCAGCACCATGTCTGCCTGTGTACCACCATGCTTCCTGCCATGATGATAATGGACTAAACCTCTGAACTGTAAGCCTCAATTAAATGTTTTCCATTGTAAGAGCCATCATGCTTGATGAACTGAGGTGACTTGCTATGTGGGAGGCTCTCATCATCCAAGGAGAAGGAGAGGAGGGAGAGGGTTAAAGGGTGGGAGGGTGGGACCGGGTGGGAAGGAGGTAGGGGGCTGCGATCAGGATGTAACTTAAAAAAAATAATTTTTTAAAAAAGAGTTGTCATGGTGTCTCTTCACAGCAATAGAAATGCCAAGACAAGCTCACAGCCCTGTGAGCAGGCATAGCATCAACCTCACCTCAAGATCCCCAAGATGTCACAAAAAACCTGGTAGTGGGAGCTCAGAAAACATCTATAGAAGGAACAGGAAGGGCCAGTCCATCCTAACTGAGAATGAAAAACCAGAAGACTATGACAGTCATTTCCCATCTCAGAAGCTAGTGTGGTGGCTTTGATGTCTGGCGAGACCCTGAGCATGTCACATATGGGCAGGGCAGGGTGGCAGGGGAGCATAAGAGTACAGCCATGGCCTGTGACTTAGTGGCCTCAATACCAACAAGGAATTTTTGGAGACTTTCACATGGTAGAAAAACGAACAGAGCATTCAACAAGTAAACTGCCAGAAGCCCAGAGCTGTTGGAGATGAACTCATGGCAGAGCCGAGCTGAGCTGTCGGGTGAAGTACAAGCACTGGCCTGACCCCAGAGGCTTCTGGCCAGGACTGCAAAATAACCTCAGGCCTGTGGCATGCTGTGGCCAGGGCTTACTGAAAGTCAGCAACGAAGTGAGAAAAAAGACACCCACCTCACCAGTGAGAAAGCGCCTAGTGCCAACACAAACTCTTTCCAGATCTGTATTGTCCCAGGGGTAAGTCACCAATCCTGGGGTCGAACTCCCTACCCTGGATCAGACCTTGGCTCTCTTGTGCAGACATTTTGCCAGGTAACCAGGCATTCTACATGGACTGCTAGTTGGTAAGCCACGCCTCCACTTTAGAAATAACATCTACTCAAAGATGAACCCTCTACGAAAGGCAAGGTGCTGGGTGGTGACAATGGGTAAAAATAAGTTACACTTCTGTAAATTTAGTGTCCTTCGGCCTCTGATACACCCCAAACATATAAAATGCACCCTGGCATGAGCGGTTTCTGACCAGAAAACTGCATGATGGTACCAGGGAACTCAATACCTGTTAGTCCCACTCCAATATAAAGCAGTGTAGTATAAAATGTTGTCAGGCTAATTAGGAAGGCTACTATGCTACAGGAAGGGTTTCTGGAATATATCAGAATCCACTTTGAGATTTGTATATCATGGCCAGGAAGGAAGATGAAAGATCCATGAATGTCCAGCTAAGCCACTCAGGTCTAAGTGCACACGTTGTAAGTTGCTGCCAAGGAATCTGTCCACAAAGCTCTGGATCACACTGTAAAGTCTGCCCGGGCTGCTAACCGTTTTTGAGGTTGGCTTTTGATATCTGTAGTGACTTTAGTTAGCTGCCATAAATCTTTACTGCCGTAACTTAGTCATTGTTTATGATTACAGTGCTTGAACATGTGAGCAAGCAGGGCCAGCGTTGTCACTTCATACGGAATCCGGTAGTTCTTACAGTGAGCTGTTTGCTGCTCCAGCACCCCAACTCCATGACCTTAGGAAGGGCAAAGGGAGTCATGACTTCATTTTAGTCACTCATCCAAGCCACACAACTGTCTCTGTCTCTATCTATCTCAAAAGAGCTCCACAAAACTGAATTCTATAAACGTAGAAGCTCTAGCAAGAAATTCCTTCACACATACACCCCTCTAGATTCACCATTTTTCTTCTTAGCAAGAACCTTTCTTTTTATACCATGCACCCACTCACACCCATCCACCCAGTCATCAGTGCATATGCCCATCCAGTCTTCATAAGGACAGTTTGCTAAGTCTGAACCGTACATGGGTGTAAGAAGATGGATACAACATATGCCCTGAGGTCTTGCAGGATGCCAACAGTAAGCCGGAATTAGTGTTATATATGCTAAGAATACAGCTATTCATCAAGAAACAGTATTGGCAGCCACAGAAGAAGGCAGCAGGGGCAGCTAAGTCCCCTGTAGGCGTGCATGAGTCATGGTACAGGAAAATGGCCTTCTCTACAAGGTCTGTCTTCACAGAAACAGCCAGTACAACAGCAGACCAAAACGCAGATGATGACACATTCACTGTAAACCATGCAATCTGATCATTTAGCACACCAATTTTGGAAATTCAGATTGATGTCTCAAAACAACATTCTCTCTTATTATTAAAATCAGGCAGAACTTTGGGAAAATGCAGACATGAACAGAAAAGGAAAAAGCTCCAACAATCCATAGACAGAAATTAAATGATTAATATTATAGTTTAAACATATACATATCATTTATTTGTAATTTAAAAATCAAGATGTATATGTATAATAGCCACTTAAAATTATTTCTTTACACTTTATTTTGTTCTAAAACATCCTTGAATAGCACATATGCTCTTTAGTGTCTGTCCAATGTGCTAGAGTATAGAATTTCAACAGAATGTTATCCAGTTCTCTACCAATGGCATTTAGATTCACTTGGAGCTTTCACAATTGTTAGTAGTGCTTAAGAACATAATATATGGACATCTCTAGTCAATTTGTTGGAATAAATTTCCACAAATCTGAGTGCTGTATCGTAAGTCACACATTGTCAAATGTTTGATACATATAGGTCAGATGTCTACTCAAGCTTTGTACTAATTTACATTCCCAACAGCAATGTAAAACATGCCTGTTCTTTACGAACACTGTGTATCACTTGCCTTTCCTCTCTTTGGTCCATTAGAATGTAAGAGAATATAATATCAAATTGTTTTAATGTGAAGTTCTGGTTAACCATGAACATTTTTTTCCCCATAGTTTAATGGGTCCATCTTGCATTTTTAATGCCCTTTCATGCCCTTGGCTCACTTCTCTCTTCTTTAACTTTCCTCTTTTATTCCAAGTTGTGCCTTCTGGAACTATGCTGAGACTAATCCCTCCTTCATATGACACCCCCTCAAATACTTGAAGACAGAAATCATGTCTCGTTTTCTCTAAGTGAAACACCCTGTTTCCTTCAACGACTGCTTGTGTGGCAGTTTTAAGGACCAGTATTTAAGATGAAGAATATGAAGATAGTTTGCCCCAAACAAGCTATCACCAACAGTCTTGAGACACACACAGCTCCAAGGGAACTCATCCTCTGGGTGTAGCCATTGCCTGCATCTTGGGCCACAGTCTATTCTCTCTGTCCACAGGGGCCTAGTGGTTTTTTACCATACTTATGGTATTAATTGTGTGAGATCATGGGCCTGGAGCCCCAATAAATGGGCAAAAAGTAATAATATTGAGTCCAGAAGCAGAAAGGGAATTTTCCTGGTATAGTAAGAATGATTAACTAACTTAAGTGAAGACTGAGTAGGAATCAAGGTATTCCCATGACATGGTTCCCAAGCAGGAGAATTTAGATTATTGATGCAGCCTGGGTATAAGCATTCTTCAGCACAACTCTGCTAACCTCAGCTGGCTAGGGACTCTCTTATCTGCAAGGGTGACTGCCTGCTAACACTTTTCCATATACATATGTGGTATTTATCTGAGCACTTCTAGAGGATGGGCTTGGGCTTTGTAGCCCTGAGATCCTCCCTCAACAATGGTCATACATAGGCTCTTATACACACTGGATGGATAACAAAGACACTGTTGCTAGTCTCCCTTCAAGTCTTTTGTTCTTATTTTCATCTCATTGAACAATTTCCTACTACAAACCTACTTTATCCAGCACTGTCTGATGCCCCCAAGACCAGTAGACAGAAGCAGCCATGCCATTTATAAAAAGCCCCATACTATCATTGAACTTGTCCTCCTTAATGCTTCAGTTGCTGGGAACTTTTTGTAGTCTGTGGGTCTTCCTGGTTCTGCAGCAGTATCGGAACTATGAGTGATCTCCTAAATTGAAGGCGGCATGCCTTCTGAATTTCTGTCCTCGAGTCTGGCTCAGGCCTTTGGCAAGCAATACCCTGATACTTTTGTAAATTCCTATGGTTTAAAGATGTTGCTTAGGGGGCTGGAGAGATAGTTCAATGATTAAGAGCATTGGCTGCTTATCCAAAGGACTTGCATTGGATTCCCAGAATGGTGGCTTATACCATCTGTAACTCCAGTCCCAGGGTATCTGTAACTGCAGTCCCTGCAGCATGTACATGGTGTACAGACATACATATTAACAAAAAGAAGAAAAAAATATTACTGAAAGTTCATGAGTTAGAAACTTGAAAGCACAAATTCATATGTTGATGGTAGTTGGAGATGGGACCTTTTGGAGGGAATGAAGGTTAATTCAGATCCTATGGTGACCTAATGATGATGTTAGTGGCTTCTTAAGAGAGAGAAAGGCTATGTGTGGTGGCACACTCCTTTAATCCCAGCACTTGGGAGGCAGAAGCAGGAGGATCTCTGTGAATTTGGTCTACATCATGGTCAGCTGCGATATACAGTGAGACTCTGTCTCAAAAAATAAAATAATAAAGTAAAATAAAATAAAACGAGAGAGACCTAAACTCACATGTTCCTGGTGTCAGTTCTCTCCCCAGATGACACACAGCAAAAAGACCCTTGTCAAATGTAGCCCCTTAGCCCTGAAGTCCCCACCCATATAACTGTAAGGAGAAAATTTCTTTTCATTGTAAATTACCCATCCTGCAATAATTTTGTAATAGCAATCCAATAAAGACCAAGACAATGTTTTAAGTACAAAAAAAAAAAAACCCTTTAAGGGCACGTATATACACTGTACTGACAGGTTGTGCTTACGCATATCTATGCATATATGTAAATATGTGCATGCACGCGCGCGCGCGCGCACACACGCGCACACACACACACACACAAAGGCAGCGTGGAAGGCACAGATTGCTCAGTTTTGCACCGCAGGTGCCCGGACTCTGGCAATGTCACAGCAGTGTTGTGATCAATCTGATTATGTCGGACACGGAAGACACTCAGCAGTCATTACTATTATGAGTGTGCAGCGCACTTCAGAACTGTAGTAAGGTGCTAATGGTATTTGTAGACACAGAAACCTCATTCTTTGAAAACCTTAAGCAGTATTGGAAGATTATTTTACTTCCAGACCTCCTATGGTACGGATGAAAATCAACATGCCAGGTCAGAGGTGGCATCTGTTGGGCAATGAGCAGCGGAGTGAGACTTTAGTCATGAAGCAGGCAGCGTCAGACAGCCAGTGAAGGAGGATCACCGTCGATCCCTGCACTGGCCGGGGAGGAGTCTTGTACAGTCCCCTCCAAAACAAAAATCCAGTTCATGATGAGCATAATCCACAGCAGCTCACTGCCAACAGAGGCAAAGCCACATATGAAGCTCAAGCCACTTTTTCTTACAGTTCCTTATTATCACTTGCCTGCCAATGGCCAGCATACTGAAAACTATTTTTATTTCTTCCAAGCGGTAGTATGGCTACTGATATTTATTCTTTAATGTATTATGACTGCAGGCTTTGTGTTGTTCTTTTCTTTGTGGGATTACTATGCCAAATAGCAATACTTTGGTGCTTTAATATTCCCTGCACAGACACATTTTATTCATCTATCACTTAGTGTACATCTGGGTTGTTTTTAACTCTTTTTCCATTATGTAGAAACATCTATATTCAAATTTCTTTGTAGACCTAGGACTTCAATTCTTTTGGGTTGATATCTAGGAGTCAAGCTGTGACCTCATACAGTAACTGCATGCTTAACATTTTGAGGCTGTTTTTCCAAGTGGCTATGCTATTTTACATTCCTACCAGCAAGATATGATGGTTTCAATTCTCCTTTTCCTTGCCAACACTTGTTATCTGTTATCTTACTGTGATTTTGATGTGCATTATCCTTAAGGACAAGGTTGCAACTATCATTTCAAATCTCCACACTATCATTTCAGAGGTTGGTGATGCAAAAGCTCTACTCACCCTTGAATAATCCAGATTTTTGGTAATGTATTTTAGGTAGCTGGGCTTTCTCTAGTATCAAAAATGACATTTTATCCACAAAGAAAAATGAAAATACTTTCCTGCTTTTTCTCTAAGAATATTCTTAACCAAGTAGTACAATCAGAGGCAAAGGCATCTGCCTTATTGGAAATACATCAGCAGCTCTGCTCACCTGCTGGTGGCCAAGCCTTGATGTAACCTGTGCAGTGGACCACGGCATACTGGGCTTCTCCTTCTTTCACAGGGCCAAGGCCATTCCTGAGAAAGGAGATACATGAAACTGTCTTCATTACAGGGAACAAGGCAAGATAATGATGACCTTTTGGTATATAAGCTACCTGTTCCCTTGTTTCCTTAGGCTTTTAATTTTGACTTCCATCCTTCCACAGGGTCTGAAAGTCACACATAAATTCTACTCAACTCCCAGTTCTTACCCTGGGCACTGCCACCCTGACTCATATGCCCTCCTGGTCACGTCCACTCTTAGCCCCTCTCATGCTGAAGTATTCCCCTGTGTGGGGTCAGTAAGCCATCTACTAGCACAGTCCCCAAGTACATCATAGAGAGGAATGCCCACCTGAACCTTTTCCTCATGGTGGTTATTCTGTTCAAAGGCAGATGGTCCAAGGGAGCATTTCCACACCTAAGAGTCAACACATGTATTAGAACCAGTGAAGATGCAGTGATTTTACATACATACATACATACATACATACATACATACATACATACATATATATATATGAAACATATGGCACTGCTGAGACAGACAAGGGGCATTAGGCAAAGTGTTAAAAATCACTATTACTGTAAGTTCTTTGTGTGTATGTTCATGTGTTTGTGTGTGTGTGTGTGTGTGTGTGTGTATGTGTTCACAGGTGTATGTGTATGTATGTGTAAGTGGAGACCAGAAGATGACCTCAGGTGCCATTCTACCTTTTCTTTGGTGATAATGTCTCTCACTGGCATGAAGCTTACCAAGTGAGAATGGCTGGAGGCAGAGCCCAGGAACCCTCCTGGTTTTGTGTTTCCTATGCTAGGATTACTAAAGTGGGCCACCACACCCAGTTTGCTTTCTATGGACTCTGGGGATCAAACTCAGGTCTTGTGCTAATAAGGCAAGCATTTCACTGACCGAGTCATGTTCTCAACACAAATGGTGGGTTCTTTAATTTGCAAACACCCTTTCTGAATTCAATTTCTTCTAAAGATGCTGAGGTCTGGGGTGGGGGAGGTAATTAAACTTTTCATCCATAGCCATTGGACTTCTTGAGTCTGTGACTATCATGAGCAAAATGAGTATTAATCAAACAGCCAGTCGGGTTATCCTGATGTGAACACTGGCTGCTCCAAACACTTCACAGGCACCTTGTAAAAACTACTCTTGAAGTTTGTGGCCCTAGCCAAAGTTATTTGAAATTGTTCTTAATGGAATTTTTAACTGTTAAAAGCCTTGGCGAACTCTAGATGACCCTACTAAAATTTCTACCTAAGCCAGGAAGGGAACACTTCTTCTGGTGGCTCAGCAGACCAGAACTAGAGGGGTAAGCCTGTGACTGGCGCAAGCACTAACCCACATTTGCACGGAAGGTTTCCTATGACTGAGGCAAATACCTTTTTGGCTACATACGCAGACTCTCCAGCTCACTTTGTAAGCTAGATGGGAGACATTCTCCTGGGCTAGTACATTAAGCCCAGTCAAAGGCTTTTCTGGAGGAGTCTTTCCTTCCTTACTTTTTATTATTATATCCTGAGCTACTAACACACAGAAAAGAAGTAGCAGAGATAGGAGAGGGCCAGTGGAAGCAGAGGCAGTAGTGGAGCAGCAGTGGCAGCAACAGTGAAGCCTCCAGTGGACTGGGCTGCACAAGTGACAGGGTGGCCAGCTGCTGGGCAACAGCAGGCTAGAAGCCTGCAGTCAGAAGACAGACACTGAAGACTTGGTTGCTGGAAGAATTATATAATTGTCAAGTGTTTAGGGTCAAGAGTCTCAGCACCTCAGGCCTGAAAGTTGTAACACTGGCTGTTATCAAAGGCTGAAGAATGTAATACCTAGCTTGCCTAGAAGCTGTAAGGCCAGCTGTAGCCAAGAGCAGAAGAATCTCAATCTCTTAGACCTGCAGGCAAGCTTTAACCCTTGCAAGGCTAAAGATCCTTCTCCCCAAGGCCTGCACAAGAGCCCTAACACTAGAAGATGCCTCCCACTGCTGTTCCTGCCTGCCACCACATGCTACTGTCAAACACCAGGTGATATGAAGCTACCTAGGACCAGCACTTGCAGAATTTCTCCCAACCCTCACTTTCTATTCTCCCCACACACTGAAGGGTACCTCTGCTATGAAGCAGAGGGTTCTCACCTGTCCTATGTTTACTCAGGGAAGTCCCATGGCTATTATCCTTCCAAAGGGCAGAAGTGGGCTTGTCTGATTTTGACTTGTAGTTGCCATTAGAAGGAGAGTTTGGCCAATTTTTCACATGCATGAGAAACATTTCACAGCCCATCTTAGTACTAGAGACTTACAGAAAGACTAAAGGAGAAGCCTAGCCATCCTTGGTCCCACAGATCATTTCAGTGGAAACACTGGCTTTGTGGAAAGGAGGAGGGTGATGACAGCAGAGTGTTTCTTCAGGCCTGAGCAGAGACACCAACTTGAAACAGATGTTGCCAGCTGATGAACGGTAGCATCTTCCCAGGCTTGAGCATCACACTGTGGATACCCCTCCCACACCCCTCTGGCTCTAGGAACAACTACACAGCTGGAAGCCTGCTGATGGCAAAAGGGAAAATGGAGACAAGGGACTAATAGATAAAGAATCAGGTTTGCCTGGGGCATCTCTCTGGGGCCCAGAGGACAAAGCATTCTGCACAAATGGTAGGACCTCCGTGATCACTACTCAATGACTCTCTCAGCTCCTAGGTATCAAGTATCCAGGCTCTGGACACCACTTGGCATGCCCATTTGCTAAGTGCATTTCCATTTCCCAACTACACAACAAGTGCCAGACTGGATGTCTTTATTTGCATCATGAAAAAAAAAGAAAAGAAAAGAAAGAGTCCAATTACACATTGAGACCTTGGAGAGCTGCCAGCACAGGAGTGACTTTCACAGTAGGAGCAATCTGTAACATTGCCATCCAGGTATGCCAACAGGGCCCACTGCCCCTTTCTGGCAGACTGTGCCCAGTGTCCTGAGGAAATAGAGTTGCTTTGTTGATGATGTCATGCTCTAAGCAGAACAAAATGCAGCACACCTGCCAGTCGGGGTAGCACGGGGCTCATATTCCAATGAGCAACTTATGAGTACATTCTCTAGAAGTACGCCTGGTCTTGGAGAGATGGAATAATCTGGGTGGTGACAGTGGCAGTATAGGCTGCTAATAGAAATGGTGTGCTATGATGCCTCCAAGAAGTTTATTCACGGGATAGGCTGGGAGGGTGTAACTTAGAATTTTTTATCACTTGGGCTTACTAAAAGCCCCCAAGCTAGGAGGGGAGGACCCTTCTGTGACTGATTACTTTAGCTGACAACGTGTTGTTTCTGACTGGATGCTGTGTACTGAGTTCTATGTCCAGCTCACCCACAATACAAAGCAGGCAGCCAGTGGGACTCCATCCTAAGTCAAAATGACTATTTATGCCTTATTACCCCAGTGCTATCTCGTTACTTGAGGCAGGTGAAGGGGTTTCATCAGGGTTTTCTGTTAGAGGTTCAACATTCAGCCTGGAGAGGAGCAGATACAAGAGGAATAAGAGCTCCCTCACCAGACCCCTAAAATGATGTTCTGTAAAAAAGGGTTCTGAAGAGCCACCTAGGGTGATGAATATAAGTCACCCCTCACCACATACCACTGGAGATACAACTTGTAGAGTTGTTGTATATTTCTCTCTCTCTCTCTCTCTCTCTCTCTCTCTCTCTCTCTCTGTGTGTGTGTGTGTGTGTGTGTGTGTGTGTGTGCGCGTGTGTATACATAGAAAAGCACACACATTGAGATGTAAAGGCCAGAGAACAATCTTAGTTGTTTTTCGTCAAGTGCCATTCACTTGTTTTTAAAGACACGGTTTCTCACCTAAGATTTGTTCAGTAGCCAGGAAGTCCCAGAAATCTGCCTGTCTCTACTTTCCCATCACAGGGATTATAAGTGCACACACCACCATGCTAGACTTTTTTTTTTTTTTTTAAGTAACACAGCTATCTCTCAAGCCATGGTGAATAGATTTTGTTTTAAAAGATTGCTTTGAGTCAGAAAAAAATAATCATTTTAAAACATCTTTTTCTTTAGAATGTTATGGTACCCACAAGATGTGCAAATATTAAGTCACTTCAAGGAGTAGACAACTGAATGAAAGTGACATTAGTCAGTGATTCTGTTGTGCCTGTCTGGGATGGGCAGCTCAGTGGGATCACACAGCTTGAAGGGGAGGAGGAAAGGCTGATGGCAAAGGCAATGCTGTTAAGCCGAGATGGATGCAGAACTCCACACTTGTTAGGAGAAGTGTCTGAAGACAACCTAGGGGGAAACGCATGTGAGGCAGGATAGGCAGAGAGTCGTCTGTCTTGCTTGCTTGCCTGTAGCTCCAGCTTCTCCTGCTTCTTACTCTGAAGAGCAGCCTTGAAGCCTCAGATCCTGCCTTTGGGACTCAGTAGTGACATTTCAGATCCTTCCTTAGCCTTCTCTGGTTCCCTCTCACCTGCCTGGATGTTCAACTCAGCTTTTTGCCATTGGTGGAAAAGGGCCCCAAGTGCTGTTCTCTAATTTCCTCTTCCCACTGCCTCCCAGTGACTGTCGTCGTCTCAGCTCAGTTGTCATCTCAACATCCATCCCTGAGTCCATCTTCAGTCCCAGCATCTCCTCTAGGAGTGACACTCCTAGAGTTACACAGCCTCCTTCCAGAGTTACACAGTCAACTGGCTCTTTATCTTTTCCATTTAGTTACCTGGTTAGCATCTCAGTCTAGAAAGTGGCCACTCCTCTTTATCCTAAAGAAGCTCCCAGCCATCTTTCCCATCTTAGTAATGGCACCCCATTTCTCCAAGGAGACAGAACATAGTACATTTATGTATCTGACTTATCTCATTATTTTTTACCCTACATGTGACTGGCTGCATGTCATAATATATATATCTGCTAGTGTATTACATATCTCAATCCCTAATGTCACCTGAATGGTACAAAAAGCTTCCTTGACCTTTCTTTTTCTTCACAAAGGACCAGAGCAATCCCTTTCCCTCCCTTCTTGTCTCTCTACCCCTTTCCCTTTTATATTTTTGTCAGTGGTGAGGAGTCTTGGACCCAATCTTCCATGAATTCAAGCAATAATTATATACAAAACATTCTATTGACAGTCAGGGAGGTGCAAAGAGCCATAAATCATCTGGGCAAGGTGGCCCAAGCTTGTAATTCCAGCCCTCAGGAGGTTGAGACAGGAAGAGCTGGAGGCTAGACTGGGCTACACAAGTGGCCATCTCCAAAAAAAAAAAAAAAAAAATCAAGAAGTAAAAATCAGTCTCTATCCTTAGGATAATGTAACTGAATTATGAAGCCAAGACATTTGCATTTTAGATACAAATCAACAGGGTGTGGAGTGTGGCTCAGTTAGTAGAGTGTTGGCCTAGCATAAAGGAAGTTCTGGATTTGAATTCCAACACCATATACACCAGGCGTGGTGGCCCACACTCATCATCTCAGCCCTGAGGAAGTGGATGGAGGAGGATCAGAACTTCAAAGTCATCTACATGCCAGCCTGGGACACACGAGACCCTGCCTCAAAAGCAAAAACAAAATTAAGCAAACACAAAATCTAATCAATAATAGTTGGGGGCCAGTTAAGAAGATGTGAGTTGTTACAGGAAACACTGTAATCACTGGTTTCTGTCCCCAAAAGCCAAGGGATGAAGAATAGTTCAGTGGCAGAGCACTTTCCTGTCAACCACAAGTCCTGGGTTTAATCCCCAGCACAACCTCCCCAACAGAGGACAAAAAAGTGCTGGTGGGTAGTGAACACTTTTAATCCCAGCACCTGGGAGACAGAGGCAAGGGGATCTTTGTGAGTTCAAGGCCAGCCTCATCTACATAGCAAGTTCCAGGACAGTTAGGACTACATTAAAAAACAGAAACAAAAATTTAAAGAACAAAAGAGAAAAAAGGATAATACAACACACAAAGGTGTGAAAATGGAATAGGTGGGAAATGGTGAATTACTAAGAGGGAGAGGAGGCAGAAGGGGAGAGTTCTCATGCGGGATCAAGAACTGGGGTATATTTCTTGTCTGAAGTTGAGAGCACAAGGTCAAGTGAGCACCACTGGCCTTGGCCTCTGCCAACCCACAAACCTCATCCTACAGATGAAGGAGCGCCGAGAGCCCATACACATGCGCATGGACGACTGCTGTCCTTCCTTCTTCACTGTCCCAGTCTTCAGGTCCAGGATGCGGCCTGCAGGATAGAGAAGCACAGGAGTGTGTGAGTCCCTGCCTGAGATTAGAGTTGGGGAGGAAGGGGGAGAGTTTCAAAAGCTCCGCCACGCCATGACAAGCCAGGCAAGGCCGCTCAGTCTGTTTTCTTGGCATCCCCAGTGTTTGTTGGCAGAAACTCACGGAGAAATGGAATCCATACGGTTCACGAGGCCTTGTTTTCTTCAGTGCAATCTCTGCTTGTCAGCTGTATTGTTGGATGCCTGTGCCTCAAGTCACTCTAGTTCAGCACCCTCCTCCCCCAGCCCATGAAATCAGCCTTTGCCAAGGTCACCGGCAACTTCCCCACTGCTGAATCCAAAACACATCTTTCCTTTATTTGATCTGGCTGCTTTGCTGAAATTTTCAAACTATACATGGATCTCCTTAAAAAGAAAACAACAACAAAAAACCTTACTGAGTCAGAAATGGTGGCACTCGCCTTTAATGCTAATACTCAGAAGGCAGAGGCAAGTGGGTCTTGGAGTGTTAAGGCCAATCTGGTCCATATACTGAGTTCCAGGCAAGTTAGAGATGCATAGGGAGACTCTGTCTTAAAAACAAACAGCCCTCCCAATCTGGACTTCTCATTTCTTTGTGGTACCCTCTGCTCTCTCCCCGTGAGTCCTTTCCCTCTCTAGGGCCTCCATCTCTTCTACCTTTTCTTGTCATTCTATATATACATCCCTTGTGAAGTTTTATTCATGTCAAAGTCCTAGAGGTCACCTCTGGATGACAGTGACCTAATGTCTTCTCCTACAGCAGCCATTCAAAGTTCTCTGCCTGGTAGAGCTACATTGCAGCTAATTGTGCAGCTACAAGGCAGCTTTACTAGGTCCTTCCAAAACAAGCTCCCAACACCACCAGCATGAGTGCCACCAGAAAATGTAGTCAGAGCCAGGAAGCTAGATGTTGTCTATGTTCTCTCTTCCTACTGTGCGCTCAGCCTTTCTACCTCCCTGGCTTCACTCACCCATCCTACCCTCACTTTAGAGGAAGAAGTATTTAGAATCTCTGTGTATGTCTCTGACACCAGTGAGATTTTGTTCTCTCCATTGATCCATTCCTCCTCAGCCATTCCCAATGTCTCCAATCTCTGCTATCTACAGCTTCCAGGACATAAACAATATCACTACATCCCTATCTTTCATCATGGGAAAGAGAGAAAATGGAAACGTTAAGTGACCCAGGAGGTCCTATCTTCTCTCCTCATCTGCAGTCAGATTGTTCTGTTTCCACTCATGGTCTGGTGCTTGGCCTCCTCCCTGTGGTGGACTCCTATAAAAAACCTGCCTTTACCCACTACAGCTCCCTGGATACCACCTAGTCCAGGCAACAGGGAAATCTCTGTGCCAAGTATAAAAAAACATGCCTTGGTCCCTTTCCTCTTAGTCCCTCTTTTCAACATGATCCTGATAATAATATTCTTGCCCTGAGACACCAAGACTTCCAGCTAGCTCCTCTTCCTCAGCTTTTATGCTCTCTTGGTACTGGGCCTTGGACCTCCTCTTTCCCAGGTCCCTTAAGAGGTCATTGGTGACACGTGTTTTCTACTACCTCCTACTGGACCTCCTCTTTCCCAGGTCCCTTAAGAGGTCATTGGTGACACGTGTTTTCTACTACCTCCTACTGGACCTCCTCTTTCCCAGGTCCCTTAAGAGGTCATTGGTGACACGTGTTTTCTACTACCTCCTACATACTGATGACATTATGACACCTATCTCTAGAGTACAAAGACCCTCCCTTTTAACCAACACTCTATGGTGGCTCCTCTGAGTCCCCTGTTAAGCTGGGCTCATCTTTTGGCTTCTTCTTCTTTCACAAAGGGTGCAGTTTTGGACTCTAATGTTAGCCAGTGTTACAGGTTTGCATGAATGACCCCAAAGGTCCATGTCCCCAAAATGGCATTACTGAATATGGGGAAAATTTAAAAGGTAGTGCCTAGTAGATGATCCTGAGGCCACTAGGATGTGCCTCTGAGCATTGTGGGACCATGGACTCTTCCTTGTATGTCCTAGCTTGAGAGTTAAGCAGGTATGCTCTGCACCCCATCCTACCATGTTGTCTATCATTCCATCAGAGGTCCAAAGCATGATTCAGGCCACCATTCTCTGACTGGAACCTCAAAAGCCCTGAGCCAAAACAAACATTTTATCTTTAATACTTATGCCAGGTATTTTATCACAAGTAGTGGGAAGCTGAGTAACACTATTGGGCAAAATAACCACCCTTAGTACCCGACCTCCATTGATATCTTATCACTGTGGCCTGTATTCAGTAAGAACTGGGCTGAGTGGGTCTAGCAAGAATTCTCTTAACTCTAATGTTTATTCTTAGTAATTCCCCACCCATTTAGTCCTCACTCTTTCTTCAGCTCTAAATTTATGTTTTTCTTTGTTGGTGTCAGAGTTCACTGCAGAACTCCACTGCTGTGGTTCTCACAGCCTTCACAGTGGCATTGAACACAGTCTTTCTCAGCATATTTGATAAGCACCATGCAGCCTCTTAGAAGCTTGCAAACCCTCTTAGAAGCTTCAATGTGTCCAGCTGTCTCTGAGGCATCACAGACATTTTATCATTCATAGGTGCAAACAAGTGCATCTTCCTTCCAAAGCTGCCCTTTCTCCATGGTCTTTATCCCTACTACTCAATTGCTCAAATCCTCCACAGAAAAAGAGCATGAGGGACTGGAGAGATGGCTCAGTGGGACAGAGCACTTGCCGTGCAAGCATGAGAACCCGAGTCCAGACCTTAGGATCATGTGAAATAGCCGGCCAAGGCTACATATGTTTGTAACCCCAGTGGCATTGGGGAATGGAGGCAAGAGATTTTGCTGAGACATGATGGCTGCGAGCCTAGATCAGGGTTCAGTGAGAGAGAAGTAAGGTGGAGAGATAAACAGTCAACATGGTGAACTTGAACACACAGTCATACCCTTTCTTGAAAATGTCTCATGCTCCCCACCGGTGGTCTCCAAAAATCCACATCCCATACCCAACTAAAGTATACAGCCCGGCCTCTGCTCACCTCATGATCCTCCTTGACTCTGCCTAGGGCCTGGCTGCTTGGTGCATTGCTGCCTAGTGTGCTCCTGGGTGCTTCCTTGGCCCTGAGTAGCTCCTCTCCTTGACTGACTCCAAGCATTTCATCATGACACCCACTTGTTAACTCAGTGACCACAAATAGTCACTCAGCATCAATGATGCACTGACTTAAGCATAGAAAAGGTCATTATTACATGGTAGAGCAGATAGGATGGAACCAAATAGAAAGGAAGACAATTGGCCAGAAGGGAACAGACTTTCAAACAGAGATAAATGTTAATGAAGGACACAGTTGTAAGAAAGTGGTCTGAGAGGCCCTTCCTTTGAATCAGTTAAGTGAATCCCTCTCACTAGAAAGAGAAGAGCATTGAGAAATACCTTCCCTCCAGTTTGGGCTTGCTGTGCTAATGGAGGAAGGAGATGAAGGAGGGCACATATGTGAGACACAGGCAGTCACCTTCCTGGACTGCACTCCCGAGTCATGCTGGTCTTTCCTGGGCTGGCTCCCTGGCACTGTTTTAGGACTGTTTGGCAAGTATCGTTCTGGACTGGGTCTATCAGCTTGCTCTCCTCACCCCTGCAGCACTCTTGGGACATGGTCGCCTTCTCTGCAAGTGTGAAACACAGCTCTTTAATGTGCATTCTCTATACCAGACCAGGCACTGCTGAAGGGCACCTCTAAGCAAGGTGTGTGCGCACAGACTTCAACTCCCTCTGGAAGCAACTCTGAACTTGAGAGCTGCGAGTGAGCTTGAAGAGCAGACCTGCTCACTGTGCTGTCTGCTACTCTCATTTTGACACCTGTCTGTCTTATTCACAGACAGCATCTTTTACAGCCCTTTTAGTGTAAACCATCACTTGCTTTATCATCAACCAAATGGCAAAAGGTTTCAGCTGTGAAGCAGGAGGCAGGAGGGTCTGTCAAATTCCAAAGTGCTCTGAAAATAAATTCCAGCTGCGAAGTCAGCTCGTGGCGCAACATGAGGAAATGAACAAATACATCTCCTGTGATCTGCTGTGGGGACCCTGAGAGACAAGTGCCCCAACGTTTGGTTTGTTTCTCCAAGTGCTTCTCGGGTTTCCTTAAGACCGCTGAACCCCCTCTCCAGGCTCCTCAGGAATGCAAGCATGCTTGACTGTTCTGTAGGTGTATTCCTGACAGGGGATGAATGAACTGGATCTGACAAAAACAGTAGTAGTGGAGACGTGTGAAGGCAGGTGGCCACCCATGGTGCTGGGCCCTGAACCCCAATGTGAGCTGATATGAATGTATCTCTGCTCACGGACCCTGGGGCTTAGGCTGGCTCACAGTGGAATTCCAGAAGGAATGAATATAGAGACTATGCTGATGTTTAACTTTTTTGACCCATGAAGCCTTGGGGCTTGTTGGTCTGGATGTCCCAGACTGGTCGCAACAGACACATGGTTGCAGTCAGTTCAGGCCAGTGCTGACTTCTTCCAGAATCCCTTCTCTAATCCCATCCTATTCATGAACAGGATGACTTGTTCTCATGAAGTTCTGGGGACTGAACACAGAGCCTTCCTCATACTAGGCAAGCACTGCTATCAACATCCCTAGCCCAAGATGGAGGACTTGTTCTCTCACACGTATGTCTCTGGCCCGTCCCACCTTTCACCTTCCGTCCTGTTTTCCCTGGCTGGAGCCCCTAGTCATCTCCTATTTTCATCATGCTTGGTCCGTGCCCTCTCCTCTCCCTCCCATACGGTCTTTCCAGTACCCTCTAAATGCCCTCTGAAACCAGCTGACCTGAAAACACTCAGCTCTTCCCAGAGATTGCGTCAGCCAATGCCTCAGTAAGAAGCAAGCTGATCGCAGTAGTACCCTGGGGCAGGAAGCTCTCGCTTCCAGACACACAGACTAGCTCTCTCCCTCAGACCACTGCCCATTCTGCCCTTGCATCTGCTGTGTGAATCTGCTGCCCCTCTGTTACTGCAATCTACCAGTAATGGTCCCCCTCTCTCCTTCGCTTTAAATGTTTTCTTTGTTTTAGAGATGCTATGGACAGAGCCCAGGATTTTGTGCATGCTTGGCAAGCATTGTACTACTGAGCCGTATCACAAACCATTCTTCTTTTACTTTAGAATCTGGCAAATCACCCCTTTCTTTGTCCTCACTTCAAGACCTGCCACCATGCCCAGGGGTCTCAGAGTCCACTCCCTAGCACCCCCCACTCAGTACTCACTCTCCTCCATCCTGAGCCTTCGGGTCTCCTCCAGGAGCCCCTCCCTTGCCACCACATCTATTGCTTCTGAGTGTGACATTTTATCTCATTACCATCATTGGGCCACAGCTTTCCAACCTGTTACCACTCTCAGTCTGGTCCTCTTGTATTATGATTTGGATGTGAAATGTCCTCCACAGGCATTTGTGTTTCAACACTTGCTCCACTTCTGTCAGTGGTGTTTGGGAGCATTATGAAATCTTAGGGACATGGGCCCTAAGCCACCGGAGGCCAGTCTCAAGGGTTACAGCCCAAGCGTGCTCCAGGTCTGAGTCTGCTTGCTGGTCTGCCATTATATAAGAAGCTTGGCTACATGCGTCTATCACCATGAACCCACCATTATTCTCCCTTTATGAAGGACTCAAACTGTGAACCAACATAAGCCTGTCCCCTGTGAAGCTGCTTCTGTCAGACACTTTTCTCAGAGATGAGAAAAGTGACTAATTCACACCATTTCCCTGTTCTTTGAATTCCATGAGCAGCTAGTCACACAGGAATCCACTTCCTAATACAGACACAAGGAGCTTCTCTGTGGCCCTGTCACCCTGTCACCTAAGCCAGGAGGGCTCAGGTCATGTAGCAGCTGTCTTCACCACAGGGCCCCAAGCACTCTCCACTACACCTGGAAACATATCTTTCTGGATGGCTATACAAAGGAGTGGGTGACAACAGTGAAGCATGCTATCTCAAAAGGAGTGGAGCAGGATCTGACACATCATAGCTCCTCCACATGGCAGGCTTGGGGGTTTGAACTGCCCACTTACTTTCTCTGTTTCCTTGACTAGAAAATAGGGTCACATACCCCTACTTTATAGGGCTGTGTGAAGAAGATCCCACTTACATGAGGGGTCCGCTGGGGACTAGAGTGCAAAGTGCTGACAGGGTCTAGGCAGGCCTTTGTGGGCCACAACATGGACCAAAAAGTCACCGCAGGGTGCATCTCCGAAGACCTCTGGTCTGGTGCAGCCCCTGACCCTGGCTTCTTTGGGAGACAGGACATCAAACCAGCCTCAGAATATGGAGAGCTCAGCCTCAGGCTGAAAGCTACATGAATTTAGTTTAGTATTTTTGTCCTGAGATGCTTTTCTGTTCTGTAAGTAACATGATCACATAGAACATTGAAGTGTTCTATGCCACCCACACTCACACCCATAAATATATATATATTCATCAAGTAAAATCCCAGACAATTTTCTACAGAGAAAAACACACTTTCCACTTAGGCGTACTTACTGTCATTCTTTTTCTCTACATGCTTGTTCTTTATTTAATTAGCTGAGGTTTCATGGGTACACTTTCCCATTTCATATCACTTAGCATAAACTAATATGGGATTTTGTAACAAATCTCATTTTCATGGTCTTATAATAATATTTTGCATGGAGAATTTACTCTTGAACATTTAAGTTATTCCAAGATTTTCCATATGGTAAGGCTGTTGTGGTGAACATCTACATACACATGCATGTTTACATGTTTTATACATATGCATGTACAC
>CAJQZJ010013817.1:7751257-7785752 GCA_907164525.1 Lophiomys imhausi | reverse complement strand
CTGTGTGTATGTATGCACATATATGTATATATATGTGTATACTTATATATATGCACACATGTGTACTTACATATGTGCTGTCACACATGTGTGTATGTGTTTGCATATGCATAGTATGTGTATAATATGTGTATGCAAATGTACACATTCATTTAGGATGAGTTTTCCACCATGAAATCACTGCATCATTAGACTATCCTTACCATTCTTCATTTCAAACCCCCGAGAATCATAGTGAGCCCCATGTCAACGCTTTGGTGTTCAGTTTCTATACCCCATTATCTTAGTTAGAGTTTTATTGCTGTGAAGATCCACCATGACCACTGCAACTCTCAAAAAGAGAAGCATTTAATTGGTGCTGGCTTACTGTTCAGAGGTCTAGTTCCTTATCATCATGGAAGGAAGCATGGCAGCAAGCAGGCAAACATGGTGTTAGAGAGGTAGTTTAGAGTTCTGCATCTAGATCCTCAGATAGCAGGAAGAAAGAGTGACACTAAGCCTGGCTAAGTGTCCTCAAAGTCCACCAATGACACACTTCCTCCAACAAGGCCACACCTACTCCAACAGGCCACACCTCCTAATAGTGCCATTCCCTATCAACCTATTGTGGTCATTTTCATTCAAACCACCATACCCATGAAATAGTGAAAAAAAAAATGTCACCCATCCACCTTAAAGGTTTAAACTTGGTTTTTTCTCAGATAGTTAAAAAGCAGGAAATGCTTGAGAACTGGGGTCAGCTGAAATCTGGCCCACCATCTGCTTTTGTAAATAAAGTTTTAATGAAAAACAGTCCTACTCACTCATTTGTTTTTGATCCATGGTTATATTCAAACTACAATGACCAAGTTGAGTGATCATGGCAGAGACAACATAGTCCACAAAGATATCCATTACGTGACCCTTCACTAAGAGACATTTTAAAGATTCTAGAGAAGAGTGGCTTTTCCTGCAAGCATAGGTCCTTTCCATAACATTTTTTCATAAGCTGGGTTTTAAGCTTTATTTTTCTTAGTAGTGACTTTTGAAAAAGAAGAATCAGAAGTTTGTCTTGGATAAACTTACAAAAGAAGATTCTGTGCACATAAAAATGCTCCCCAGGCTACAAGAGAAACACAAATATAAATTAGAAATATTTCATCAAAGGAACCTTGAGAAAACCAGAAACATCTTATCTTGGTTTTAAAAGGAAAACCAAGATAGCAAGGGAGAAAAACAAGAAGAAAGCTATTTAGTGACAAAAAGGAAGTAATGGCCCCTCAACATGACAATATTTGATGTGGTTCCAAAAATGTGTGGCCCCCTGAAATGGGGATTCAGGGGTTGGAGATACTTTCATTGGTGTTCCAGTGACAATGTGTTCCCTTTCTCAAAAGGTTGACCCTCACCATCTTAGCAGCTGTGCACACAGGAAGAAACACACTGCCCGGGCACAGGAACCCAGCAATGTCCAATGAGCCTAGAGAGGGCATGAGAAAATAGGCTCTACTGCTCACAGTGTGTTTTAACCGTCTGGACTGCTATAACCGTGTGCTCCCCTTAGACAGGGTAATTTGTAGACAGTCGACTTTACTGTTCACAGTTCTGGAGGCTGAGAAGTTCAAGAACAAAGCAGTGGCAGATCTGATGTGTGGTGAAGGCACGTTCTTCATAGATACCATCTCACCACGGCATCTTTGTGAGGAGAAAGAAGCAAGCAAGCTCTGGTGAATCTCTCTCATGAGAACATTGTGGTCTGAACCTGAAATGTGCCCCACAGGCTCCTGTTTTGAGTGCTCATTCTGAAACTGTCACTGTTGGGGAGGATGTGGAATCTCGAACACATGTGGTCTCACTGGGGGAAGTTACTGGGGAAGTGGGGCACTAGGGGTGGGCCTTGAAAGTGGTACCCAGGCCCTGGTCCTGCTTTGCTTTCTTGTCTGTCTACTATGAGTTTAAGAGCTGCCTCTGGCACACAGTCCTGTTGCCTCTGATATCCTGCTAATGAGCTTGGCCGTTATGGACTGACCTTTCTGAAATTCTAAGACTAAACAAACATCTCCTTCCATAAGCTGTTTCTGTCGAGAATTTTGATCACAGTGACACAAAAATAGCTAACATGGGTACTAACCCCATCAGGCCCTCATGGGATAATCACCACTTACACGACCTACCTACCTATCTCAATGCTCACAGTGAGGATAAGCTTCAATTTGGGAATTAGGGAGATAACATTCAGATCACAGCAGGCAGATCACAACATTTCCTCTTGTTTCATAACGTTTGGGTGATGCATCAATCAGTTCAGTAGTTCTTGTCACGCCAGTTTCTCTCCAAAGCAAAGGATGAAAGCAAGGAAGGCAGCAGAGCTGTGTGGACACATCTGCCACTCTATCTTCCAGTTACTTCATATTGCACAGCTTTTTTAGAGCAGTGCTCAGGCTAGTTCCCTTTATTATGAACATTGAACAAAAGAGCTGCCATCTTCTTACAAGAGCTCTCCATCCTGCTCACAGAGATTGGTTGAGGGATAAGCACCTCAACCGATGCAAGTGATGGTGGGGGACACAATTCGTTGGCTCTAAGACATGTACACCAAAAGGACACACTCCTATGCTTCATATTGTCCCTGCTCTTCTTTAGTTATAGACCCAATTTTTCCATGATGCATTGCTGCTGCAAAAGCCATGCTCAGATCTCCAAGGAAAAAGAGATGGGATAGTGGTAAAGCTTAAATTTTGTCTGCGGAGGACTCTGATTGGCCTGCTTAGAATACTAGTCTTATTAGATGCAAGCTGGGCTCACTTCTGTCAACACTGAAGCACCTCACAGTCTTCTATCACAGTGATTGGGTCTAACACTAGTATTCTAAGCAAGGCAATCAGACTCTTCCACAGACAAAATGTAAGCTTTACCACCATCCCTTTTCTTTTCTTTGGAGATCTGAGCATGACTCTTGGAGCAGCAATGTGTCATGGGGAAACTGAGTCTATAACTTCAGAAGAGCAGTGAAAACATGAAACATACCGGTGTGTCCTTCTGCTGTTCACGTCTTAGAGCCAATGAATTGCATCTCACCCCATTTCTTGAAAGTCCACAAGTTCAGTTGTAGCTTTCTCCATTTTCAGTCAAACAGGCAAGACTAATACGAGGTTCTGTGACTGTGGTAGTTTGAATGAGAATGCCAACATGTATTTGCATGCTTAGTGCCCAGTGGATGAACTGTTTAGAAGGATTAGGAGTTGTGGTCTTGTTAGAGTGGGTTTGTCTTTGCTGGAGAGGGTGTATCACTTGCAGTGAGCTTTGAAATGTAAAAAGTCCATGCCAGACCCAGTGTCGTGGTCTGAGTGAAAAATGGCCTCCACAGACTCATAGCGAGTGGCATTATTAGGAGGTGTGGCCTTGTTGGAGGGAGTATGTCACTGGGGGCTTTGAGATTTCAAATGCTAAAGCCAGGCCCAGTGTTAGTCTCTCTTCCTGTTGCCTGTGGGTCCAGATGTGGAACTCTCAGCTACCTCTCCAACACCATGCCTGAATGTGTACTGCCATGCTTCCTGCCATGATGATAATGGACTAAACCTATCAAGTGTAAGCCAGCCCCAATTAAATGTTTTCCTTTACAAGAGTTGCGTAGGTCATGGCTATCTCTTCACACCTAGTACAGGACTTTAGATATTATGCTGGCAGTTAGCTTTCATTCTCAAGTCAAGAGTAGTGACTACAACAGTGGCCTTTAACATAAAAGATCTAGAGAATTAACCACACAGTCTACACAAGACCCAATATTATGCAACAAATGTCACATGTATAGTTTTGTGCGATTATATAATAAATGTAGAAAGTAGTTCGTAGTGCTCTGCCTGGGAGGAACACCGTCCTAGTTAAGTTCAGCTGTCAACTGACACAGCCTAGAATCATCTGAAGGAGTTTCAATTGAAGGATTGAATTGAGTTGGCCAGAGCAGATTATCTGTGAGGGATTGTCTTGACTGGTGATAGATGGGGAAGAGCCCAAACTCACTGTGGGCATCGTCATCTCTGGGCAGATGAACTTGTACTGTATGAGGAAGCTAGCTGAGCATGGGCGGTGGGGGTGAGGATGACATGCCTTCATGCTTTGTGCCTCAGGTTCCTTGCCTTGACTTCCTGCTCTGACTTCCCTCAATGATGGATTATAACCTGGGAACTGTAAGATGAAATAAATCCTTTTCCTAAGCTGATATTGGTAAGACTATTTCATCACAAGAACAGAAATAAAACTAGAACAAGAATGAAGAAGGACATTCAGAAATCAGCCATAGTGGAAAAAAAATACCTTGCTACTGAATACCAAAAACTGCTGGAGCACAGAGATAGAGGAAAACAGATTAATTCTCTGTCACTTACTATTCTGAATATGTTATGGGCAGTGTAGTTCCCTTCTTTTGTGCCTTAGGCAGACATTCTCAACAATGTCCCCTCCTTGGTCATGCCAGTAGGCTTTATTTTTCCCCATGAGTCCATACACATTCAAAAAGTCAATAAAGATGGTTCCACAGCTGAGCAGTAGGGATGTGGCCTATTAACTACACAGTCCAACCTCTACATAAGAGCTTGATGCCCCATTACAGAAGATGAGATAGTGCCCACCAGAAGGAAGCAGAGGGGCAGTGAGGGGATAGAAGATCAGTCATCTGCAGGGGACTGTGGCCAGCCTGTGTCTGTTTCAAGGTCAGAGACCTAAACTAGGGAAATCAGGCTTTGGTTTGGTTTGGCAATTCTTTCTGTGTATTTGTTTATTGACTTTTGATTTTTCCTTTGACTTAATAGAGGCATTTGGGTCATTCTAATCTGTCTCAGCAGTTTCTAGGAGAGTGGGGTCAGGGAGGTGAAAGTTTGCATGTCCTTTTGGGTGGAGTTATAGAAAGAGCTGTTCTTTCAAAGCGGGCACAGTTACAACTGCAACCACATCTTCCTGTTTTGCCTGCGGTAGTACAGGCCATTAGCTATTATACTGGCAGTTAGCGTTCATTCTCAAAACATAGTACTGTGAGCAACAGATAATCTACCCAGTCACCCTGCGCAAGGTGGTAATAAAGGAAGAATCCAAGTGAGAAAGGAGCCCCACTTCACAGGTGATAAGCAGCTCAGGCTGCCTCCTGGCTCTCACTCAAGCCTGTCTGCTCACAGACAGGCTTCAGTTTATTTGTAGGGATAGGGGATAATGCTATAAAAGCTCCTAAAACCAAAATATGCCATCAATGCAGTACCTGCTCCCAGGAGAGAAGGGAATGCAGCTGGACTTGATCACTGAGGATTCAAGTTCATGTGAGTTCAGTTCAACAAGGGGGCTGGGGTGGGTGATTAACACTCACGTACAGTTAAAAGGCTCCAGTCTTCCACGAGAATGTTTTCTGTGGCCCAGATGGAGCTGTTGGCTGTACCTGATAGTCTTTTGGCCTGAACTCCTTGCAGGCCAGTATGCACTGAGAGCCTGCAAGAGCCACATTAGGTTCAACTTGCAGCAAACACTCGGAGACTAACTCGAAGCTGAAATCCTAAGGAGTGAGAAAGTGTCCCCTTTCTCCTCTCTGAAATCCTTGCTCTGGAAGAAAGGCCTTGCTCTGTCATATCCTCACCAACACACCCAAGCTTATCAGCTCTCAAACCCTTCTCTACTTTCAACCTATATCAATGGGTTCCCCTGTGAGGATCTTAGAATACCAGAATCAAGGTGCAGACTGAGCTTAGCTTGTACATGGAGAAGTATCCACCTCTACCCATTCAGATTCCTGTTAGGATTTGGTTCCGCACAGCTGCAGATTGAGGTTCTTGTTTCCTTGCTGGCCATTGGCTAGGGTTGTGGTGAAGCTACCCATAGATCCTATCAGCAGTGTATATGTTGGAAATGGGGTTGGGACTTTTTGCATGGCACAGAATAGTACTGTTACTCAGGTGATGACTTGCCTCCTTTTCTAAATTAAAAAGTGTGAACACAGATAAGCAGTGTGTGAGCAGGTGTGTGTCCCTGGGGCCAGGAACCTCAGACACCACAGGTTTCTGATAGCTCTATCCAGAACCACAGTCACCTCCTGGAGCAGCTACAGTCACACCGGGACAGCAACTGAATCACAATTCCTATGTGCTCCTGTAGATGTCCATTTGTCCTTCTGGTCTCCATTTTCTAAGGGACTGTTGAAGATTTAAGAGTCCATCCCCTGAGAAGATTTCTCTATCCTGATCTTTCCTTTGGCAGCAGTTGTTCTAAGCAGCATACAAAAGCTAAACTCCTTACATCTCAACAATGAGGCACCAAACATAGGCCCCCTCCTGATACATAGGCCACCAAGTATCAGATGCAGCTCCCCTAGCCTGGTTTTGTGTGCTAATTCAGGCAAAGGATAGTAGGTAGCATCCAGAGAATGACAGGTTGTGTATGGTACATCCCACTAGCCAGTTCAGAACCATTTGCCCACTGACTCAACATGTTTAAAAATCTGAAGTTGAGACAGACTTCCTGACAGTTCCCATTGACTGGCAAGTTCTCCCATATGGCATGAGATGCTAAACACTGTAGTCAGCAGGGGAGAAAGAGGTCCTGGAAGGGTGATGAACTCAGTCAGGAATGGACTGGAAAAAAAAACCCAGCTTCATTCCACCTATGGGCTAGGAATATCCCACATGATAACAGAAAAATCTTTTCTGAAAATAATATTGTCAGAAGAGAGTACATGGGAGTTCACGAACCCTTAGAGGGCAGGTGAGGAGAAAGGATCTCAGATGTTCCTCCTTCCAATAGAGACCTTGAAATGTAAGCAACAGTGCCAGCACAACCGCACAGTCTGGGAAGGCAAGATGTTGCTCCCATCTAACCGTGAAACTAAGTCAGCTGGAGCTCTAGAAGAGCTGGGAGGAATGTCTGCAGCCTGGGTCAGAGAGACATGGTGCTGAGCATCAGCGATGGGATGGTGTAGGGGTGTCAGGGACGGAGCATGACCTGTTGGAAAGACCTCTGAGCTTCACCTAGATCATGCTAGAAGGAAGAGCCCCAAGGTGAGGGAAAGTTGGGAGGGGGTCTGAGGATGGGACAAAGAAGTCCTGCTGGGCTGCTGCTTGGAGGCAGGGAGGCTGCAGGTGGGCTAGAGTCGCTGTAGGACACAGTTGAGGAAGGCACTTAGTCTTCACTGTTAACTTGACTGGATTTAAAATCATGTGAGAGATATACCTGTGAGGATGTTTCTAGAGAGTTTTGGCTGAGAGGAAAGACCTACCATGAATGTAGGTGGCACCATTCCATGGGTGAGGAAACTAGACTAAGCAAAAATGGAAAAAGGAGGAAGCCAACTAGCCACCAGCCTTCACCTCTCTCTGCTCCTTGACTGTGGACCTGGTGTAACCAGCTGCTTCACATTCCTTCTATGATGAACCGTAACCCTCCATAAGCCATGAGCCAACCTTTCTTCCATTAGGTTGCTTCTGTCAGGTATTTTCTCACAGAGATGAGAACATCAGGGACTATAAGAAGTTAAGTTGGGCAGTGGAGGCACACACCTTTAATTCCAGCACTCGGGAGGCACAGACAGGTGGATCTCTGAATTGGAGGCCAGCCTGGTCTACAGAGGGAGTTCCAGGACAGCCAGAGCTACATAGAGAAACCCTGTCTTGGAAAAAACAAAGGGAAAAAAAACCCCAAAAAACCACCACCAACAAAACAAAACAAACAAAGAAGTTAAGCTCTCTGGAAGGTTCTACACATATCTCTACCCTCTCCTTGTCTCCTTCCCTTTCTTTCTCCTCTCTTCTCACACCCCCCCCACCCCCACTACCTGCACTGAGGCATGTGCTTCTGACAGACCTATTCAAACCTTCATACTGTTGATAATAGATAGTGAGTGTGCCTTGCAAAGGCCAGAGCATATGACCAGAGTAAAGCTTTTGCTTCCTCAGAACTTCCCTGAGGAAACTACCATGATTTGTCCTTTAACATACATTGATAAGGGATATTTTAGGAGCAAAACTTTGTAACTTAAGCATTCACATCCAGTGCTGCCTATATCTAACACTTGGGGAACAAGCACACTCTTTTTGAGTGTCCTCACTAGTGGGAAAACACTGATCTATAAGAAATGCCTGCTGGGGAGAAGGGAAGACTGGCGGCCATGGCCCAATGCACTCAGTAAAGCCAGGCACCTTCACGGTTGGCAGGTGGAGCTGGGGTGTGTGTTAGGAGCAGGTTTGTGGAGAAGCGCACCACTCATCCCTTTCTTGCTTTTCTGACCATAGGGCTGGGTCTGGCTTAGACTCCAGTCTGTAATAGTGGAGTAACAGAAGAGAGAAGCTCTGGTGAGGCTGATCAGGACTGGCAAACAGCCACTGATGGGCCCCTATCCTGCAGACACTCAAAAGGAGCTTTCCTGCCAAGCAGTCTGGTGTGTATTGTTGGCCTTCAGTCTCCCACCCTCCATCTGGGAAAGGCGCTAATGAGGTGTTAATTAGCAAGGGGCAGGCAGTAGATGGCAAGACAGGGCAGCAGCAATCTACAGGGAAGAATCACAGAGAGATCATCTCAGAAGCACAGAACAGACTAAGGGGAAATCTCTACCAAGGGGCAGAGAGCACCAAGGGAACAGATCATGCCAGCTCTACCACCTCAGCAGCTGGGCCCCTCAACTCTCAGCAGAGCCCCATAACTCTTTCCTGCATTTGAATTCCAAACATAATGTGGAATTACAGGGGCGCCTCCTGCTGCAGCCTGGGTCTCTGCTATTCATTATAAAATCATCACCTCACAGTGCCCCCACAGCTGGCACCTCTTCTGCTATTTAATCTGTAGACAAGAGTACAAATTCCTCATCCTGTTTAGAATATGTTGGAGTGTGATTTAAAGAAATACATTCCTCTTGGGAGATCATGCTACAAAAATGCCAGAAATGTGAGCCTGAGGGTTTTCATTTCAAGAGTAAATGATTGTCCACCGGGGCTGAAGACAGTCATGCTGATGGACAGCAGGAGGCCAGACTGCTATGGCTTTTGAAAAAGGAAACTTCAGGTCTGGACTCCTTCATGATTTGCTAATGAAACGATTAAAAATATCAAGACACCAGGAAAACCTACAGCCATGAAGAAGAACAGTGGAATGGGAGGTAATTAGATCAGACAGACACTGAAGAATTTCTGAAAAACAAAACAAAAAACGTTGTACCTGGGGCTGGACTGGGTGTAGGAATGAACAGCCACATAATTTTCAAATGCAGTTGGAAATCTCTCTGTGTCCATGCATTTCACATCTGTAGAGTCATGGGTCCAAAAATACTCTAGGAAAGGTATCTGCACTGACCATGGGCACACTTTATTTTCCTACCATTACCCATGAACAACATAGCATAGCTACTATTTGCAGAGGATGCCAGTTGGCTTTATATCACAATAACAAATACACTGAAGTTCATCAACTTATAATAAGATGAGATTATTTAAATTCATCATTTTGTGGTTTTTTTTTTCTCCACCATCAGTTGGTCACACTATGTGTGATACTGTGATGGGGCAGCCCATCATAGCAGGAATGAATGGTCAAGAAGCCTGTTCACTTGGTGGCTAAGAAGAGAAAGAAAAGACCTTCCACCCACAATACTCCTCATTAGCATAGCTTTAATAATCCAAAGACTTCCCCCAGGGTCCCAAGTCTTAAGGTTCTACCAGCTTCCAACAGTGCAGCAGTGTAATCTTTAACAGATAGATATTTGAGGGACATTTACCATCCATACTCACATAGCATTTACATTGTATTAGATTTAATAAGCCATCTAGAAGTGATGTTAAGTACATAGGAGATGTGTGCAGGTTACACAAGACTACACAAGTCAAAATAGGGCATTTGAGCATCCCCACTGTGGTCCATAACTTAATTGACCTCAGAGGCTCTCAGGTGACTGTATTAAGGAATTGCATGCCAGGGAAGGAAGTAAAGAAGTGTCCACACTCCAAGCAGGAGATGGAGAACGGAATCAGGAAGCAGAAGCCTAGTGGGCCAGGGCTCAGGGCAGAGGAGACAGCTGACCTGCTAAAGTAAGGAGGAAAGGTTCTTTTAGGCTGCTTCCAAGGGCAGGCCTCCAGTGAGAGGAGTATTTGAGGAGTCTGTTTCCTGCAAGTACCAAAGTATACATCTGTCTGTTGCTGAAGCCCCTAGACACTTGTTCCTAGATTAAAAAAAAAAAGTCAATCTTATTAAACATTAGAAACTTAGGTTTAATGAAAAAGGGAAGAGGGAAGATTCAGTATAGGAGATAAAGGAAATGACAGGGACATGTGTGCAAGGAAATGGGTCCACTCTCCCTTCTGAGGCCATCAAATTCCACCAAACAACAGCTCTCAAGTATTGGTGAGCCATGAGGGACAAGGACCCCTGAGAGACTTGGAAAAATCCAAAGACCAACTCTCCCAACTTTAGGCATCAAGGATAAATAAATAGAAGGCAGAGGGTCTGAGTATGCAACTGATACCCAAAGGTGGTCCAGGAAGAGAGGACAGGCCTTAACCATGGGGCTGGGAGAACTAGGCAGCACATGCCAAAGAACACTCTGTTTAAAGCCTGCCCTGAGGATTAAAGGAAAAAATATTTGTAGAGTCACCTTGCACAGCACCTCTAATAGTACATAAATATTAGTTCTTATTCTTAGATTCCAAAAACACTTTTCCTTCCAGCACCCAGAACAGCCTTTATCTACAAAAATGCAAATTAGACAATGCTAACATTCTTCTAGGGACTGTGTATTGCGCTATGAGTAAATCTTAAATGCAAAATGGCTCTCTGGGGCCATCTCTGGCTGGCCTATCTCCTCCTCACACCCACAACAGCTTTCCCTCCTGAGACTTGATAACTCCACAGTCTGACCCGGTAAATTATGAATTTCCACTCAAGCATAGCTTCAGCTCCCGCTGAGTCATTTCCCTGATCCACATCCCCCAACACAAGATACCTGTTCCTATCTTAGCATTCTGCTCACTTCATCCTAGCACTTGACCTTTTCATTCTGGGTTTGCCATGTGGCCATCAATCCATTTTCCAGCTACATTGAGAGTTCTGCTATGGATGGTGACCATGCCTATTTCACCTCCAGCTGCATCTTCCATTTCCATCAGAGACATATGGCTAATATTTGTGGAATAAAAGATACGTAGTATCTTTTGGGCCTAGAAGAAAGAGGCCCTCCTCATTCATGAAAATGGGTACTAAGCCTCAAGGACTAGCTGTTGCCAGTCCCGAGAAGAGTGGGGGACCAGAGAGCCCCATAATCTTAGCTACAGTCTTAGCATACCTGACATTTGTTTGTCAGATTATCCTGGGAAAACCTCAGCTGCTCTGGTGGCCCAGTAAGCTTGAGGTTCACCAACTCTGCCATGGGGCTCCCTTACTTTGAAGGACCTTTCAGATGTTCCACAGAGGCTCCCTTGGGACTCTTGTCCCAGGTGGACTGGGGTAGCCCTCTCCATCTTGTTATGGAATACCATTTGCATTTTCTTTGTGGAACCATCCAAAAAACTACTTGGCCTGAGGTGTCCCTTCTCAAAGCCTGGGTTTAGTGACTGCTTAGGGTAGGGTGGCCAAAGACTACTTCCTTGTTCCAGATGGGACAAATTATGTTCAATTTATACTCCTGAACCTCATTCCTGCAGGTCAGACCTCTCCTGAACCTGGTTTCCTTTCTGACCTCTCCTGAGCTTTCCCCATCACCTTCAACACTGTGTCTCAAGAATGTTCACATAACTGTGTTCACGACCATCCATCCGGCTTGTGTATCTAGGGAACTACACCAAAAACAAAGGTATCAAAGACAGGGAAAAAGGAGGTGGTAGTTGAGATATGGCAGGCATGGCTTGAGCACCATCCTCACACCAACACTGAAGAGTGGGAACTAGAGGCTTAGGGAGAATCCTAACCTTATTCAAGTTCACCCAGCAGAAAGAATCTGAATCTGTCTCTGTAACCCCTGCCGTCGCCTCACTGATGGTCTGCAAGTCTGCAGGTGCCCAGCTCTCCCAACCAATACAAGCTTTGCTGTTTGAGACAGTGGCAGAAGTCTGGGGTTGCAATATTCACTATTCTGAGTACAAGCATACCATTCTGAAGTGGAAATGGCTCTCTCCCAAGGTAGCTAGCTTTACTGCTACCAAAGTTCAAAGCCATGTGGCCATGTGACAAGCGAGTCATACACGGAGAGATATGAATGACAGGCAGGGTTGGTCCCCACAACCCCACTATATAGAGCTCTTGTGATTCTCAGTTCTCAGAACACGTGCACTGGGTCAAGGTTAAAGAATGACATTGTAAATAGCTCACTGGGGAGTAATTTATGTCATCACTTGGAGGGGAAAATTGCAAGCCATCCATGCATCTTTCCATTGGATCAATGCCTAAGCACGCAACTGGCAGAGGACACTTTTCATCCGGGTATAAGCAAAGAGTTTACAAAAATAAAGGGAAAACTGGATGCAGATGCTTTCTTCAATTAGCATCCACTGAAAAGGCAGTGAAGAGGAAAGACAGAGCTTACTCATGAATTTCCATTCAACCATTTGCCTTGGGTCATGCCACTTCAGGGGGAGATGTATGTCATTCTTTGGTGAAGCTGAAGGAAACTATTTTAATTTTCTCAAGCATGCTGGGGTTTTGCAATCAAGCTATTTTTAAGCAAAGGCTTTACAAAGTCTGACCATCATGTGAGGTTTTTACCAAGATCTAAATCATAGCACCAGGAAGCAATGATTCAGTGTCTCTCAAAAGGTTCCAAACAACTCAAACTAATTACATCTTCCTAAAAACAATACTATTCCCAGGCTATTTTTTTTGTCATAGTTTCCTTTTCTAGAAGGAGTAGGGGGGTGGTCTGTGGACTCACTGTTGTGTGTATCAAGGTTAAGATGAAAGGTGATGGCTTAAGATGGAGACTCTGGCAGAGCATTTACAGGCAGATTTTGTGTAATTCCCACCATGCTATACATCTTTAACATTCTGCTTGTTGGTGGAGTAAAATCAAAAGTAGCTTTTTTCAACTTTATGATATTTCTCTCCTAGGTATAGGGCAGATTGGACTGTACTCTGTTTGTGGTCTCTTTCTTTTTATTCTTTTGTTGTTCTCAGAGATTGTATCTGAATGTAGGAACTCTTAGTCTCTGGTTCATGGTGGAACCACAGAGTTGCTTAAAAAAAAAAAAAGAAGATAATGGGACTGGAGAGATGGCTAAGTGGTTAAGAAAATTTGTTGCTCTTGCAGAGGACCTGGGCTCAAATCCAAGCAGCGATGTGGTGGCTCACATCACTCCAATTTCAGAGGATCAAGGCCCTCTTCTGTCCGCATAGGCACAGGTAGGTACACATGGATCTGCTTCTGGTAATGCAGATGGAGCAAAGTGGCAGGTCTGATCCAAGGCAGGGGGAAGCTGGCTGAGACTCATGCATCGAGTGGTGAACTGAGTCAGAACAGAGGAAGAAGGCAAGTGAAGAGAGACAGAAGCCCAGGCTTAGAACTCAGGCAGATATGAAAGCATAAGCAAGAATCATAAAGAGGTAGGCTGGGTGCTTGGATCTGACAGGATCTAAATTCCAACTCTAGGGAATCTGATCAGTGTAGAACATACTGCTTTTTATCCCACAGGGAAGACTTAAACCCATTCAGCTAGGTGGTCAGGCTGGAAGGAAATGAAGAGGGATCAACTAAGGAACAGCAGAGGGACTGGTCAGCGTGGCCCAATCTATAGCACAATCCCAGATGAGTGGACACAATGCCAAGATGCTGAGGCAAGTGAAGTCACATGCCACACCCAGGATTGCAAGATCCATTCTTAGGATTCTGATAATGCTGACTCATAGATCAGGGTAGTTCATTGTTTTAACAGTAACAGCCCTAAATATGCTTATATCCAAGCAGGTCACAATGAAGCTGAGTTGATCTATGCAAAGAGGCTAAGTGAATCTAGGGGACCGTCATTAATCACAAGCATACCACAGGGAGGGATAAGTTCTGTGAATGGACTCAACAACAAGAGTTCATGGAGATTGAGGGGCCGTTTCCAACCCCATCTATGGTCAAACTCACTTCCAATAGAAATGATTTATCCATGAGCCTACAGGTCAGCTAAGAGTTGACAAAGGTCATTCCTATTTAGTTACAGAAATAACTAGAGTCATTGTGTCAACTCTTCTGATTGGTTTTCATGCCTAAGTTCTCTTGTATATAACCACTTCCTTATTTATGTATTTATGTATGTATGTATGTATGTATGTATGTATGTATGTATGTATGTATGTATTTATTTATTTACTTACTTACTTATTTATAACCACTGCCTTCTATCTCCACTTTTGTTACCTCGACTTCATTAAATTTTGTACTCCTCCAAATTCACATCCTCTTGGAATTGTGTGCCTTCTTTGGAAATAAGGTCTTTTTAAATCTAATGAAGTCACGCTGGATTAAGGTGGGTGTTAGTCCACCATAACTGATGTCCCAATAAGAGGGGAATTAGACACTGAGACACTAAGTAATGCAAGAGGCACAGATCAAGGGACATAGCCTCTAGAATAGGCAGGAGGAAGGCTTAGAACAGATTTTCACTCAGAACCACAGAAGGAACCAATCAAGTTCACACGAGGCTTTCAGAATTGTGACCTCTAGAGCTGTGAGAGAAGAAATTCCTGTTATTTAAACTGTCCCAGATTATGATGACTTTTTATAGCAGACAGAAGAAGACATCACCACCCAGCCTGCACCATCTCTCCTACCTGCATAACTCCCACACCTGCATGGGCTGAATCCTTCAACCTCCTGAGTTAATCCCCCACACCTTCCTGAGAGGAAGCCTCTGTAGCCTCCTAAGATGAACTCTGCCTCTTACACACAGCCAGTACAGCTTCCAACTCCCATCCTCCACTCTATGGCCCCAGTCGACTTTTCACATATGACAGGGGCACAGGATCCCTTTGGCTGGAAACCCTTAGAGGCTCATGATCCTCTCGGAATAAGTGTCACCTCTCCTCCATTGTCTACCTTACCTGGTTCACTCTTGGCATCCTTGACAGATCTTACAAAGCAGCACTTAGCTAGCAGCCTTTCCCAATCCATCTAGACAGATCCAATACATGTTAATGGCTTTTCTTGCCCTTGAGAACTTTCCCCTATGTCCCACCGTGTTATGTGTACTAAATATGAGTCCTTTTCTGGTGCCTGTTCCCCACTAAACTGTAAAGTCTACAAAACTCTGGCTACTTTGTTTGAATTCATTACCATATACCCAACACTTAGCATAGTGTCTTGATAAAATTTGTTGGTATTTGGTGAGTCTGTGTTTGAATGATGACTGAATGAACAGAACTAAGAGAGGATGAGAAGTCCAGATGTTCTCTCTGTGCTCCTTCCAAGCCTGTGCTGAAAAGACACTTTTAGGGGATAGGAAAAGAAATGAGGCAGGGCAGGCAGGGACATTTGGAAAGCCACCCATCTATGTTAGTGGTTCAGTGCTATTCTTGATTATTCAGAAAGGAATGAAATATCACTTTCCAAACAACCATCACTGCTGTCCCACAGATTAGCTCTGGAATGCTCTGTATTGATCCTTAGGGGAATACAGAATTATTATTTGTATCTACAGATGAGGAAGTGAGTCCATCTGAATTAGTTCTCTAGGTAAGTTGGGTTCCAATAGCCCAACTCTAAGCACTTTCTCTGCTTAAAATTAATAACCCTGGGCTGTAAATGTCACCAGGGCCAGATGACCAAGGGTAAGATCCTGCACTTCTCTTAACTACACCCCCCATGTCACCATGCCACCTCCTCATCCCCCCTTTGGTTCCATGCTTGAGTGCCACTAGATCACTTGTGGGATTTTTGGCAGCATGCAAGGAAGGGAGCTCTGCTGTAGACCACAGTGTGTGCAGAAACACTGCTCTGGCTCCTTCATCTACTGTGACACTATCATGATACTAAATCCAGCATCTCTGGCTGGAGATCTTTCCAGATTCATGAAATAGCTTGTAAAATAAAATATGAGAGAAAACAGTTCCGGGGCATCAGCATGTTATGTGTTCATAAAGCAAAACAAGGCAGGTTGTGTAAATATTTATCAACGAGAAAGAACTGAACTAGCTCCAAAGAATCATCTGGGATGGAAGGCACTGTGGTTTTAGTGGGTGTGTCTCTGTAAACAGGCAGAACACCAGGCTGCAGTGCTCAGTTCTACACTTGTGAGCACTTACTGGGCACCTCCAACAGCCCGACTCTAAACCCTTTCCCAGTTTATAATTAATAAGCTTGTGTGTTTACTACATAGCTGGGCAATTTTCAATGACTTAACTCAAATAAACATGCTTTTCTAACCATTAAGATGTTTCATTTCTCTTTCAAGCAGCAGAAACTCAGTAACAGTGTTAATATTTAAGATAATATCCAAATTTTTTTCATATGTGTTACCTAATATGACAAGAAATGGACTGCTGAGTGTGTTTAGGATTCCAGATTCTGGCTTTAGTCCAAAGACTAAGTTGGGGTATTCCAAAGAAAATAAACCATGTATCTGAAAATATGGTTTTCATGAACTTACCTTCATGACTGACAACTGGAAACACACCATCTTTTTCCTGAACTGATACCACAGGGTAGACTGCATAGTTCACAGGACTCCTATGGGACCAATTATCTGCCTCACATTCTTCCCCTAAAGGACCCAAGTGCACAGCTCAGTTCCACACAGTCTGTCATTGCCTTCTCTTGTGAAGTGTTACCAAGGAGGTCCAGCTGCCTTGGGTGGACTGAGACTGAATGGTGACAACTGCCAACTATCTTCCCAAGACCAGTCTTCTTGTGTTGTGTGTTCTGTCTCTGGCTGGCCTTTGGAGCATCTGGCAACAGGCCTTCAATGAGTCTATGTTTCAAGATGTTCCTAGAAGATTCAGGTGCTAATGGTCTGTAGAACACTTTTGCCAAATCTCACCAAGATTGACCTGCCCATTACAGGTAAATATGAATGGATATCTATAGTTAGTAAGAAACTTCACCAAGTACTCTAATCCCTACCCTCCCAAGGTCAAAGAGCCTGACAAGGTCAAGAATAAAGGTGGACTCAGCATGAGGAATTTAACTTTAATAAAGTTCCAAAATGGTGTCACTAAGTAGGTGAATGTCAAAGTTCAGTGTGTATTGTAGGGGTTAGATAAATTAGATTTAGAAAATATATAGGAGTTTCTGATACTGTCTCTTAATTCAGGGCCTGAAGAGCATTATCAGCATGAAGTCAGCAAAAAACAGGAAAGACTTAATAGACTGAAAAACAAGGTTGAAGTCAGCAAAAACAGGAAAGACTCAATAGACTGAAAAACAAGGTTGAAGTCAGGAAAACAGGAAAGACTTAATGGACTTGAAGAAACAAAGTATCTGGCCTGACATTGTTTTCAGCTGCTAAGTGGGCGGAGCCCAAATTAAGCTGAAACAGAGTTCCTCCTATTTAAGGACAGTGCATGGAGCCCAAAAAGAAAAAGAGGCCCCTGATGCTAGAGAGCTCCAAGAGTCCTGCTGAAAAAAGGGCTGGCCATTGATGGCCAGCTCTCTCCCTGAAGCAGAAAGAAGCCGGTGAGCAAAGAAAGCCTGAGCAAGACACCAAAAGGCCAAGGACTGGACCCTGTGGCTCAGCTTTTGCCTGGAGGGGTTTGATCTGTCCGATCAGTGGCCTAGGGGAAACTGTGCCTGGCTTTAAGGACTGAGGCAGAGCAAAGGCAGAAAAGGAATTAATGAAGCCTTATTTAAGGTGAGACTGCAATAACCAACTTATCCTGATGAACCTGCATCTGAGAGATCCAGAAAAAGGACTGCTAAGTGCGTTAAAGAATCTACAACAAAGACTGTGTTCTTGACGACTGAGGACCTGCCCCAGAGACTGTATCATTCTAAAAGGTTATGAAAGTAGTTGTTATAATTATCAATAGGTTTAGTGGATAGGTTAAAGGGGTTGTAAGAATTTATAGGATTAATAGTTAAGAAATTGTTGGTGTTTGTTATAAGTGAATTTAGTAATAAATAAATAAGTGTTAAATAATAATTTAAAAGATCGGTTACAATGTATCTCAAGGACTGGTACATGCATAGCCAGAGATTATTAGGTCCTAGTTTCTAACTTAGTGGGTGCAGGGTGAGTTGAGGCTAGCATTTCCAGAAGGTCCAAAACTGATGTTCACATAGCTGATTGAGAGCCATACTGAGAACCGCTTCTGGAGACCACGCAATGTGAAGAGACACCTGGATTGTCTGTTTTAGTCCCATAACTCTCACACTATCCATCTTTCATGTGTGCCTGAGCCTTCAATGCTACCCTGACCTGCCTGGAATGACCTGCTGTGCTGGACTGCTTGCTGGTGCTGCAGGGATGGATCTTGGTGGCGATCTCTGTGCTCAGGACTGCCATGAGACAGAGGAGGCCAGAAAATATAAGGTTCTCATTTGCCTTTTGGGCCTTGGAGTCATCACCTGGTCTAGGTCTCCTTGCCAAACCCTGAGTGAGTAGATCTACCAGTACTCTGTAAGTGACTGAAGTTGGTGTGCAATGTGGGTGGTTATTCTCTACAGTGCATAAAATGTGCCATAGAAATGTAAGTGGATTAATTATACATATTAATATTTTACTGTTAGGGTTGAATGAGAAAATGAGAGTCATAAGCATCTAAAATCCCACAAGTGTCTTCTCTCCCAGATAGGCAGGGGGACTCTTGAGTGTATGTGGCATCTTGAAGCTCTCATGAAAAATGTCTGATGAGAGGCTGTGAGCACAGCTGGTAGAAAATGGCTCCCTGGTGGCCATCTCTCAGAGCAGCTATATCTGTTCCCAGACCAGAGCCTGGCCAAATACTGTGATCCAAGATTCAAAGCATCCCTGGACTTCAGCAAAGTTCTAAGGGAGATAGGGAGGCCTAATCACAGCTGATTGGGGTGAGTGACTCACACACAGGGGCTTTCCAGATGAAGCCTTGGGGACCAACCTAACTTGGGTTCTCTCTAATTTGCCACCAAGAATACAGATGCAACAGTTGGGAAATGGGGACTTACTCACAAATAGAAGCTGGGAGTGTCTCTAGGTGAGGAGCTGGAGTGGCTGGGCACAGGGTAAGCCACATCCCATGTGACCTGTCCACAGTGGTATAAGATAGATACTCATGAATTAATGAATAAACAGTCATTTAAAAAGGAAGGAAGGAAAAAAAGAAAGAAAGAAAGAAGCAAAGAAGGTAAGTAAGTATGTAAATTAGTTAGTTAGTTAGTTAATTAGTTAGTTAGTTAGTTAGTTTACTCTCTGCTTGAACCCACTTCTACCATTGGGAAGTCTATTTCAAAGTAATTCCCTATACTCACCCCAAATGCTGACCCAATTGCCTGAATGCAGGAGAACCCTGCAGATCCCTAACCACAGAAGGCAATGCAGGGGACATAGCCCAAATGAACTTCCTCTTGAAATGCCCACACAGTAACCTCTCCCACATACTCTCTCTGGTTGGAGAACTGAGGCCATTCCTCCGAGGGAGGTCCTGGGATCATTGGCAAGCACTTTCTGTTTCTGTTCACCAGGATCAAGGTTTTCCTGAGTTCAACCACCAGAAGACACTGAAAGGATTGGTTCCCTCCATGTGTCTCCTGGGTAGTGTCTCTGCTGCCCTCTGCTTGCTTTCTGAACCTGGTGCTTGGGTATATCTAATTACAGATAGAGGACTTGTTGTCACCTAGAAAGCTCTGGGTCTTTCTACAGCCTCCCACCCTCTTCCCTACTGAGATCACATAGAGATCTGAAGTGGTTATTTCTGGAGTCTCCTTCCCTACAACACTCCCTCCTTATCAGGATCACCTTATACACCACCACTTGGCATCCCTCCTTCCTCTGAAGAGTCACTTAGAATATGGGAGGAGCAGAGGGGCTAAAACGTGAAGAGTCAAAAGATAGACCAGTGCTATCTTGAAGTGCTATCTCTACCATTCTAGAAGGCAGCAATGGCCTTGTGGAGGAACTAGGGGTGTGTTTGATAACCTATATCCAGCCACTAGTTACAGTGTGGATGGCTCTGGGTGCAGTATGGGTCCAAGTACCTTGGATAGAGAGACTGGCTTGGAAGCCTGGTTCTGAGTCTCCTTAGCCCTCAGGATGGGTCAGGGCAGGACAGAGCAGAGGGGTCTAAACAGAGCTAAGAAAGGCAAAGTCTGGAACACTCACAGAGACTCTGGCAGAAAGGCACTCTGCAAGTTAGGTGCTGCACAGCCAGAGGCCCAAAGCCCCAGAGTGTATATGAATGTGTGATGTCACTTGCAAGTCCCACATGAAACAAAGGAAAGCTGGGGATGGAAAAACAAGGCTCAGGGTCAATTTACATTATTTGATGCAGTTATGCTTCATAAAGTTAATGTGGACACTGGTTAGTAAATACTGAACCACTGCTCCTAAGGAAGTTCAGGGTTAAGTTCCTGTAAGCCCTGGTTCATTTTTTGTCAAGCAGTCAGTACAGAGCCTGGTTTTATGAGCAGGTCTATTGAAAAACACATCGACATTCAGCACATACTGCCAGTTGGTGAACACTGCATGCAGAGCCATCAACATTGTAACCAGGCTGCATATTGGACACACCTCTACTTCCCCCACAAAGCATTGCTGCCTTCTGGAATGGTAGAGACAGCACCTCAACACAGCACTGGTCTATCTTGTTACTCTCCTGGTTTTAGCCTCTCTGCTCCTCCCATTTTCTAACTAGTGGATTAGATCCTATTTGGAAACCTTGAGAGAATAAAATCAGAGCTGGAAGGAGTCTTAGGAATCTCCTGTTCTGGGAGAAGAACAAAGATCAAAAAAGAAAGGAACTCCCCAAGATCACTAAGAAAAATCCAGAGTGAAAAGGAGTCTTCCAGCTCCTTTCTGTGGCTAAGTCTATTTTCAACATTGCTGTTGCCAACTAAGGACACCATTGTTGTCTCTCAATTACAGTGTCCAGCGCTCGTTCCCAGAAGGACCAAACCACTGCAATGATGAACGCTCCTGGGGTACTTCCAAATTCCTCTTACTCATCTTAGCCACACCTGACCAGCTATAGGAAAAAGATTTAACTCAACAAAGAGCCCCACTATCTCTTCTTGATACCACACCTCTGTGCAAACATCACAGGCTGTGCATCCTGCTCTGGCTCCCCTCTTTATCCCTTCCCACACTGGGCACACACAGGGCATCCCCTCCCCCAGCCTATGTTCAGTACAGATGCTGCTGACAGTCCAATGAACAGGACATCCACTCCCTAGGAGAGAGGTTCAGAGGAGGGAGTCTTCCGTAAGGGAGGGGTCTGGCTGTTCTCCCTAAGACACCTCTATACCAGCAGGCTTGCCTAGCACCTGTTACCTTAACTCCCTAAAATGGCCTGTATTTCTGACCTCAGACCACAAAGGTTCAAGGACAGAAGGATTTGAGACCCTTGTCCATAGTCAAAGGTATCAAGTAACCCTTAAGGCTTTTCAATGGAAAAAATGTATTAAATGTATACTTTGGATGCTCAATAATCAACCTCCAGCCTATACTGGGCACCCATGAACCTCATGCCTGTCAGCATGCAGACCTGCTGCAAGGAGCCCTTTCAAGGCATTTTCCCCAGCCCCAAAGTCTTGTGTGTATCCTGGAAGAGTCCATTTCCTTATGTGAGTCTAAAAGGAACCCTGTGCCCTCTTATGCCCTAAGGATCAGGACTCACATCTCCAACTCCATCTTCTCTTCAAGGCTAGAAAGAAAGCTTAGAGATCTAACTGTTCACCGGGAGTCCTCTGGCCTCTTGGGAAGACTAGACACACTGTTTCAACTCGGGCTACTGTGACTACTGCTCACGATCTCTCCAAAGCTATCTAGACCCAGACAGATGCAAGAAGACTTCACACAGAAATGTCCACAAGCCTCTGATGAGCCAGTTAGCAACACCCTTTTACTGAACCTGCACTGTCCTTGGCCACCACTTCCCCTGCCTTCTGCACCAGCTGAGTCTCCTGATGGGTTTGAAGAAGCCACATCCTGTGGCCAAATACAGAAAGTCTGGGGGGAAAACAGCTCTTTCCAGAGATGACTTCAGCTTTAAAACCAACACTTTCTGGCTCTCTTCTTTTCTCTCATAATTCCCAAGTGTTGAACTTTACATTTTGTATTCCTTAGGATGACTTCAGACCAGCGAGGGTCTAACAGTGTCTTTCTGAGTCTGAGCTTGCATTCCTCTTTTACAGGCATGCTGATTTGGTTAAGACATGAATCCTATCCCCATGCTAAATTTCTATCCACAGAGCACTGGCACTGAGAAAACAACTACTGACCTTCAGAAATGGCTTAACCTCTGCCAGTTTGAACACCCTAACCCTGACTGCATTTATTTCTAAGCACTATAGGTAGAATTGTGACCCTCCCTCAAAAATTCATAGGTTGAAGACTGAACTCCCAGAACCTCAGAATATGACTGCTTTTGGAGTAGGGCTTCTAAAGAGGTAATTAAGGTAAAATTAGGTCATATGACTGGCATCTTTTAAAAGAGTAGGGGAGGTATCAGGAGTGCATACAGAAAAAGATCATAGAGGACTCAAAGGGATGCATCTGGAAACTAATGGAAGGTCTTAAGAGAAACAACCCTGTGGACACCATGGTCTTGGATGAAATGAACCACATGCTTGACTGCAGCATGGGAGGTTGACCTCCTAATCCCCAGGGTGACAGTAGATCATGAGGATGGGACCCTTGTGACTGTGAGAGTCTTCTCTACCCTGTGAGGACACAGCTAGAGGCTTCATCTATGCTTTCATCAGACATATTTACTTATCGCTTGCTAGCTTGCTTTTAGACTTCCTAATCTCGAAAACTGTGAGAATATATACAGACAGAGATTTAGCATGAGGACGGACACACACACACACACACACACACACACACACACCCCTACTTTTTATTTTTAACCAGTGTGTAGGGGCATGTGAATGTGAGTGCAGTTGCCTGCAGAGGCCAGGAAAGGACATTGGATCCCCTGGAGTTGGAGTATAGGTAGTTGTGAGCTTCCCAATGTGAATGCTGAGAACTGAACTCAGGTTCTTTGGGAGAGAAGCAAGTGTTCTTTGCCACTAAGCCATCTTTTAAGTCCCATATCTATCTTTAGAGCTACATGGTTCATAGTAGTTTGTTGCTGACGAAGTGGACTAAGAAATCGATCACGCAGTCGACAAACTGTGAGAGAAAATCAATTCCTGCAGCTGAAGTTAGCCAATGTATGACATGTGTCACAGAGACCTGAGCTGACTAGAGGGAAAAGTGATCCACTTATTCTTTAGGCTTCTACTGAGCGGCTACTACATGTAAAACATCAGAATTTAGCACTTTGCTAGACACAAATGTGAGAACCCCAGCAGCATACAGTTCAGTCAGGAAGGAATACAGCACAGATGCATGTTGCATAGAAGAAGGCAAATGTTTTGATAGAACACATCTATAACTTTTCCTATGAAATTATACATTTGTTTTGATTTGACTGATATGGAGGGAACAACTGGAGGAAAATGTGGGTTTTGTGTTTGCTTTTCCATGAAAAATAGTAGATTAGCAGGAAAAAAAAAACTGCCCCTGGCTGAATCAAGCCACACAGAAAACTATGTCATTCACATCACCATTAGTTATCTGTGTTTGGTGTTAAAATTCTCTGACTGTCCTGGTAGCACTTCATGAAAATGCACAAGTGACAACACTTCCTAAGACCGGTTTTCTCAACCAAACTTGTCAATTTCCAGGCCAAGAACCATGCTTAAGAATACTTATGAATTTTCATTTGTCACTTAAATCCATGCTCTCATTTGCAGTAACTTCCTACTTTTACTCTTGTCTACTATGTAGTGTTTTACTTTCAACCCAGTTTCCCCAATGAGGTCTACGGATCTTATTGCATATGTTTGTACAAAGAGGTGATTTTGAAGAAAGTGTTTGTTATGTTATGGCAGAACTGACTTATTTAAATATTTCAATAAGGAACTGTATTTCAGGTGGCTAAGGCCTGAGTTGTAAGTGATCACTACCACAGTGATACAGAGAACATATGGTTCTCACTAATGTATCAAGAGCACCTCCTACCGGCCACATGTACTAATTACAGGTACAGGTAAAATTCAGGAAAAAATGACATACTGTGAATGAAGTCATTACACAAACTAAATAAAATATATCACTTCATCTTTGGGATACTTTATGACTTTTAGCTTGCCAATGTGTTTACTGGAAAAACTTCTGTTTTTTGTTTTTGTTTTGAGACAGGGCTTTTCTGTGTAGCCCTGGCTATCCTAAAATTCACTCTGTACACCATGCTGGCCTGCCTCTGTCTCCCAAGTGCTGGTATTAAAGGTGTGTACCACTAGTGGAAGAACAATTTTTAAGGTCTAATGGCCACCTTTAAAAAGCTGCACTGACCTGTCATGGAGTTCTCTGAAGTGCACAGCTGCTCTCTCAGTTTCTCCACATCATCTGGGTGCACTTGTTCATAGAGGGTACTCCCAAACCACTCTGACTGTGGCTGGTTCAGAACAGGAGTGACAGAATCAGACACATAGATTACTCTCCCTGTTTCAGCAGCCACCACAAACAGAAATCCATCAGCAGCTTCAAGGATGAGATGCTTCAGTTCCTAGAGAGAAAAGGCCATGGTCAGCAGGTGTACTAGCAGAGCTAGATCAATTGTCTTCTCTTAATTAGCAACTTCAACTTTCTTTACGTAGCTATTCATTTTGGAGTACAAGTGGTTGTGTTGATGAACGTCATTTCACCTATTTAGTTTATTTTTTAGAAAAATACACAAAACTTGCTCTGTCTCTAAAATACACTGTCTTTTATTGGAGAGAGTGAATGGGGGAGATTTCCAGTACAGGGAGAGCAGGTAGTTGTGGTCAGGAGGATCTGAGTTTCCAGTTACCTGAGGCACCTCCCTCATGTACTGAAACTGATGTTATGACACTTCAGAAAGGCCCAGCACCCAGTGCATGGCACAAAGGGTCCTAGATGGTAGGAAGGAAGGAGCCTGAGAAGGAGACAAGAGAGAAATAAACAGACCACAGTATTTCTCTTGTTTCTCTTGTTCCTGCATGTCCCAGCTGGGCTTTCAGAACTCTGAAAGTCATCATCATCTCGGCAGACAAGAACAGCAAAGGATGTGGCAGAGAACAGTGAGCTAGCCAGAAGAGATTTGGTGTACTGGCCCTGGGGTCATACAGGATTACCAGAGATGGGACAGTCTTAAAGGAAGTGCTTGGAACTGATGGGTGAGCAGCAAGAAGCCCTCATGTCATCCCAGGGGCCTGCAAATGAGGCAACTTTTATAAAAATGAGATATCCTTGCCTAAAGGCAGCTCAGTGGTAACTATCTGCACACTTTCACACTAAGCTAAGGAAAATACCTGGCCTCCTGGCCTGTAGGAGGTGTAGAGCTAACTCTTTCACAAACACTAGGGTCTGCACCCATCAATCCAACCTTCTCACACATTGTCCAGGCCCCAAAGAACAAAATTACCCTTTGAGGCCAGCAGATAGAAAGCACTGTCCCCATCCCAAATGTTCAAACACAATCCCACCTGGAATAATTACCACACGACAGACAGGAGTAGCTGAGAGGAAGCAAAGGATAGAATCCAGAGCCTCTGGTGAGAGTGCCCTCCTAGTGCCCAAGAGGGTCCAAAGACCCAAGTCCACAGAAAAGCTTAATGTTCTGGAAGCACAGATCAGGAACTCTGTGGCTCTATGCAGGCCCTGGCTGGGGAGCCATTCTGAGGCACTCAGGCTGGGAAACCAGCTGAATGAAGATGGCACAAGCGTTTTTCAGCCAAAAGTTTACTCTGTCGATTTCCCATATGCACTTCTGCTTCCTGTGTCTCTCAGATGTTTCTGTGGTCCTAAGGATGTCAGCATTTTCACTCTCAGTGTTGGGAAAAACCTTCCCAACAGGAAGATCTTTTTTTTTTTTTTTTTTTTTTTTTTTAATGGGGTAAGATGTCTGGGGAAGGAGAGAATTCTATGTCACTGGAGGTTAGGAGGCTTTGCTTATGCATGAATGTTTTTACCCAGTTTGCAAGGACTGCAAACCAATGGGACAGAGAAACCCCCACCCATCTCTTCCCACTCCCTCTCCTGACATTCATCATCTGAGAGCTCGTTACTCATAACTGACCTTTCCTCCTTTCTCCAGTAAGACAATATGGGCTTGGGAGTGAATAAAAGATCCCACCCATGCCCTTGCACTTGGCCTTACAGCACTGGAGTGACAGTTAATGGTTTTGGCTTCTGATATTCCATAGTTTGCTTTCAGTGAGGTTAAATGAGCTTCTGGTGTACAGAGCTAAGTAAGGGTTTGCCACATAGTGGGGCTCTGTTAATGTGCATGTGACCAAGAGAGAAGCATGGATAGGGCACATAAGTGTGTAGTTGCTTTCTCCCTGCCAATCACCCTGCAGTCACTTAGACTCCTTTTATAAGGATTAAATAAATTCAGGGAAAACATTTTGTACTGACTCTAGTGTTAGTAGTACTTAAATAAATTTCCAGCAAGTCATGTCTGACCATTCATCTTCATTATAGCAGCATCCCCAAGCTAACCAGTCTATATAGGGATGCCTTCCTCACCACATTCACAGAGCTGGGGTTTAGCATGCTTTTCATTTTTATAGAGATGGGAATGAGGGTGGAACCCCATACCTGGGCCACCGTGCTCCATTATCTCTTAGACCAAATATGGCCGCTACCTTCTTCCTGAAACCCTCAGCATGAGTGATCAAGTGACCCCTAGGAGGATTTAAAAGGGATCAGAGAATGTAAGGCACCTGCCAAAATACCTGCACAGAACAGAGGCAATTGTGTTGGTTTATCTTCCTTGACCTCCCTGCGGTCACAGCATGGACAGATGCTCCTCACCAGCACAACTAATGATCCCTCTGGCCTTTTCCACTTCTCCCTCTGTACACACTGTTCCCCTCTTGAAAGTCCCTGCGCTGACCTCTTCTGCGGTCATTCTGTGGTTCCTTCACAGCCTCTGTCCTGAGCACAGACCCTGGTACAACCCAGTCACTTCTGCTCAATTCATTTTGGCCTCATGTTTTATCTTGTTAAACACTCCATTACTCAAGATTCCTCACATGGGATATGTGGCACTTCCAAATTAACGCCTCTGACAACCATGTAATTTCACCTTTTCCACTGAATCCATCGGCTCATTTATCTTAGGAAAGGTATGGAAGTCAGAAAGTCAAAGCTTCATGTTTAGTTAGACAAGTAAACTAAAGCTTTAAGCATCAGCTGATGCTCATTGTGACCATCACGTGAAGGATGAGGACTCAGAAGACAAGCTTCCTGGATCATGTAAACCTGTTTACTAATGCTGTATTGCTATTTCATGAATTTCTTCTCCCCAGCTAGCATGGGTATAAAACCATGGCTTTAGGGAAGCCCAGTAGACCATTTTCCAGTTCCTTCTCCCGGGCAACTGACCCTGGGAAATTAAAGGAATTCTCCCTAAACTTCAACTTCCTCACCTGTCAAGTGGTGATGAAGAGCAGTGGCTTGTCAGCTAAAGTAAAAGAACAGCATGGAAAGATGTGACTTGGAACAAGGCCATGGATGCCTTCCAGTGCTGGCTGTGACGACCCTGTACCCATCACCTTCACTGTTGTAACCCTCATGGCATGACCACCCTCTTGCTACCCTTATGTAAAGAATTACGGTGTCACTGCCATCTTCCTGCATCAGCAAGCTGTTTTGTTTTGAACTACTCCTCACTGAAGTTTATGGGAGCTAAAAGAGCAGAAAATAGAGAGATCTGGCACTCTTAAAGAGTACTTCTTAATGAAGCATGGGAACAAAATGTCTTGCCTTCATCCATCCCTTCCCCAATCCTGAACTCCATGTCCCCACACAATTTATCTCAGGCTTGTGACCCTAAGAATCTCTCCCACTTCCACTGGCCACAATACCAGACGAGTAACACTGGGGCACCTGCTCAGTGAGGAAAGAAGGCTTGTATGCGCCGTCAGTAGACTTGTTTCCGGTGCCCCTCATGGACTTCATGTGCGAGACTGCCATGCGCAGGATGGTGAGCTTGTCTGGCTTCCGCGCCAGTGCACTGCAGGTGGGAACCATGTCCGAGAGCTCCGTAATATATTGAGTCATCTTGTTCCGCCTGCGCCGCTCAATCTCACTGTGGTTCTCTCTTCCCAGAAAGCAAGAGGTCAGGGGGAGGGAAAAAGAGAAGGATCAGACCAGGGGTCACCAGACATTGGGACAAAATAAAACACGGTTGACATCAGATAGCCAAATTCCTGGGCCTAACTCATGATGGCTCAGTGCTCTGGGTACTTGTGGGTTGAAGCTGAGCCCTACTGTATCTGTAAGCTCTTGACTATGTGTGGGGAGCCTAAGCTTCTGTGGTCTCCTTCTCTAAATATATACTGGCCCTTCCTAAATTATGCACATCCCTATCGACTTTTTTTCTAGACTAGGGACCACGGAAGACAAAAACATCCTAGCAGGCTTTCTGCATACAAGCATGATCTTAAACATGAATGTGTTGGCATAAACTTATGAATGTAGCTCCTGACTGCTTACAGATCACATATCTCATGGTATGAAATATAATAAGATAGCCTCCAACTTATGTTCCTTCAATTTTTTGATGATGATCAGTAAACACCGTACCTCAAAATACATAAAGCACCCAATAATGACAAATACCCACACAGCCATGGTACTTTTACTGTCAATACAGCATTCGTGAGGCCCCAACACCTCACTGTAAAGTAGGAATGTGCTGGATGCTTAGCCAGCCACAGGCTGATGTGAGCTTTCTAATCTGGCTGAAAGCAGCCCAAGCCAGGCTGAGATGTTTGTCAAGGCCTGTATCAAATGCCTTTCTCCTTAACAATGCCCTCAGTTGACAATGGGCTTGCAGTATCTAAGGGATCACAAGCTTCACTACTCTCTGTGTAAGGAGACTACTGATGACGTAGATTCGCTTTATATAAAGCTGTGAACGTGCCTTTGTTCTACACTCTGTGCATTTTCTGCAGCATAGTTAACAGAACAGGTATAATCCTGGCTTACTAACCAATAACCAATTTAAAAAAATACTGCAAGGAATTACCCAACTCCATCTCCAGCATGCTTAAAATGAAAAACTAACAGAAGGGCTAGGAGAATATTTCTGTCTTGAATTATTTATTACCTTTAGGTTCCAAAGAGTGTAACAGCCAACCTCATTCAACACATTTAAGACAAAGGTGTTCCCTGGGATGAAAGTGTCTAAAAATACAATCCATGTCTTCAGCTGCAGGACAGAGGGCTTTGCGTTTTCTCCAGGAAGGAACATGACACTAACAGTAAGAAAAGAAGATCCCCTGGCAAGGCTTCTCCACACACTGGATGCATCACCAGCTCTACACCCCATCATTCCAGGAAGTGCGACAACATGACAGTCAGACCCAAAGGTGTGATGATGTGAATGCTGTGTATGCTGACAGTGGAAACAGCAGTGGTTCCTGTGGTAGACTAGTGTGAATCTCCTGGAGCATAACTCCCAATCAAGCTGTTCAGAGCCAGCTCCAGAAGGGATAGTGAATGGCAGAAAACACAAGGAAGCCCAACACAGTCTTTGAGCATCAGGGGCTTTAAGTAGGAAAGTAAAACATCACCGTGCACAGCAGAACCCAGAGGTGGGATCTGATCCCAAGCTCTGAAAGGTCTTAGACAGTAAAATGCAAGAGAGAAAAGGACAAAGAAGGGAGGGACTAGAAGGGGTTGGAGGACAGTAGGCAGAGTTAGACCTATGTGACAGTAGAAAAAGAAGGTGTGCTCAGAGAAGAGGGTTCATCTGGAGGGCCAAAGGAAGGCCTTGGATTGGGAGGATGCATTAAGAGAGGAAGAGACATTCCAGTAGGAAAGGCAGACCTGGTGCAAGAGGAACTTGGAAGCTGGGGAGTAGGCCAGACCACAGGGAGAAATCTAATGGAAGCTGAACCAATGGTCCTTGGTGTAGTGGCTGACTTTCCAGAGAGGCTCAGAGGTGGAGGAGCCATGTAGGAGAGAGGAGGAAGACAGGCTAAGACCAGCAAGCAGACTCCCGAGACCAGTCCCACCCACAGGTGACTAACGGGAAAGATGGAGGAGACTGACCAGTGAAGCACTAATGCTCTTGTACATAGATAGCAAAGACTCTCCAAGGTCAGGAACGTCTACATTCTTCAGCAGAAATGGGCAGAGCTTGCTGAGTAAGGGGAGAAAGGACCAACCAGATAAGAAGAGGTTGGGTGGGGCACCTATAAGCCAAGGAAAGCAATGCAAGCAGAAATTTGGTCAGAGGACTTCTAGATCTTGAGCACAGGCAAGAACATTGCCATAGAGAGATCAAAGTCCCTTTCCTCTCCTTCTGCAACCACAGAGCAGGTCATGTCTTCAACTTGACCTCTGTCCAGGAGGCCCAAAGCAGGGCAAGCTCCCAGAGGTGCACACCCTACCTTGCCAGCTCATACTTCCTGCGACCACCAAGAGAAGGTGGTATTCTGAGAGGGCATAGGCTGGTGGACTAAGGAGAGATCAGTAAGGAAGTTCAGGCACTTATGGGCATAAGATAATTCAGGCAGGACCTGACCTTTGGGATGTCCCACTAGCCACCCCTCCTTCTCCTTGGGTCCCCCTCTGTATTCCAGTACAGATTCTGTCACTCAGCATCTCTCTGAATCATAAGAACACAATGTCTACTCTGGCTTATCTCTACTCTGGCACATACTGAACAGCTCCTTCACCACAAACTTCTGTCTGTGCCAAAATGCTTGCAAAAACCTCCTGACTCTTCTCCCTTCCCCATGCCCATGCCCACTGCGGCTGCCACCATCTGCACCATGTGGCTAATCCTCCTTTCATCTTTCCTTTTCCCCATCTCAGACACTATACTGTAGCCAGACTGACAGTTCTCTGAATGTAAATCTGATCCATTAAAATCCCTCAGTGGTGACCCCAAACCTACAGAGACAAGTCCAGATCTTTTAGCTAGTGTCTGTGATAACCAACAGTACAATATTGCTATGGATTAGTTTTCTCTATAAACATTGGGTGGGGTCTTTGTGAGGTTCTCTGTTAGATATATAGATAAATTCAATTTGTGGGTTGAGATGAAGGAAAAGAACAATTACAGCAAGATCTAAAAGCTGAAAATCACATTCACTGACCAGTGCAGGAAATGATACAATAATCTTAGATTTTATGAAATAAGCCTGAGCTACTAGCAATGTGTTAAAAAGAACTGAGAACTGCCAGTTGCCTGGCAACAAGACCTGAGAAACAAGTGGCATGCATTGATGTGTATGATTTCATTTTGAAGCCTTTAAGGATAGAGAGGTGAGGGAATGCTCTCTTGTGAAAAGAGAATGACACATTCTTATGACCCGATTCACTGGCCCATGTACATCTTCTCCTCCAGGGGAGGGGACAATAGGATCAATCTGTTAGGCCCGGAAATATGGTATCTATGAACACCATTAACTTCTGGGAGTCAGGCAATAATAGTAAGGAAATCTACCTCTACATATGTGGGAGCAGGGTCAGGACTCTGCAGCAAGGACAGCTGGGGTGCAGGAGGAGGTGACATGTCTGCTAGACCAAGAAGACCTAAAGCTTTACCCCAGCAGGGACAACTGGGAGAATTAAGGGCAAAGAAGGAAGTGCAGCTAGGTGTAAACTGACTTGGGTTTCTTTTCCAGCTCTGTTGTAAAGAGGCCTCCCGAGTTTACTTAGAGCAGTTGGGGTACCCTCCATCTTGATTTACATACAGAAAGGGGGCACTTCACAAACTCTCCTCGTGACCACCAGGAGGTGCTGACACAACCATGGTGTCATTCTCCTATGTCCTAAAGGTTAAAGTCATATAGGATGGTATGAAAGTATATTAGGACTGCTGCAATGGGGCCACAGCCGCCATAATGCAGGAATCATGAGTCAGCTGCTATGACTTGGATCATATTTCCCAAAACCAAAGTCAAGGTATGATGCTAAGCAGAACACATGGATCCAGGACCATCCTTGCAAAAAGCTAGGAATGTGCACTACTCACATCAGGGGACAGACATCATGGTACTGAATCTGTCCAGGTTATAAATCAACTAACAAGGATGGGGACTGGCTTGCACCACAGTCTCTGCCCTTTCTAGGGCCTTGCCTGTTAGGACTGCAGGCATGGGGGCAGGAAATGGGAGAGGCTTAGAGTATACCTTAGCAAGGCTGGCAGGAGACCCCTGGATGGTTAAGTGGAAGGTAGGGAGTGGACTTGGTTGTCTCCCCAACGCTGAGCAACTCAGATGTGCCCACCCGTAGGTCCAACAGCCAGGGATTATTTCAGATACCCTATTGTATTGAAGTCAGTGCTTCTGGGGTCCCATGAACTCAGTCCTGTAAGTAAGCACATGTTGGAAGCACATGCCATCTCTCTCTTATTTTTAAGGCATGGAGGAAAGGATGTGGTTGATAGAAGCCAAGGTTTGAGCTTGACTGTGCAACATGTGAGTCACTGGCAGGCTCCGAGTGTTACACAGTGTGGGGGTTTTGCCTCCTCACACTCAGGCCTGAAACAATGAACTCTGTGCATCTCTGCTCTTGTTTCCTCACTGACACTGATCGGCAATGCCCAGCAAATGTCACTCCATGTTTCTCTTAATGCCCTGAGGCCCAGCACCAGCATTTCCTTAGGTTTACAGGCTATGGTATGTAATCTCAGGGGGGAACTTTGACATAGTGGACTCAGTGTCATTGTTCCTTCTACAGAGAAGCTGTGTGTAGCAAAAGAAAGCTCTGGCAGGGGTCGGCAGGGGGAGAGAACCATCTCTGAGGTCAGCTCCTTTCCAGGGACAGAGCGCTCCGTGCTATTAAGACACATCTTTAGAAACCTGGACATCCAGGATGGGTCATGTCTGCATAGGAAGGGATCACTGCCGTTGTTGATGATCAATTGTTGTTGAAACTCAGCTTGTTTTGATTGGAAACTTCAAGGTCATCAGTGGGTTGAAAATGTGTTCTCATCTCTCACACTTCATTTGAGGATGAAGCTGGATGAGCCTGGTCTAAGTGGTAAAAGTTTATGGGATGAGGAGCTATTTACTATGGACTTAAAGACTGGTAATCACTGGGTGGGACTTGCATTACTCCTGCATTTGTAGAGAACACTGCTCAATTCACAGCTATCATTTTGGTTATGGTTAAAAAAAACCCCAAAGGACCTGCATGTAGCACAGTAGACACCCAGCCCATTGTGCTGTGTGAACATCACACTTCTTAAAACTGTCTCAAACAACCAAGACTGTCAGTTCAAATGGAGTATGAATACGGTAGACAAACATCTATCACCTGCCACAAGTTTCTAAGATCAACAATAATCAAGAAGGAGGTTTTAGTGATGGGGAGCATCAAGGCAAGACCTGCTGTAAAAAGATGGTACAGATGGGAAGTATGGTAAGAATGAGCGAATGTTACCTTCCTCCAGCACACGTCCAAGTGTCCCACAATGCCTCAAACAAAACAAACCGAAAGAATCAGATGCCACGGTACATGCTACCATATACCACCAGCACTGGTGACTCAGGAGCCTTCCTTAAAGGCAGGCTACACACAAGCCAGCCCCACAGAGCCACCTAAAGATGTTGTCACATAGTCAGTAGCTTGATTGTGAGCACCTTGAAACCAGCTCCAAACAGGCATCTGTTGTATTTCTCAATATTTTCCTCAGTAGAAAGAAAGGATTCACGCTGATCATTTTCTCATTACTTGAACCCTAGGTTTGTTTTTTTAAAAGAGAGTCCATTAAAGCTGGTAGTCACTGTTTAACTTAAAAGCAAACAGTTAAAAAACTTTTAAAAATTAAGAACTAACTACTCCCCCCCCCCACCTTTGATTTGCTGTGAGTTTTTGAGACAGGATCTTGCTACATAGCTCAGGTTTGCCTTGAACTTGCCACCCCCCTGCCTCACATTCCCAAGTGCTGACATTTCAAGCACGCACCCTCAGGCTAGGCTTTGGACACAGCAGATGACTAACAACTGCCTGCCACGGGACAACTGTTTGCACTAAACAAGGCAAACACAAAGTGAAAGTACAGGTAATGGCTTGCTCAGTGACAAGAGGCACCAAACACCTGCGCATGTCAGTCAGGCGGCTGCTGGCTGCTGGCTTAAAAAAGGTAAAATAAACTCACCTTGAAAATTTACTGGGACCTTCACCATCTTCATCATCGAAGTCCATTCTGAAAAGTCAAAGCTGCAGGTGAGCTCAGGTTACAACTTTCGGAAGATTGTAACTGGTTACATGAGTTGTGAATGCAAGGGGACCATCAAGCCATCACATCGATATGCAATGCTTCCAAATTCTGGCAATGCTAAACGGTATCCCTACAGCCTCAAGGAAAACACACACACACACACACACACACACACACACACACACACACACACACA
>CAJQZJ010013817.1:7718097-7748520 GCA_907164525.1 Lophiomys imhausi | reverse complement strand
CACACACACACACACACACACACACACACACACACACACACACACACCCACACACTGCCCATGACTGAACAAAAGACCTGAAAACCACACCTGCCCCAGGTGTTGCGTTCGGGTCCTTGCCACCTTGTCCAACTTTAAAAATGACTACAATAAACTGTGTTTATTTCTTCTGCTATAAAAAGTGTAAGTAAATCATCCTTTGTTTTATGTCTTTTATGTTTCTCTATTATACTGAAACATCTGGTTAATAAAAGAAGTCAAAATATGACATTAAGCCCTATTGTATTCCCTCTAAAAAACCCCAAAAACTCAGCATAGTGAATGAGTGAGTGGGCGACACGAGTCTCTGAAAATACACTTGACCCTGCTTTCCTGTCAGTGAGCCTGAAGAAGAAGCTTGGATAGGCATTTCTAAGCATAACTTACATGGAAAGGAAGTGATGAGAATATCCCTAACAGTGCTGCTTAAGAATAACACTGCTGCATCAAATATGAGTTTGCACACAGCATCCGCTTTTTAAACAAAGAGAAAGGTCATTCCAGTACAGCTGGTCCACAAGTGGCTACACAGGAGCAATCCTGGGCCTGGCCACAGGTCCCCAGAACACAGTGATGATAATGTGTCTAAACACACTCCCTCTTCTTCTTCTTCTTTTTTTTAATCAAATACTGCAGGACTGATTTAATCAGTATAAAATTGAAAGAGATTCAGAATTGTAATAAAAATCTAAATTTGAGGAAGGGCAAAGTTTAAAATAGCAGCCAAGTCTTGAAGGAAGAAGGGTGGTGTGAGTGCAGGCAAGCTGGACTGTGGGCTGGGGACTGTCCAATGTCAAGCCAGTGTAAGTTGCTTGGCTTCTCATGGAAAACATTTTATACACCTAAGTCCGTCAGCGTCCAAATGTCTGTTCCATTGGTAATATCACAACATAATATTACATTTACTCCAAATTCTGTCCCACATAGGAAAATTAGATGATTTCAAATGCTTTCTTCAGCTCCACAGTAAGCTGCCAGTCAATCACTCTTCTGCATTTCCTCTCTGAACCAGTCTTTGAGCGCATTGATGGACTGCTGACTGATCTTGCTGACAAGAATGTCCGTTGCTTCGAAATGTCTCCCGGACATTTTGGGAGATTCTCCAGGGATGGGTTCTATTTTGTCCTTTTTTCTTTTTCTTTTCTTTTTTTTTTTTTTTTGCAACATCCACCTGCTCGTGGTTTATTTTAATGCTTGTAACTATCCCAGTGTCCACAAAATTTTTGTTTGGAACGCACATAGGTGTTCCTTGTTTCACTTGACACACACTCCCACTCCTGAGCCTGGATCTTCTGGTTGATATTACAGCTGAGCTACACGTTTAAACCTGAGGAACACACACTTACAGAGACCTCTCTTCTTTCCTTCCTTCCTTCCTTCCTTCCTTCCTTCCTTCCTTCCTTCCTTCTCTCATTCTTTCCTTCCTTCCTTCCATTCTTTAATTGTTAAGCAGGGTCTCAGGCTGGTCTTGAACTCTGCAGTCTCCTGCCTATCTGCCGAGTGTGGGGCTGTTCCCTCAGTGATGGTGTTTTAGGAGCTCATCTCTGGATGCAAAGCAGTGGCACAAGCTGATATATTCCTGTCCATCCCTGTCTGCAGCCTCCACCCTGCACCCCATGGCTAGCTCTGGAGTAGGCTCAGCTTATCCCTCAACTCATCACTGCCGCTTCTTTACTGAGGTCAAAGGCACTGCTATTGTCTGGTGGGAGCTTGCTGAGCTTAGGGAGGTCACAACAAGAATGTATGTCAGGTGACTTGCTTCAGTTCATTTCCCCCACACATGTGGAGCTACTTTAGAAAGAATCTGAACCGCCTGACCCCTTCACCTTGTGTCCTGCTGCCAGGTGGAAAGCGGCACCCTGCTGAGACTCTCCCTGCGGGGTCTGCCAGTGAAGTGGGAAGAAAGCCCAGCCAGGAAGGACTCACAGCACTAGGCCAGGCACACATCCAGGAGGAGCCAAAGTCCTCAAGAGGTCAGGGAGGTCAGCTCTACTAGGTGGTGAGACCCTAGAGAGGAATGGATGCCTGTCCTGAGAACGTGGAACACTTACCTCCATGAGAATGCCTATCAGTCAAGAGAGGGGAGACCTGGAAAGGAATGGGGTACGGCACGCCAATGCTCTTTTTGTTTTTTTCTCCCTGATTTCTCATTCTCTTCCACTTCCCTCTCTTTGAATCTCTTCAAGCATGTCTTACTTCTTAACAGAAGGAACAGTTGGAGACACCATGCTGGTGACAATGACAGCAAACAACAGTCAATGCCAGCCACAGCACAAGGCTGTTACGGAGCGATCTGCCTTTTGATGCCTCCATCCGAGCCTCCCAATGGAAGGGTTATTGTAGAAGGAAATATTAATTTTTATAAATGATACTTTAATTATTAGGGTGGCGGAGTTACCCCTCAGCCTGCTACTTATGAATAAACACACAAATACCTGTTACTTTTTTTGTTATAATGCCTTGTAGCACTGGGGCTAGGCAAATCTTAATCCTCTAAACTAACTTTCTACCTCCCCATATAAAACCCCATGATACTTGCATATATATTCAATGCCTTGCCAATCCTCCGGGCCATGCGGAGTTCCGATCCACCAGGCCCATGGCAGCCATCCTCAGAAAGGAAACATGGCGTGGGTTAGTTGAAAGATCATGTCTCTTTGTGACCTGGAACATCGGCATAGCGTGGAGAATAACAGCCCAGGGTACGTATTATACATTGGGTTTTATTTGGAAAATAGAGTTAAAAGCTAGCTTAGATGGGCTAAGATTACACAATCCAGGCTAAGGCTTATTAAAATCCATCAGGTGTCTACGTGTATTTATTTACAAGTAGCAGGTTCTGGATTAACTCTGCCACTTTATTAATCATTGATAAATAACATTAAACCTATTTCTACAGGTTAGCTATCACGGTGTTCCAGAATAGCAGTGGCTTCAATATGAGAATTTCATAAAAAGGTGTAAAAAATGCCAGTTGGAAGAATTACTATGGAAATGGGTCTATAAAAATGGAGGTTCCCCTTCTTAGACCCAGGAAGACTATAGAGATTCTTGGGGTCTTATTCCCACCATCTGACAGGCGGGAAGGGCAGGCAGCATACAGACTCCAAGAAAGATGACAAGGGGAACAGGCTTCCTGGTGAAGGGCCAGTTCATTGGTCTGACCTCATAGAGCCTCAGTCTCACCTTAGGCAGGATGTCGGAGGTCCCTGCCCACCTACCTTCATCTCTGTTCCTTCTTGATAGGTTGCTTCCTATCATAGCTGTATTCAGAAATGAACCCAAGCCTAAGTGTCAGCCTGCCCAGGGCCCACACTGGTTTTTAGTGCCCTGGTGTGGTGTGTGTGTATGTGTGTGTGTGTGTGTGTGTGTGTGTGTGTGTGTGTGTGCGTGTGTGTGTGTGTGTGTGTGTGTGTGTGTGTGTGTGTATTTGAATGAGGTGTCATATGCCCTGTAGTCTCACATATTTGAATACTTGGTCCCCAGTTGATGGTCCTTTTTGAGTAGGCTTAGAAGTTGTGGCTGTGTGTCACTGGGATAGCTTTGAGGTTTCACAGACCACATGCCATTCCCAGTTCACTGTCTGCTTCTTGTTCGTGATTTAAGATGTGAGCTCTCTGTTGCATTAGTTGCAACGTCTGCCTGCTGTCATGCTTTCCCACTGAGGTGGTGATGGATTCTTATCCATCAAATAGATCCCTCCTACTATAAGTTGCCTTGGTCATGGTGTATAGCAGTAACAGAAAAAGAACTAAAACTATGTGTGATGAAACAGGACAGAGGACAGCTGTGGGAAAGTCTTCAGATATGGAACTAAGTCCTAGATCAAACAATCTTACGTGCAATGCAGAAAGCAGATCTGTACACCAGGATTGGGTCAAGAGCCTTCAGGCCAAGACAGAAAACTGCTGGGATGCACACCAGCCCAAACCATGAGGAATCAGAGACTCACAGACCCCCACAGCACAGGGAGAGCTCATGGGTCTTCAACATGAAGTAGGACAAAGCATATTTGCCTAGACTTGGACCAATCTAGACTATTGTTCATTGCAGAGCCTAGCCTGGTCTCTTCTGGAACAACACAAGGACGAACAATGGAGTTTCTCTCTAAAGAATGTGAGTTAAGATAGTAACTTGATTGATACTGAGACATGTCAGCTCCTAACAGCACTCCTTATTCTACTCCAAGTAGAGGATGAATATTGAAGAATGTCCATTTGGAGATGGCTGCATTAGTGGCAAGCTTGTCACTGGGCAAGAAAAAGCCCTTGCTTCAACTGTAGACAGAATGCTGTCCAAAAAGGACAAAACTTGGAAGCAGGTAACTCGGCAGCCTAGCTCTGCCAAGACAGGGTAGGCAAGTCCTTCATAATTCCTGCTTTACAATTAGTGTCTGTCAGAGTTATTGGGCCAAAAGGCTGAAGATAGATGCTCTAATATATCAAGAGAAATTGGGGACTTTCCAGGTAGCCCAGTTGTCTGACATTTCTTAAGTGTTCTAAGCTGCTGGCTCTGCACTTCCTATATAATCAGATATATTTATCCTTCTCAGGTCTCTGATGTGGTTGGAGAATAGATAGTTATAGTCTCACAGTTAAATTTTAAGTTGTTTAGGAATTAAAAGGATGTTCTAGGTCTAAGAAGATGTTTTTAAATTAGTAATGCAAGTTAGGATGGAAATTGAGTTAGTTATAGAAATTTAAACTCATTGAGATAGATAGATAATAGAATATTAATATCAGTTGCCAAATATCTATGAACTGGACATTGAGAATATATGATATACCTTATAATTTTCATAATTGTACCCTAATTATTCTTATTGTTTTGTATTGTATTTATTGTTATAAGAAAAAGAACCATTTATTGGACTAAAAGGGGGAGCTGTTGGGGGGAAAAATATACCTTAAACTTACAAAAAAAGCAGACAGGAGGGTGAGGGGAAGAAGGTAGGAGGGTGGGACTGGAGTGGGGAGGAAAAAGAGATTATGATTGAGATGTAACTTGAAGAAATAAAAAAATTTTTAAAAAAAGATAGCAACTTGAAATACTGTGGATTTTTTAAATTGAAAAGTGGTATTTTAATACTGTACAAATTTTAGCAAGAACAATGGCTCAGAAAGCAGGCAGCTGTGCAGATAGCCCAGAGGCAAGCTTCAGCCTTTATCAGGTAGTTATTTGCAGCACCCACTGAGGAGACCCAGCAGCAGCAGACAGAGCAGACACCCCTTAAGGAGTGTGCAGGATCAAGAAGAGGCCGTCCTTGCCACCAAGCTCAGATTCTCAGCCCGCTGAATCCTCAGAGTAACCATTCATCTCTTGGGCCCTTTTTCTTCTTCTTTTTCTTTTTGTTTTTTTTTTAGACAGAGTTTCTTTGTATAATAGCCCTGGCTGCCCTGGACTCACTTTGTAGACCAGGCTGGCCTCAAACTCACAGAGACCCGCCTGCCTCTGCCTCTCGTGTGCTGGGACCAGGCCCAGCCATCTTGGGCCCTTTTTTCACAGACCCCACTACACACAGCAGTCTGTATCATAGCTGGCATTATAATACTATGCTGTTTCATTCTGTCCCCACTCCATTCCATTTCAACCTGGGTTCAGCCTGCAGTCTTGGGGCAAAGGAAGGTATGTTTCGTTCTCACTGGATAGGTGCAACATAGGCAGAGTTTATGATCAGAAACTGAGCAACCTCATTAGACAGCTTGTTTATTAACTACTTCACTGAAAATGAAAAAAGGATCAATGGGGAACAGGGTAGAGTAATATATTGAGCTGGAAAATACCAGTTACATTTTTTTCTGGAAGTCTTTGGTTGGAGCACAAGTTGATGCCAGTTTTGGTTTCATCTGCTCCAAACAGGTTTGTGACGTCTCAGAGCCAGTAGAGTCAACAATACTCACTTACTTTATTGTCTGAGCAACACTGAACACATCTGGCTGGCCTTCAGGTGCCACTGGGCCCTAGCCAAAGGAATCCCTGCACGTTCCTAGGAAAGATGAGCACTGGATGAAAGGTTGGAGGCCCCAGTTAGATCATTTACAGTCCCTGGGGCTGGATATGCCAAAGGAGGCTGGAATGTTCAGGCAGTTAAGAATGGTCTCTTCCCTTCAAGGAGTGAGCACCAGCTCGGCCCAGCAGGATCCCACAGCACACTCTCACTACAAGGACAAGCAAACAGAAATCCCCAGCTGGGTGCCCAGACCCAGAACACTTAGATGCAAATCATGTGCATATTTTAGGAATCTTGCAAAATCTAAACAGGATGCAAACTGCTGAGCTTTTACTCTCCAGGAGGGGAAAAACAATACTTTTTTTTTTAACAGGTCAAGAGCATTGCTCAACTTCTACTAAGTCCAGTTCCTGGAAATACTGGGTCTGCTTACCCGGATCGCCGCTTTCCTCCTCGGGCCGGCATGGCCCCTGCCATTCTCACCTGTCCGGTGGCCGCCATGGGGGCAACAGGCAAGGTCACAGATCCTGGTATGTCTGAAGCCATTTCTGGAAGTCACAGAGACAAGAAGGGTTAATGACAGAAAAAACCCAGTAACAAGCAGGAAAGCTGTCACACTGCCCCAAGAAGGCCCACCTGGGAGGGAGTCCAAGGACCTGGACCTGTGGACACTTTGCTCACTTCCAGTCACTTGACTGGGCCAGTCCTGGGCTCCCCGAGGTCTCCAGTCTTTCACCTATTGGCAGTACTCCCAAATGTTCAAATCAGTGGTTAAGAAGCATGAGAGCAACTTTGCAGTGGTTAAGGGACTGATGTTGAAAGGAATGAAAAATTTTAAAGACTCCCCTGGTAGACAGAGTGGAGCCAGGCCAGCTATGTTACAGGAACTTAGCTGACCATAAAAAGGTGGAAACAAGAATGAAGGTTAGTCAGGTCATGAGCCCCAGGCTCCAGGAACTAGCTAACCACAAAGCAGATAGTGAAGTAAGATTAAATTCATTCCTGAGAAAAATAAGTATAGGGTGTTTCCCCCATGACTAACTAAATAATGGGCTGGTACTTTCCACTTGTATTTGTGGTTTTTTTTCTTTAAATACCCTACTCTCCCCCAAATTGAGGTCGAGACTCCTCTACCCCTGTGTGGGATACGAGTTTCAGCCTCAGCACACTGATCCCAAAATAAACCTCTTGCAGATTGCATCAAGATGGTCTCTTGCGAGTTTTTGGGTGGCTGTGATATCCCGAGTCTCGGGTGAGGGACTTTCCTCTCCCGGGTCTTTCAATGTGTCCCCATCACCTGGTGGCAAGTGGCCTATCTAGGTAGAAGAGCCTGCTAAGACCAACAATCAATAAATGGGACCTCATGACACTGAAAAGCTTCTGTAAGGCAAAAGGCACTGTCATTAGAACAAAACGGCAACCTACAGATTGGGACAAAATCTTCACCAACTCCACATCTGACAGAGGGCTAATATCCAAAATTTACAAAGAACTCAAGAAATTAAATGCCAAGAAACCAAATAACCCAATCAAAAAATGGGGAACAGAGCTAAACAGAGAATTCACAAAGTAGGAATCCCTAATGGCTGAGAGACACTTGAAGAAATGCTCAGTGTCCTTAATCATCAGAGAAATGAAACTCAAGATGACTGAGATTCCATCTCACACCTGTCAGAGTGGCTAAGATCAAAAACTCAAATGACAGCACATGCTGGCAAGGTTGTGGAGAAAGGGGAACACTCCTCCATTGCTGGTGGGAGTGCAAGCTTGTACAACCACTATGAAAATCAGTCTGGTGAAATCTTAGAAAACTTGGAATAGCTCTACCTCAAGACCCAGCCATACTACTTCTGGGTATACATCCAAATGATTCCTCATCAAATCACAAGGAAGTTTCCTCATCTATGTTCATAGCAGCATTATTTGTAATAGCTAGAAACTGGAAACAACCCAGAAGTCCCTCAACGGAGGAATGGATAAAAACCTGTGATACATCTACACAAAGGAATACTACTCAGCCATCAGAAACAACGAAATCATGCAATTTGCAGCCAAATGAATGGAACTAGAGAAGCTCATCCTGAGTGAGCTAATCCAGACTCAGAAGGATGCACATGGCATCTATTCACTTATAATCGGATTTTAGCCACATAGTACAGGATATCTATAGTACAACAATGCACCAAAGGGAGCAGGAACATAGACTTTGTTTCCTGTCAATGAGACACTTTGCCCTAGTTGTGCTGCCTTGCAAGCCCCCAGTGTATGAGGAGGCTCTTGGCCCTCATATGACTGCTGAACTGGGGCAGGGGACTGTTATGTAGGGACACTCCACTCCAGAGGAATGGGATGGAAGGGATAGGGGGTAGAGGGTGGGGGGGGGTGGAAAGAGGACACTGTGATGGAGATGTAACCTGAAGTAATAAATAAACATAAAAAAGAGAAAGATTGAGAGAGAGAGAGAGAGAGAGAGCTATAGGTGGCACCACCCACAGTGTGTGAGCTGAAGCTAAGTCTCAAAAGTAATTTGCCTGTAGCAATGTCCACTGACCTCCACCTTTGCTCCCACATGGAGCCAAGTCTGACAGCCTCAGTACAGTCTCAGAAGCCCTGACTGGCAGACCCCATCAATTCTGGGACATTGAGAGTCTCCCATTAGGCTTAATGAAGTTACCTCAGGTTGAGGCACCCAGGTCTCCCTAAGACAAGGTTTTCCGGGAACAAATACTAATTTATTTTATTTTATTTTTTCACTAGTAAATATTTTAATTAGTAATTTTTTTCTACATACTTTCAAAACAAACAAAACTTTGGTGGTACTTGAACATTGATCTCTTGCTTGGTTTATTTATATTTTTTTGCCTTCATATTTTCTTTTTTTTTTCCTTTAGTTTTTATTTCTTTAAGTTACATCTCAATCGCAGTCCCCTCCGTATTCCCCCTCCAGTCCCACCCTCCCACCCTCAACCCCCCATCCTCTTCCCTTTTTTTTTTCTTTTAAGTTTAAGGTATATCTTATTTCCCCCTACAGTTACCCCTTTCAGTCCAACAAATGGCTCTTTCTCTTATAATAATAAATATAATACAAAAAACAGAGGTAATTAGGCCACAGTTATGAGGGTTATATGGCTTAGCGTACATTCCCAATGTCCAGTCCATATATATTTGGTACCTGACTTTAACATTCTACTATCTAACCATCTCCATGAGTTTAAAGTTCTATATCTGACTCAACATTCATACTAACAAATGCTAATTTAAAGACAGAGAATTTTGGGCAACAGATGGGAGTAATATTTTTTCTTTTTCATCATGCTTCACATATTGTTTCTAATAAATCAGACATTTCTGGCATCTCTTTTAACACCAATTTCAACATCCTTGATTTCAAATCAATCCACACTGTCAAAAAGTTTCTTTTTTGTACTTTCCGGGCTGTCAGAGCCCTGTACTGATTCATTCCCTATCAAGATAAACCCTGTTGGTGAAGCGCAGGTGCAGGAAGTGCACTAGCTCTCTCAGAAAGCAGAAACCAAGCTAGCTGAAGCACAGGCCTAAGAACTGCACCAGACAACACAGGAAGCCAGTGCCGTGGGGGCTGACCAGGAAGAGGAGGCCTACATGCATGAAGACTGAGGACTTGAGCCCACTGCCCTGTCTGCTCACTATGCAGGTGGATGGCATTCTCCTAGCTCATTTTGCAAAACCAACAGGTTCTGCCCTTGTCAGTCAGACCAGAAGCCTTCTGTGAGCTGTGCCTGGCCCCCTCCTAGCTGGTCTCAACATTTATCAGCCTGGTTCTTAGCCCCTGGGCACGAGACCCTATTCAACACTGTCTCCTCAGCACAGCTCCTCTTTTACTGGTCTTTTTACCTCACACCCAAAGCATTTCATCAACCTGGGCCGGAGGAGGAGGGCCCTGTTTGGTCACACCCTGAAGTTCAATAGCTGTTGCTACAGTTTTTACAATTACTCAGATTTTCAAGTGTGACTTAGCGCTTGCTCCTCCACAAGGAAGGAGAGAGCCTGTCTGGTTTGCAAGATATCTTTGCATTTATAATATCCTTTCTCCCTGTGAGCACAGCTCAGCTAAGGAGTTATTCCGAGCATGAACAGTGTTCACCTGGTGCTCTCCACAGACCCTTCTCTAACTCGTGCTTCTTATTCATTCCTTTTCTTGTTTCAGTTTCTCTGCTGTATCCAAAGGGAGAGAAGTTTGGTGTTTGCATTAAAAATAAAAGAAAAAAGAAAGAAAAGAGATAAGCCTTTGGAACAGTTTTGCTGACATCACTCATTGTTCTTTGGAATGCCTTCTGCTGTGTTCACTCTTCTTAACTTAGTCCTTTCTGGGGGACAAATGGGCACAGTGGTCTATTAAGATGTGCTTCAGCAGGACAGTTGAGATAAAGTGTGTATTGACCTTCTCTGAGGACAGAAGGAATGGCCACTGAGGCTGGCCACTGCTGCACTCTTCCTGGGGGTTATCACTGTTTTTGTCTATAGAAATTAGGAAGTCATGTGACAGTTATCTCGCAGAGTAAAAACATATTTGAACCATTTCACTCAAAACTCTTGAAGTCTGGTAATATTGATAAAAATCTTAAGTCGTCCCCTCGTTATGTTCACAAAGCTTGGAGGACTGTCACAGTCTTGAGTACAGACATTGGGAAGTATACTCCCTGTATACTTCTCCCTGTGAGCACAGCTCACAGAAGAGATCCCTCACTTGAGGAGGTAGCAGGGACAGTGATGCCCTGGCAAGCTCCTCAGGACCTGCTTCTAATAAGACATTTTATGTGTTTCTGAAATAACAGCTGAATTTCCCAGCTTCTGTTGAGTCCCAAAGCTGGAGGTCAGGGCTGTCTATTGCAGACAAGAGCTCCAGGGGAAACATCTTGGGAAAAGTTGGGCATTGATCTCCTTTATTAAAGCTGCCAATGCCCATTAACACACATACTGAGAAATCCTATGTGAAGAAGTTACTTTAACTTTGATTAACCCAGGAGATAATAAATGTCTAGGATTCTGGAAACTTAACATTTATTGCCTGCTATTCTAGTGCTCCATGCAACATTACTTTCAGCACTTTAAAACTAACATCCTCAATGCCTGCGAGTAAAGGAAACATCAGAGTGGAATTGATCTTGACTATCATTTGCAAACCTCGAAAGGTTCATTGCTTCTCTGGACCAGTCACTTCTAGCTCAGAGCAAGAGGGATGTGGCAACGGAATGGTAATACCTGGTATAGCAAAATGATAACCACCGAAGTTTGTTTTATAAACACAAAGTTGCCAATTCTGATCCAACTTGCAGAAAGTAAAAGCTTCCTCAAACCCTGGCTGGCAAGAAGAGGGGGGAGTAATTTTGAAGACCCATTCTTCTCCCTCCAGCCCCTCACTCTCTTGCTCTGCTCTCTATCTCCTTCCTATGAGTATATTTTAGTAAAAATGACATACAAGGGGCTAAGAGGAAGAAGACCAAGTGGTTTTGCAGTCAAACAGTTCCAAATAGCTGTTCAAACAGGTTCGAGCTACCAGAATGCCTGGGCCAGAACTGGTCACAGTACCATGCATGAAATGCTCAAAACACCTATCTTGTGAAGTCGTTTTTAGTAATTAAGAGTAATGTATGTAAAGAGCCTAGCACCATGTCTGGGAAAATAAGCATTCAAACAACAATCGCTAAAGTCATGATCATGGTGATGGTAAGTAAACCGCTTGGCTTGTTGCCTGGATTAATTGGGATGAGGTGCTGGTTTAAGACTGGCATTCTATGTCACGTCAGGGGAAACCTTCTCCTGTCTATTCTTCACAGTTTAGTTGAGGAACAGATATTCCACTTTATCCAGTATCATCCGTGTTAGTAACCAAAATACAATTCTAGATATTAAGTAAAGTAAATGGAAGATACAATCCTTGAGGCCAGCATTCATGTTAAAGGCTAAATGTTTCCAATGTTGATTTTTAGGAGACATCTTTAATAGAGTCTAACAAAACATAAAGCAGGTCTCTCTCCTCTGCCTGTTCACAGCTGTGTGGTCTGCTGGAGCCTCCCCCAGAAAGGTAACTGCCTGCTTCTTAGACCTGGCAGTTAATTCCCTTTAACTGATGTATAAGCAGGCACAGATTCCTGGATTCTTCTGGTAGATGCTACAGGAATGTTCCTGGCCAGGTCTGTGCCATGGCATGGTACCAAATACATAGTACCAAATACAAATAGCAAAACAAGCTGTTTACTGAGATGCCCAAACGTTAACAGCAGAGTCACCGTATGGAACAGTGTTGTCTGGCTCCAGGATTTCTGAATTTCATTCTGAAATAAGGGAAAAGGAACCCTTGTTACTAAGCCAATATGTTCATCATTGGACTTGCCTGTTGGAAAAGGCCCCCTTCCTCTGCCTCTGTCTCATGTATGCATTGTTAAACCTTACTGGCTATATACAGTCTTTACTGTGTGTTCCTCATGAAGTAGTTTGAAAACATGCTATTGTTTGTGACCACACTGTACTGGAAGAAATCACCCCTCAAAGCCAGTAAGATGACAGTACAGCCACTGCCACACTGTGCAACTGGGGTCCATGAAGACAGCCTTCCTGGAAGACAATTCAGCAGTATGGATGGAGTCATTAAAGTGTCCAGCCCCACAAGAGAGTCTTAGGACTGAGGAGGTGTGTGGTGTGGTGGTGGTGGTGGTGGTGGTGGTGGTGGTGGTGGTGGTGTGTGTGTGTGTGTGTGTGTGTGTGTGTGTGTGTTTAACAAAACAAAGGCAGTCAAGCAGAGGTACACATTGATGTCACTCTAGATACTACTGTGGTAGCAATTACAGGTGGGTTTTAATAGCTTCTTAAAGTTCCTATTTATTTTTTAATATTCTAGTTTACCCTAATGGCCATAGGTGTGTGTGTGTGTGTGTGTGTGTGTGTGTGTGTGTGTGTAAATGTGTTTGCACATATATGCATATATGTGTAGAAGCCAGAGTTTAACACTGGTTGTTAGCCACCTTAATTTTTGAAACCAAGTCTCTCACTGAACCTGGAATTCACTAATTCAGCTAAGCTGCTGGAAGTGAGACCCAAGAATCCTCTTGTCTCTGTCTCCCTAGTGCTGGGGTTGCAGACTACATCACTAGGCCTGGCTTTCTTTCTACATGTAGTTCTGGGGGATCTGAGCTCAGGTTCTCATGTTTGTATAGCAAGTATTTTACCAACTAAGTCATTCCCTCAACCTCACCATGTGCTACTTTAATATTAATATTAATGATGTGTTAATTGAATGTCACAAACAATAGCATGTTTTCAAACTGCTTCATGAGGAACACACAGTAAAGATTGTATATAGCCAGTAAGGTTTAACAATGCATACATGAGACAGAGGCAGAGAGGAAGGGGGCCTTTTCCAACAGGCAAGTCCAATGATGAACATATTGGCTTAGTAACAATGACAGAATTTTGCTCAAGAGTTGTATTGGGTACTGTCTTCCTGGAACTCTGCCACTTTCCTCTAGTGAACTTGACTTCCATCCACCCATGAAGTAGACACAAAGGCATCCCTTGTTGCAGACTGGAGAAGTCAGCAGGGAGGCCACAGAGCTAGTGAGTGACAGAGTCTGCTTAGGTTTAGCCACTCAATATAGGGCTGGCATCCTCAGGGTGCCCAGGCAGAAATGGGGTACCCTGACAGCCCTGACTCTTGCTACTCCACCAGATGAACTGACACTGAGCTTCTAAACCCCAGCCACAGTGGAAGGTGTAAGGCACACAGGCAATCCCATGGTGTGGGGTCACTCAACTGAACTGTGGAGTCATGGGAAGGGACAACTCTCCAAGCTTCAGAGGCCTCATCTATGAAGTCAGGCAAATATCTCCATCACGGAGTTTCTGTGAGGCCAGAAACATGGATAATGTGTACCAGAAGAAATTTCTCTTCTTTCCTATTTTCCCCCAAGAAAAGAGTATCTTTCAACACAGCTCTCTCTTTCTTTCTCACATGTAAGATAAACACAGTCACACATGCACACATAGAGGGAGGTGCTTTATAACTTTGGAATAAATCACTTCTCTGTGCCTTGATATCCTACCTGTAAAGTGACAATAACAGTGCACATGTCCTGAAGCTATGAGGATCAGAGATACTAATGTATGTGCACAGCACTCAGAGGGCACCTGGCACAGAGTAAGCCCATTTATTGAGCCAAACACGCACGTAGGTGCTAACAAACATAATCATCTTCCTTGTGCTTCTGTGATTTTTGTCTTTCTGGTCCTGTCTCACAGGTGCACAGGGAAGACCATATTCCAGGTCCCTTGTTCTTCTCAAAGTACCCATCTGGGATTGATGTTACCAAAGCATGAAGGCTGAGATGGGCTTCTTCCTGAGTTGAGCTGGTGTGGCCCTGTGATGGCTGGCTCTGCCTTTGTGCCAGCTGGCACCTGGCCACATTTTGGGGAGGGTCAGAAGACTAGGCACTGAACCTCCAGTGGAGTTGTGTGAGGTGGTGAGCCTCCATTTCCCGTGTCAACACCACTCTTCTCACCTCTCCTCACAACTTCACACCCTTTCAAGTGCACATGCATGCCACACTTATACACACCATACAAACCACGCAGATGCAGTGTGCACACAAGCAACTAGTTAGTTGCAGGATCAAGGAAGATGCTAATGCAAGACACACACACACACACACACACACACACACACACACACACACCATGACACCATGCACCCCGGACCTGGCGAGGTCACAGTTTCTCCCTCACTAACATGGTAACTGCTCTCCTTCCTTCCTGCACAGGTCACAAACATGGCCCCTAGCTTCTCCCAGGTCCCCACATCTCCACACCTCCCGCAGAGGGCTGATGCATGCCAACAAGGGAAACCAGACATTCTGAGTGCATCCTCCATTCTGTTCTCAACTCCCATTCCCCATAGGCAGGTCAAGCAAAGGCTGGTCAGGCTTCAGCATGAAGCTAGGGACATGAGCCTCACAGATACCGATGAAGGTCCACAACATTCACCAAGGACAGAGTCTGCTGCAAAGAAACTCAAATGCATTCCTTGATAACAGCTCCACATGTCAAATGCAAACGGCCTTAAGATAGACTGTGCATGTAAAAGTCTAACACGGGGCAAAGCCCCTGCCTCTCTGCTCCTCCCACTCACATGCACTTCTTCTCTACTCAGATTTGGCACCTCCCACTAGAGATCTGGGGTCATACAGCGGCCACAGCTAGCCTATGGCCAACAGTGACTCCCCTGTCCCTATGCTCTCTGTGGGAACAGATCCCCTGCCTTACTCAGGCATCCATCCTGTTTCTTAGGAGTCATATCCCTGGCAGCCCACTTTATGGCCCTCCTGCCTGTCTGCTACCAGCTGCTGCTCTGCAACAAGACACCGGGGCACCCAAGGAAGTTTCTTTTATTCATGTTCCTGTCACTAACCTCTTCCAGGTGTGTGACATCAACACCACCTCTGTGGATCCCCAAACCCTATCAGAAGGCCTGCTGTCCCTGCTGCAGGTTTCTCCTCTTCTGCTGCTGGCCTGGCTGGTAATAACCCATCCTCCTGCTCTGCCCTGCCCCTCTGATTTTTACCCAGTCAGCCAAATTGGATAAGGCCAGCCACTCCACCCGCGTTCTCAATTTCTCTTTGTCCTTACCATTGTGTGTGGTCCCTGTCATGACCAGCACGTTTCTGGATGGTCAGGCTGCTGCCACCTCTCCTGCCCATCGTTCTGGTTCTGGCCACATTTCCTTGTCCATCCTTGTATCATACTATGTTCCCTTCCACCCCAGGACCATTGCACATACTATGTCCTTGGTTGAGAAAAGCTCCCATCCTTCTCATCACCCCACTAACTCCCTGGTCATTTAGACTCAGCTTTAGTACCAAATCTCAAGGAAGCCTGTTACCAACCAGCCCCTCCCTCCTTAGTGTAAATATGGTCCCACTCTACCTGTATTCCTCCTGAAAGAGAATGAAGGTCACAACAGTCTAGGTGACAGACCAGGGCTGAGATGACAGAGCCTCAAAGAGGAAGGATGATGTCACTGTCTCAAAATAATGGTGTGTCAGCCTCAAGGCTCAAAAAGGGAAAACCCAAAAAAGCCTTGGTCACCTGATCCTCCTACACAGAATGGGCAGAAAATTCTAGAGAAGGAAGAAAAACCATGGCTGGACTGGCTGCACGTTTCCATGTACCATGTCACAGGAGCATGTGCTAGGACCTGTTGCAAAGAACAAGCCGGTCCAGAGCCTCCTGTGTCTGCCACCTCAGAGGAGCACAGGTCCTCAGGATCCAGTACTGCTCTCATTTCTCCATCCATGCTCTGGCTAAGGAAGTGGATTAAGCAGGTGTCCTTCTTTTTCCCGGGTTGCCATCTGTTTGGATCATAAGCACCATTTGCAAAACCTATTTTGAGCCACAGGCTGTGCTATAAGCCAAAGGGCAGCCAGAGATTTTTTAAAGACTCAATCAAGACTGAACATGTAGCCGGCTGGGCATTTCACAGTGAATGCTGCTGGCACTCAGAGAGAAGCCCTGTGCTCTGGGGATGCCAGGGAAGGTTCCCGGAGGCTTCCTGAAGGAACTACCCCTGGGATAACCTATCTATTGACTGCAGAAGCACAGCAGGGCAGTTCTCTCCTGAATGCAGTCCTTTGAGGGTTTCGCAATGTCCAAGCACACCCTGTTTCAGCCACCTTTGAAGGGTACACCTTCTCGTTCACTTTCAGTCACCAGAATCTTCTGGAAGCCTTTGAGCCCAAGTGCCACTCAACAGATTCAGGTATCCCCATATCCAATGTGACTCTTTGATAATGACCTGTGCTCAGGGTTACTCATCGTAACTGACAACCAATACAGAAATAGAAATATCAGCACCCTCAGCAAGTTCAACCCCACCTGCAAGGATCCCTTGGGGAACACCTGCTTGCCAGCTCCTAGATAGTGCTGTGACAGGGCTGTGTACACATCAGAACATCAGCCTAGACTAAGAGAGATACAGGTTTCACCACAACACACACAGTATATCTGGCCCATGGTGCAGCATCCAGCTACAGACTGCTTCTCATTTCCGATCCAGCCATGCTGTGCTGGATTCCTATAAAACAGAGCAGGCAGGAACAGCCTGGGAAAATGTGAAACTTGGGAGTATTAAGATGAAAGCAGGAGGAGGAAAAAAAAAAAGAAAACGACATTCTGTTCTCCTCTTCGCTATTTCATGGAAATCCAAATAGGAGAAAACAGCCCTTGATCTTCACATGGAGAAAACTAATCACATGCAAACTTTCACAATACAAACACATGGAAGATTTTTGTGATCATTCCAATAAATAAAAAGCCAAAAGGCTCTCTCCACGGGTTGGCAGAAGAAGGAGGCAGCTAAGCAAAGGAAATGCTCCCTCCACACCCATCTTTCCCAGAGAGACACTCATCACAGATAGCACATCAAATGCTCCAGCCCTACCTTCTCAGAGGGTTGAACAAAGACCTTTCTTCCTTGTGAACAACACCTTCTTAGGAGGATATGCTGCCCGAGTAGAAAAAAATGTCAGAAACCTCTGGGAGCAAACACACTGCATTTGTATTCTGCTCAGAAAATGTCATCACAGATCTGTTTACCTTAACTGTGGACCATGATTCAGCCGTGACAACTGTCTTGCATACTGATCAATTTATTTGCAGCAAAATTTCCAGCGTTAACTGCTTAGGTTCTGAAAAACTGGATACTTGGATTTCTTGTGCAGCTGCGACACATAAAGGAGAGCTCTGAGCTTGTTACTAAAACATTTCAGTGAGAGACTATAAAGGATTTTTCTTGAAGTGTAGGGAAGGGAGGGTCCCTTCCTCTTCCAGATAGAAGGCAGAGCTCATGATTCCTACAGGTCCTCTTTGGAATGGGATGTTTGTAATGCAATGCATAAAAAATAATGTTAACGAGGAGTATGGGACTCTACATCCAGGTTTTTTGTCAGGTTTTAACCACCTGTGTGACCCTCTGTAAAACATACCCATTCCACAGGTGGGATGAGCCAGGCTCTGCAATAGGGCAAGAGGTGGCGGAAATAGGAGGGACTAGGGTCAGGAAAGGAGGGAGAGACCAAGCCCTGCTCTCTCTGGCATCTATCATCCCAGACTGGACACTGAGACTCTCCTAGCAGGCAGGCCTTAGCATTGGGGACAAGAAAAAGACCCCATGTAGACTGGGGAGAGGAGCTTCCTCTTGTACTAGCAATGGTGGCACTGGTGGATCCCATCTCCCCAGGCCCCACTGTGCGCTGAAACACTGCAGTCAGTATATAGGTTCCTATCGGTGCTCATGCCCAGGAGCTCTAGCTTCTTCTACCTCCCTTCTAGCTGAAGACCCAGCGACTCTGTGCTAAACTTTATTTTTGTTTTTATTAAAAGAATTTGTTTCATACAATATATTCTGATCATGTTTTCCCCTCCTCCAACTCCTCAGACCCTACCCATCCAACTTAATGTTCCTTCTCTCTTTCCAAAACTAAAAGAAAAGGAAAACAAACAACAATAAGTCAAAACATAACAAATGAAACAAAAAGTGTACACACGCACACACACACACACACAAATGGAGTCCATTATATGTTACTCAGCTACTCTTAGGCAATGAGTACGTTTTAAGGTGTGGCTGATATATCTAGTAACACTCCACTAGAGAAAACTAATTTTCTCTTTCCCAGCAAGTATCAATTGCAAATAGCTTCTTGGTGAGGGGTGGGACTTTGTGTCCACTTCCCCTTCTCAATGTGGGACTTTGTCTGTTTTGAACCTGTGTAGGATTTGTGTGTAGTATCACACAGTCCCTGTGAGTTCCTATGTGTATCATCAGTCCTGGTGTGTCTAGAAGAATCTGTTTCCACAGGTTTTTTTCCTTTCCTCCAGCATTTAGAATTTCCCACCTCCTATTCTGCATAGGTCCCTGAGCCACAGAGAGGGGTTTGATGAAGACACACCATTTAGGGCTGAGTGTTTTGAAGTCTCTCACTCTCTGCACATTTGGATTTTATTTTTAAAAGTAAACAATGGAGGTGCAGAAAGCGTATCAAAGGTACTGAACAAAAGCCATAGGTCTGAGCACAGTGCGGCATCTATCCATAAAGGATAGATGAGGCCCCCTTATACAGGACAGATTGTTGCCAAGAGGAGCTCCAAGGGAAGCTGGGCTAAACCTAGGCTGAGGTTTACCAAGGCCGGAGCCTAGGCAATCTGGCCAAGAAGGAGAAGAAAGCACAGGGTGTGTGTAGCTGATGGGAGACTTTGCCAGGGTCTCAAAGCTCTGCTTCTGCACACTCAGAAATTTAAGAATTTCAAGTGAGGCAAAATTCAGAAGCTATGAGGAACAGAATGCATAAGAGGCAGAGACTGTCAACCTAGAGTACAGTCTTTGAAAAGGATGAAGAAATGAAGCCGTCTTCAAACACCTGAGGGACCTCCCTGCGGGAACCACAGGAGACTAGTTGTCTACTATGAAGGGTTCTTCATGATGATGGCAAACATGAAGGGTAAAGGGCAGAAGGAATGCCTGGATGCAGACGCCCTGTCCAGATACAGTCTTAGGCTGACCAGAAAACAAATGAGTGAGCATGTCTGATGTAAGGAGACAAGCTAATAAATTATGGAATAGCCAGAGAGATAAAAGTCACTCAGCTATTAAATATCACAATTCAAAGAATAATCTTACAAGAACGTGCTAGAGTAAGTAAAGAGAAGGGCACAAAAATCTTAAGTGAGTATTTGTCAGGCTCCATCAAGTCCAGCTTCAACCACTCTATCTGCCCAAACCTACTAGGCATCTTTAGCTCCTGAGTCTTGGTTTGAATGTTGAATGTAGCCAAAGGGCCTATATGTGTTTCTAGATTTTACTTTCTTTTGTTATAAAAAGAGGGGAACACACCTCCTTCTTGCTGTCCTTTATCTTCATGGAGACTTGATGTCTCTGGGTACTATCTTTTCTTTCCACTGGCTAGTAGAATCCCTCCCCTCTGGGCTGCCCCTCTGAGTAAATCATGTCACTTGCCCTGAGCGGCTCTCTAGTCTGTGGTGTTTGGGGAGGTGGCGGACACTTTAAGAGGTGGGGACTAGTGGACAGAAATTGCATCACTGGGCATGTGTGCCCTTGATGGGAACATTAGGAGCTGTACTTTGTATAACTTTTGTCAATTGGACACAAACTAGAGTCACCCAGAAGGAAGGAAGGAACCTGAATTGAGAAGAGGCTGCCACATGTGCAACATGGCACAAGCCTAGTCCCTTCTGTGCATTCACACTAATGGGGAAGGAGAGATGGCTCAACAGAAAAGAGCACTGCTGCTTGTGCAGAGGGTAGGAGCTCTGTGCAAGGCACCCACACCAGGCAGCCGAAAACCACCTGTAACTCCAGCTCCAGGTCATCTGATGCTCTTTTCTGGCCGTCAAGGGCACTCACATGCGTATGTACACCCAGGCACACCCAAGGAAAAAAAAACTTAAAAGAAAATAAAAACCCACCAGGCAGTGCAGGGCTGCAGAAGAAGAACCTGGCACCGCACCGCCCCAACGTGGGGGGCAGCTGGCACCACTGTGATGAACAAATATGTGATGGAGAAATGGAGAAGACAGAGAAAAATGGAGTGGGTCAACGGAATGGTATACAACAGCCTGGAGCTTATACAGATGTAGACTCAGCCCCTGAACATGCAGTCCAGCCTCCGGAACCCCCTGGCTCCAGGGAACTATGGAGGCCCCAGATAAGGAAAGGTTCACTTTCTGTCTTGGACCTTCTCAAAGGACCACTGAGGTCCAAGATGCCATCAGAGGCCATATTGTGTCTGTGGCCTGTGTTGCTGCCCCAGGACATGACCAAGCCTGAGATCAATGTGGACATACGCAATCTGAGCTGCTGATTGATGACTTGGTGATGTCCCCAGCAGTTGCTCCCTGGGGTTGGGGGAGGGCATGCTGATGTGAGTGGCATGTGTAACCATCTGAGGCCATGTTGAGGCATGTGTTCCATGCAGCGGGTGAGGGCCAGGAATGGGTTGGTGGTCCTAATGTGGCCAGAACCTGTGTTGATGTCTGCAGCTTGTGTTATCATCGAAGCCTATTCGGATACCTGGTCTGTGGTCTGATGGGCTGCCTGAAGCCATGTTAATGTCCATGGAGGAGGGAACGCTGGCCTCGTCCCTCTCCTGCTACAGAAGGGTTCTCCTCAGCTGATGGCTGCTGGTGTGGGGTGCAAGTGAAGAAAGGATCTTCCTCCCTTGGGGAGAATGGCCACCCCAGTGAGTATATGGACAACACAAAGCGACTTTTTCTCTCATTTGTTTCAATTGTTATGTCCTTTCTAAGCAAAGATGCATACAGAGCCATAGATAATAATGTAAAGCAGCATAAAAGAAACAATTACAATATATCATAATCTTTATCTGTACGGAATTGTTTTTGTAAACTACCTTAAGAATAAACAATCTTTACAATCTCATTCCCTTATTTGCTTGCTTAGAGTTTGCTAAGGTCTAGGATCTCATTCCCTTATTTGCTTGCTTAGAGTGCATCTTTCAAGGAAAGGTCTTATTTGGATCTTTAATGTCATTTCTAGGATAAACTAACAATCATTTGTCAAGTTTGTTATGCAAAGCATTCTGAAGGAGTGAAACCTCTAAAATCACCCTGCCACACCTATAGTAAATCATTCTCAGCACAGAGATAATTGTGAAGACAAAGAGAGGAAGAAAAGTAGAATATACTAGGGAACTCTAAAGTAGCACCAATATGCCCTGCCTCTTTACAAAACTCAACTGCAAGCACACATCTGTTAAACATCACAGTCTGTATAAGGCTAAGCATAAGGACATGTAACAGGACACTGCCAGATACTACTGTTCCTTACAAAGAAACACAATTCCTGCAATGTGAATACCCCTAATAAATGACAACAAAACAGTAGCAATACTCATGCTTGTGGGGGCTGGAGAGATGGCTCAGTGGCTAAGAGCACTGACTGCTCTTCCAAAGGTCCTGAGTTCAATTCCCAGCAACCACATGGTGGCTCACAACCATCCACAATGTGATCTGATGCCCTCTTCTGGCTGCAGGTGTACATGCAGATAGAGCACTCATGTACATAAAATAAATAAATTAAAAAAAATACTCATGCTTGTTACATTGTTAGATTGTCATTCAATAAACTTCAGCCTGGATCACAGTCACACATTGACTTTGATGCTCCACAACCAGCATTAAATCAAAATGAATTAATTCAATGCACATCCAATATGTGTTCATGCAAGGAGAATAAGATTCTCTCTCTCTCTCTCTCTCTCTCTCTCCCTCCCTCTCTCCCTTCCTCCCTCCCTCTCTCTGTGTGTGTGTGTGAGCATGAGTGTGCACAGAACACTAAAAATAGAACAAAACCAGAAAAATGCTAAGATTATATGTGATTGTTAGTTCCACTTATTCTCTATTATCACCAAGTTATTAATACATAGAGTGCAATGTTCTTGTACTTGGGAAACAATGCAAACTAAAGGACTGAAAATAAATGAGAGTCCCAGGATGCTGGAATGTGGATGCAGACTGAGTAGGAAAAGGAATCATAGAAGTAGGATAGTGTCACTAGAGACAGCCGATAAGAAATCCTGAAGCCACCCACAGCTGAGCTAACTCTCTTCAGGGAAGCGGGTGTGCTGGGGAAATGCAGGTCAGAATTGAAAGACAAATTGTCTACTGAGTTCCAACCAGGGCTGTGAAGCAGCAGTGTTATTCCCATGTTCGAGGGTAGGTGGTGCTAGTATATTCTGAGTAGGGTATATTGCAGTTAACTGTGAATGATAAACAGTCTGAATATTCCACAATCCATATATTCAAGAAACATAAGGAATGGGAAGAAAAGACTATTGAGAGAGATGAGGAAGTGAGGCTTCAGGAATGAAGGACTGGGAGATTCACTAGCCAAGGTAAAGAAGACGAAGTCGCAACAGGAAGAGTGCCCAGAAAATTGTGCCATATGCCTTCTAGCAATGGCTCTGTGACTCTTAGCTCAACTTTATGGGACTCTGTGATCAGAAATGCACAGAGGAAGGTGGCTGTTCTTGAGAATCGGAGGGAAATAGCCCAGAGAAGAGTCTAAAACAGCAGGGTTTTTTTTGTCCTGAGGTTCAGGATAATAGGAGGCACTGAAGGGACTGTGCAACTTCCCCTGCAACCCTGGAAGCAGCAGCTGGCCAGACAATGAATGGCCCTTCTCAGCAAGAGTCATTGTACCTTAAATATTGGAGCCTCAGGGTTACTAAACAAAAACAAACAAACAAATGGTGTTCTATACTAGTGACCTCCATAATCCAGAAGGGAATGAGAAACTGGGGTTTAGGGACCTTGGGAAGAGGTAATGTGGAGTTGTTGGCCCACACTCAGAGGATTGGAGAATAGAGTGTAGAGACCCAGAGTTGTGCGGCTCAGATATCACGGCCATGCAGGTCACTGGCTGTGTCTATGAACACCACAGCATTGTGGACTCCTGGGAAGTGGGGCTTCGGTGACAACAATGGGCATGGGATAACAGATTTGGCAGTCTGTAGTGTTGACTTAGATTTACAAATCCAGGAGCCACCTCTCAGGGGCAGGACTTGGGGAGAATAAAGGTGGGTATCTGGAGAGATGGCCCAGTGGTTAGCAGAGCTAATTCTTGTAGAGGGCCTGGTTAGGTTCCCATGCCATGTCAGGTACATCTGCCTTTAACTCCAGCTCTTGGTTATCTGACACCCTCTTCTGACCTGCACCAGTACATGGGTGCACATGCAATTACAAATAAATATAAGTCTTTTGTTGTTGTTTTTTAAGAAAAAAGAAAGGAGAAAATGTCTATGAACATGTTCATCTGCCCCACCCCCACCTACCTTCCACTAGGATTTCTGAAAAGTTCATGAGAAATCTCCACCAAGGGCAATCTTTTTACCTATGGTAATAGTTAATCATCACTGTCAACCTAACTAGATTTACACCATCTGAGAGTCACAGTCTGTACATGTCTATGAAGGTATTTCCAGAGAGGCCTAATTACAAGGGTAGACATAACCCCAAGTGTGAGACCCTATGGGCTGGCTGTGTGTCTGGAAGAAAAAGGAAAAAAAGAGGAAGTGATCTGAGCCTCCATGTTCCTTTCTTTGCTTCCTGACTGAGGGCACATGGCTTCCATTCCTGCCCTACAGTTCAAACCACTTCTGTTGTCACCTTTGCCACCATAAGGAATAGGAAACTGTGAGCCAAAACAAGTCCTTCTGTCCCCAAGTTGCTTTTGTCAAGTGTTTTGTCACAGCATTGAGAACAATAACAAAGAGAAGACCCTTCTTCACTGGAGTGGCAGGTGCCACTTCTTACGCATTCCTTCTCTCCTCCCCTTTTCTACTCCCTCCTGTTCAGTCCCACCTCACTTCCCCTTTGCACTTGCTGCTTCTTCTCTCTTGTTGGCTGTTGTCACTGCTCCTCAACCACCCATTATGTTTCTCTTGGTCCTTCGCTCCATACCTCCTCACTTCATGTTCTCGCATCTCTGTCCTTCTGGAAATCTCTGATTCCTGTGCTTGCTTTTCCCTTCCCTCCAACAAAACCACCAAGGAGCACAAACTCTGGCCTCCCCACAGTCTCTCCTCCCCAGGTCACTCTCCTCTGCCTTCATCCCTCTGAGCTTTGCTTCTGGCTTCAAGCTTGTCACATAACCACATGCTGCTGTTCAAACTCCATGTGAAGATGAATGTCAATAAAAGACATTTGCATAGGAAGACAGTAGGAAAGGCAAAATTGTTATTCTCTCATTATTCAACTAGAGAAAAGCTTCAATGCAGAAATATTATGAAGCCAGAAAAATAGCATATCATACCATAAGCTAAGCACAATTCTTTCCTGAAAATGTCTTTTCTAAAAAGAAAAAAAAATAACATTTCCCTTGTTTACACAACAATTGATTAAGTAAATCACATATCCTTCCATAATACAAAATACTCTTTAGGAAGTTTTATGTAGTGAAGTGGTTTCTTTGTTGAATATATTCCTTGATGAATATATTCATCCATCATTCAACAAAAACGTTTTGTGTTAAATTTTAAACAGTGAATTACTCTACAAATATAAAATATGCAAAATAGTAAAACTGTTTACATGCAAAGCATTAGAATGGCTCTTCTTGTTAGAGTGGCTAAGGTATTGCTGTTAGTTTTGTGACTATACAGCAAATGGGATATATCTCCCATGGCTCAATTTCTGCTTGGTACCTGTATTTTGATGTAAAGTATCCCCCACATTTGAAAACTTGGTCCCCAGTTGGTGATACTGCTTTGGGAAGATGTGGAACCTTTAGGAGGTGGGACCTCACTGGAAGAAGGGGGTTGCTGGGGTCAGATTTAAAGTTTCATAATACAGGCTAAGGTTCCTGTCTAATATTTTCAGCCTTTTCCACCTCGATGGGACGTAAGAAATTTCAGCTGCATCCCTCCAGCACCATGATGCTACCTGCCACCACGATTCCATGACCGTTATGGACTATATGCCATCAAACTATGAGGCAAAGAAACCCTCCCTCCTTACAGTTGTTTCTGTCAGATATTCCATCATAGTGCCAAAGAGAGGAACTGGCACAGGACCTACGACTTAAAAGGAGAAGAGGGCTGTGGGGTGCCTCGGAGCACAAGGCATTGGAGCAGGTGCTTCTGAGAAACACCTCGCAGTTGCAGATGAGGGTGCAGAATATAGAGCTGTCCTGGGAATGCTGGTATACCCCTCAAGGCCTCAAACAAGGTCCTCAGCCTGGACCACCTCATAGGCAGTTTTCTGTGAAGACTGCAGCTCTCATTTCTGCAGCCGTGGACCATGCATAAACAAGTAGGTGTGACCATGCTCTGTCCAACAATTATTGAGACTTGAATTTCAGGCAAAATTTGAATATCATGATATATTCTTTTGGTGACATTTGAAAATGTAAACATACTTATTGGCACATGGAACATTAAAAAAAATAAAAACAACCAGGAGCAGGCCAAATATGGCCCACTGCCCATAACTTGTTAACCTCTGATCTAAGCTTAGAACCCAGAAAGTCCAGCTGTAGCCAAGGTGTTTTCTACCTATAATTCATTGATGTTTTTGCATTGATATCCAGGTGGAGCACTGTGCAGGTCTGCCCATCACATCAAAGTCCACACCCATCATGGGCAGCCACTGATTAGGAAACAGATGCTACATTTTTAGCTATTGAGAAAACCCCCCCGACCTTGGAAGCTGAGATCTCAGGAAAGAGCAACCACCCCAGGAGTGAAATCTTCTGTAGAACAGTGGTCAGTTCCTACAGGCATTATAGGAAGGAAGAGAACCTGGCATGACATATCTAGCATTTGTCATCTTGATTGCATCCTTGGAATCCTGATTACAGCCTCCAAGTTTCAGAGGGCAGGCACTGATGGGATCAGGGGCTTGGGAATGGTGGGACCTGTGAGTGGCAGTGTGGGGATCTGATTCTGTCTAACAAGGTCACAAGCAAGAACAATGATGATCAGTGCTCCATCCTGCCATTTCCAGAAAAACCCCTGGGAAGAGGGACAGGCAGAGAGGGAAGAACTGTGAAGTCCTCACAAGCCCAAGGCTGCTGGCTTTTCAGGGACAATTTCAGGTTCAGGGATCTTGTTTTAGTTATTGGTTTAGTGGGCATGGCTGTGGCCACAAGTGGTTGGTTTTTTCATCTTAAAAATGGCATTGCATAAGTACTTCTGGCCATGATCCTAGAATGTGAAAGTCTGGTAGGGACCACTCAGGCTGGGCTGGAGGGGATAAATGAGTGACTTAGCACGGTAGACCAGCACTGCCCAGACAAAGTTCAGCAGGGGCAACTGTGGCAGAGCTTATAGATGGGTCCTAAAGAGACCTGCTCATTGGTGCCCTTCATTGACCTGTATGGGTTGCTGTACCCAGCTGAGGTTCCTGCTGGGGAGGGGTGTCAATATGGGATTGTGGTCCCTGATTCCTATATTACATTTTAGATATTATTTGCTTATGCCATTAATCAAAAGAGACTACTAGAGCAGAAAAAATCCTGAGGTCAGGCCAATACCCCTTGAGGACTGGGTGAATACTAGCCCTTCAGAGTCGGAAGGGAATGAAAAGCCTGAAGATCCTGAAATGCTTAACAACTTAAACTGAAGTTGGGACATTTGCATCTACAAGGACTTTAGCAAATGACAGGTGTGGAAGATGGGGTACAGAAATCCCCATCCAATCCCAGCACACCACATTCCTAGTAACTCCACATGCCACCAACTAGGAAGCACCCAAACCTATGTGTGCAGGCCCCATGACTCAGGCATCACTGGTGAAGCCCTTGGCTGTTTGGGATTAACTCCATCTCTAGTCTCTCTGTTCCCGTCATGGTTAGTTTAAATTGCCAATTCAGCACAGCTGGAATCCCCTGAAAGTCTCAACTAAGGGACCACCCAGATCAGACTTGCCCGTGGGCATGTGTGTGAAGCATTACTTGACTGGTGACGGAAGGGCCCTCTTCACTAAGGGCAGTACCATCCTTAGGCAGGCGATCTTAGACTGCATAAGAAAGCTAGCTGAGCATGAGCCAGTGAGTGAGCCTAAGAGCCAACACCACACCCCACCCCAGTTTCTGCTCCAGGTTTCTGGCCTGACTCCTTTTGTGTTGGAAGTGTAAACTGACGACATAAACCTTATCCTCTCCTAAGTTGCTTTTGGTCATGGTGTTTATCACAGCACACTAAAGGTAACTACAAACATCTCCAGGGGTCAGAGAGGGGGATCAAAGTCCCAACTCTACTCATGCCAAAATCTTCCTGGTAAGCAATCCCCATCCTGAAGTCACCAGAGTCCCAGCCACTAGCCAAATACTTAGCATACAAAAGGCACTCACATCTCTCTAAAGTTGCCAAAGGAAACTGGGAGATCAAACACATATTTAATAGCATAGTTGGAAGTTGGGCAGAGCAGTGTCTACCCAGACCATTCCTTTGTTCTACAAAGTGGCCCATCTCCTGTTACTTTCTGATGCCTCCTACCTTGAAAGGAGACCTAGACTAGAGTATGGTAAGAACAAAGGGTCTTCCATTGACACACACACTTCATGACATAAAGCATGTAGCCCCCAGTGTTGAAGATTAAGATCATTACACACTGCTAAATTTTTTTTTTATCTTCGTCTAGATCCAGAGGTCAGATGAGAATGTGAGAGGATGCCAGAGAATTGATGTTGGGAGCTGTTAATACCTGTAGTCTTCTTCACACGTTCTTCCTCTTTCCTGCAGAGGGCAGGATTCACTACTGTTAAATTAAGAACTCTACTTCAAAAAAAAAAAAAAAAAAGTTGGACGGCAGGGCTTAGAACCTAAGTCCTATAGGCTCTTCCTCCAAAGCATTGGTGCTGAAGAACTTCAGCCTCAGTTGCCACACAGTGGGTAGGAGCAAGGACCTCAGTTAGTTCCACTCAGGCACTGTGTGAAACCACATAGTGGCTAAGAACATAGACCAGGAATGCTCTGGCCGCTTCTAGGTTCTTTGCTGTCTTGCCCTCGTAGCTGAGTACTAGCCTGACTCCTTCTGTAGGTAGATTATACATCACCCCCTACACCCTATCCGATGATGCCAATGACATGGTTATTAAGGGCAAGATGTCAGGGCATGGAAGTGCATGGATGATGCTTTCAGAAATTCACCTGAAAGCTCTCTCGCCTGTGAGCTGTGTGTGAAAGTTTTCAGAAATAAAGTCCACTTTACGTTGAACTTTCCACAAGGCTGATTAACTGGTTAGAACTTCAGGGATTCAGAGCCTAATTAGAATTTACATTAGGTTCTTTAACCTAGCATCCTCATGACTTTTGCTTTTAACTTAGCAGACCACTAGCTTCTGCCCACTCAAATGCTAAGGATGCCATCAGACAGCATCTGAGGCCTACAGCACTGACTTCCCCACCTTGCTGTAAATGCCTACCCAATGTTTCCACCAATGTACTTGGAAAGTGTTTTGATTCACGGTTTCTTTGTTCCATTACTATAAAACCATCATGAAACTGTTACCATGTTGGAACATAGAATTTGGAGAAAATCAAATCTGTGTTCCTGAGCATGATCATTCATATTTGATTCCAAAAGAAACTACTCCCTTTGAGGAGAATGCTGTATTTCTTGAGTTATCAGGGTAGACATCATGGTAGGGCAGTCTAATATAGAAGCAATTAGACTTATGAACCAAGAAAGAGTTAAAATGTCTTCATAAAAGCAGAGAAGAGACACTACACACAGTTGCTTAAGTCGCAGCAGCACCAGGGCCACAGAAGAACCCTAGCTTCTTGGGTCAACACACCTACTAAGCCTCATCCTGTTTTTCCTGAGTTAGTGACCTTATCACCCCAAGTATGACTCACTTACAACATAACTTAATAAAATAACTTTTATTGGTGCTGTGGACTAAATTGTGCCACACCAAATGAACATTTTGAAACCTCAACCCCTAAAACAATGCATTTGGAGGGGGAGTCTTTCAAGGATAAGGTCATTAGATAGATAAGGTCATTAGAGTGGGACCCCATAATGGGACTACTGACGTTATGAGAGGAGACACTATCCCTTTCTCTCTGCCATGTGAGACTAGAGGAGGAAGGTGTATGTTTAAAGCCAGGAATATAGCCCTAGCCAGAAACTAATTTGATTGGCACCTTGATCCTGGACTTCCCAGTCTCCAAATCAAGAGAAACTAAATCTCTGTTTAGCCACCTCATCCATGGCAATTCGTGATGACAGTCTTAGCCGAGGGTGTCCACAAGATATGTTTAGGTTGTGGGATGTATTTCTCTAAATAAAACAACGTAATAAAGCCAATGACAGAACCATCTTTCTTGTTCATGAATCCCAGTACAAAAAGAAAAGTCAATGAAAGGTGATAAATTATTTATTCAGCCCTTCTATTCCTTAGGCCCCTCCCTTTGTAAGTGGTAGCCTTGGTAGAAAGGAGAAAACTGAAAAGTTCCATCTTACCTTAAATTCTCATGGTGGCCCATAGACCTTGTAACTGCTGTTACAATTATCCTATTAAGAAAATACCTTATAAGCTAGGTAGATGGCTTAGCAGCTAAGAGCAATGGCAGCTCTTCTAGTGGATCCAGGTATGATTCCCAGCACCCACATTATGGCTCATAATCCTCCGTAACTCCAGATTTAGGGGATTCAGTGTTCTCTTCTGGACTCTGAAGGCACTGCATGCACATTGTCCATAGACATATGCAGGCAAAACACTTAAAAACACATAAAAGTTAAAAAAATAAAGATAATAGAGTTGGAAGTGTAGCTCATGATGGAGAATCTGCCTAGCATGCAAGAAGCCCTGGGTGTACACACACACACACACACACACACACACACACACACACACACACACA
>CAJQZJ010013817.1:7645232-7718087 GCA_907164525.1 Lophiomys imhausi | reverse complement strand
CACACACACACACACACACACACACACACACACACACACACACACACGTCAATATGCTGATATCCAGTGCTACTCCAACTGTGCTTAACACAGATGGACAAGGTCCAATAGGACCATGGCATGGCTAAAGAATAACCAGTAATTCACATTTAACAAAAAGCACAGGCTTTGAGTACCTTCTATCCAACTCCAAAAAATGATGAGCAGCCCGTCTTGTTCTATCTTTCTTCTTTATCTGCATACTTAATAAATAATGTTTTCTTGTGTTTTAATGAGTGCTTGATCCAATTGAGCACTGTGGATACAAATAGGGAGTAGATATGAACTGGGCACTCCAAAGTAGCCCTGCTGTGCTCTTCTGAAGAAGTGGTTATTATGGAGGAGAGCAGTACTCATACGCATCCTCTGGGTTTTCAAAAACAGCACAACCACACAGGAAGCTGTACTGGCAGAAAGAGCAAGTCAGCTATGTGCTCCTAATTCAAATACTACACAGCACTTCAGGCTCCAGAGAAGAGCAAACATTTCTGGTGTCTGAGTCCCTGAAATGCACATGGGACTACACTGAGCAGACTTCAACCACAAAACCCAAAAATCCATTAGTGCCATGGCTAAGGCACGAGAAGTTGAATGTGGCTCAACTTAAGCTATTTTACCAAACACACACACACACACACACACACACACACACACACACACACAACACACAAATACACCACACACACATTCACAGATATATACACGTTTTGGAAGAAGGCAGTAATAGCTTATTTGTCAACAAATCGTGTGTGTGTGTGTGTGTGTGTGTGTGTGTGTGTGTGTGTGTGTGTGTGTGTCTGTGATCACTGAGGACAGCTAAAAAAGGAAACGTTTCAGGGACAGTTATCAGTAAGAAGACAATCACTTCAGTGAAGTTAAACTTCTGTCCTGTGAGTTCAATCAGGACGTCATAACAAAAATCAAACTGGGACATTGGCAACATCACTGCCAAAACTGCCCCATGAAGGTGCTCAGAGAGAGGAGAGAACCTTCAGGAAGTGGTCTTGCTGAAGAATCCTCTCTCAGACTGTAGTGAAGACAGAACTGTGACCACATTGCCATCCTGCCAAAGTTGTAAGCCTCTGGGCTTAAGTATATCAGTAGTCGTTTTCTTGTTGCTGTGATAAATTATAGACTAAAGCAACCCAAGGAAGGAACAGTTTGTTTTGGCTCACAGCTTGGCAGTCCATCACGATGGGAAAGGCATGTTAGCAGGTTCACCTCTACCTGTGGTGGCAAAAGTGTGAGACAGCTGGTCACACTGTGACCACAGAGGAAGCAGAAAGGGTGATGGATGCTGGTGTTCAGCACCCTTCCTCCTTGTATTCAACTCAGTTACCCCCGTCCAGGGGATGATGCTGAATCCATTCAGGGTGGGACTTATGTTCTCAGATAAACACCTCTGGAAACACCCTCACAGACTTCTAGAGGAGTCTTTATAGTGATTCTAAGTACAGTCCGGTTGACAATAAAGAGAGGTTGCACAGAGGTGGTCTCTTCAATAAGCAAAACTCTGCAAAAGGCAGGGTGAAAACCAATAATCAGCCAAAGCTTGTGACACACAGAGGCACCTTACCAGCAAGGGTAGAACCCCGTTGTACTGCCTGTCATGTGTCCTCTTCCCTTCTGGTAACAACACTGAGATCCTTATTTGATGCATGTCCCTTCTTATTCTTGGTCCTTGTGATTCAGATAAATCTTCTCCCAGGGGACCTGCCCACAACATGTCTAAATCAGAACACATGTCTTTTGACCAAAGACTGATCTAAGGATGTCAGTTGGCCCTCCTGTCTAGGACCTTTACTGGATTTCCCAAATCATGAAACACTCCCAACCATGGGCCACACCCAGGATGGGGCCTGCCAGAGAATAAAATTAGCACGACAGAGGTGGGCCAAACTAAATACCCATCTAAGCACCAAGTTTTATGGTTTAGTTAATCTAGTTTAAAATGGGCTCTCTTAGAGATACAAGAATCCTAGAAAAGTATTCCATAATATTCTCTCTCTCTCCCTCTCTCTCTCTCACACACACATAAACTCACATATTTAATAAATACAAACTGCTTCTATAATATTTATAGAATATCACTACTATGGATAAAAATGAGTAATCTCACTAATATGTCATTTCTTAGCATATCTCTTAGTAATATTTTTAGCCATGCAACATTACCATGTGCCTTTTATTCCAGAAATGAACAGCAGAACCACTTGGCCCACAGGGTATCTGTTCCAAAACACCTCCAGTGCAGGCCCACAGGGGATCTGTTCCAACCCTCCCAGAAGCATGCAGAGCACCCAATCCTACATATACTATTTTTTCCTACATACATGCCTGTGGTAAGTGCAAACTATAAATCAGGCACAATAAGAGATCAGCAATAACTATTATTAGGAACAGAACAATTATAACAGCATACTGTAATAAAACTTATTTAAAACTTGTAAATTGATGATTTCTAGAAATTTTCATTCAATATTTGCAGACCTTGCTGACTATTAGTTACTGCAGAAAGCAAAGCTTTGGGTGAGGAGACTACTGTTCATACAACTTAACACTAGGAAAGACATCCACACCTTGGATAAATGACAGGAGACTACTTAGCCCAGTAAACAATGGAAAGGTCATTGGTACAAACAATAGTATGACTCGGAATGACATAACTGTCCTCAACATGAAGGATGTGTTCTGAGTTGTCCTCAGTATGGCCACGTCTCAGATCATATGAAGGTGGGTGTCTAACTACTTGTGAATCAGTCTCAGATCAAAGACAGCAGTGATGAGGGCAGCAATAGTTCCTGCCATGGACTCTGTGAGGCCACATGCATCATCTCATTGACATTTGCAGCTCTTCTGTGAGCCAGGGATCATCATCTACATTTTAAAGATGAAGAAGTAAAAGTGCAAGGACAAGGGAATAGTGCATGCAAAGCAACACATGTCTGAAACAAAAGACAATGCTTCTAGGCACACAACACAAAATGGAGCACATAATCTAGGATTATAGTCTCTTAAATACATTTTATTTTACAATAAAGTGCAGAATCAAAAACACTAAGAAATATAAATAAACAAAAAATTGTCCATAAATGTCTGACTTTTCAGGGCTGGGGAGTTGGCTCATGCATCACATGAGACCTGTGGGTCCTATAGGGATTAGGACAGAGATAGCCAGATCCCAGAAGCTCACTGGCCAGCTAGTGTAGCTGGAAAGTTCATCTGGAAGTCCAGTGAGAGACCCCGTCTCAAATAATAAGATGGAAAGTGACAGAGGAAGACACCCAGCATTGACCTCTGACCTCTATACATGCATACACTGGCAAGTAAATACACATTATCCAAACACATACAGAGAAAAAGAAAACTTCTCCATGCATGTATAAATGCAAAAATTTAAAATTATAATACAATTAGCATTATCAAACATAATTTACTTGTTTAGGTTAATAAATCACGAAGAATTTTTCCATCAATAAAAATAAAATGAGATAACTCTAATGACTAATTGGTAAACCATTTAAAAAATATTGTATATACAAGCCAGGTACAGTGGTACAAGGCTAATTAATAGTCCCAGGTCCTTGGGAGGCCAGTGGGATCACTTCAGCACAGGAACCCAAGACCAACCATAGCAACACAGTAAGCCCCTGTCTCAAAAATAATACTGTAAAGAAGCCATACATTTGAAAGAGAGCAAGATAGGGTACATGGGAGGGTTTGAAGGGAAGAAAGGGAGGGAGTAAATGATGAAATTATAGTCTTAAAAATTTTAAAATATTGCAGGGGCTAGAGAGTGATTAATATTAAGATTAAGTAATTAAGTAATGGCTTAGTGGTTAAGAATGCTTCCTGCTCATTTGGAGGACCTGAGTTTGGGTCACACAGCACCCATCTCAGGTAGCTTACACTCATCAGCTGGTAACTCAGCTCCAGGAGATCTGACATACTCTTCTGGTCTCTACCTAGGTTCACACACAGATGACATACATTTATACACACACACACACACACACACACACACACACACAAAATAAAAATAGGAATAAATCTTTTAAAATATATGTAAACCATTATGGATTTGCTTTGTCCTTGTTGGACACTTAGACTCAGTTACTTGTAATGATTAGACTTGTTCTGACTTGTTTATAAACAACACTGCAAAATAGTTTCCTCAAGACATTGCTTGTAACTGGGGTTATTGCCTTAAAATCAATGAGCACACCTGAGTTCCTGAATCACCATTTGTACATTCAACATTACTACAAATGAGGAATTGATTTGGATCCTACCACTAGCAAATAAGTAGACTTCCCAACCATTCCAAGATACTATGCTGTTGAACCATTGCCAAGATGAACCACAAAGGTACACTTGTTTCAGATTTTATGTCATCAGTTATTAATGTATCTAAGTGGGATTTTATGAAATATACCTTTTATTGTTATTTGAATTGTCTATTTCTGTATTTCAAAAATGAGTCCTTGAGATTTGTCTTTCTCTAATTGTTTTACATACACACTCACACATGCACATACTTGTATATATACATATTTATGAAAGCTTGGTTTTAACTACTGTATAGTTTTAAAATATTTCCTCTATTGTCATTTAATTTGGCCTAAGTAGATCTTTAAATATAATTTATGAAAAAATTAGGACACACCAAATAATGGTAATTTATACAAATTTCCTCCCCAACAAATAAAATACCAAGCAATTGAAGTCAAAAGTGGAATCCAAAACACATTTTAAACATCTCTTATCAATCACAATTGAATGCACTTTAATCTGGCATTTTGCTTCCTAATGCATACATTTTAGTCCATTAGTAGAACTGCTTACATATACAGACTCATTTCTACCTCTTCTCATTTGCTACCTATTTTCTCAAGTCTTTCCCCCACCCCCCAAATTGTTCATGTTGTGTTCAAGGAAGGGAGTTACAGACTTCACTCTATGATTTGTTGCCCTCGTGTCTTGGAGGTGATTTATATGCACTAACGATTATTCTAGAGATATTATTATGCACACTACAGCAAAAGGTAGTAGTCCAGAATCACACAGCTTTCCTTCTGGTCATGCCACACAGCACACGCTGTTGTTATTGATAGTCAAAGCACACCTATTTTTAGTCTCGTGCTCGTCATTTTCTTTGCCCTACCTCCTCCCTGTACCTGAAAATTCCCAAAAAGGTCACTGGTCATCGTCTACAAGTAGAACCTTTAGAATGCCATTTAATGGGGTCTCTGGTTCATTTGGATTTCTGAAAATGTTTCATTTCCTTCTCCTTCCTGAAAAATAACTTATCTAAGCACAGTGGCTGAGAATGTAGGCCAGTGGGAGAGGTATACCCAATGTTTTGTTCTCAGCACAGACTATCTTCTAGCTTCCATTTTTGCTACTGAGTCGTGGTTCATTAGTCTAATCCAAACCCACAAATGTGATCACTGTTGCTTTGGCTCTTAAACTTTTCTCTGTGTTTAGTATTTTTACTACATTTAATTTGGGTTCAGATGTCTTCTTTATCTTTCTTAGGATTTATTGCAGTTCTGGAATCTATCTGTGTTAGTTTCATTTCTGCTGCTGTGATAAAATGCCCTTAAGAGACAAAGGGGTTTCTCTCCGTTTACAATTCCTGGTTGAACTTCAAACAGCTGGTCACATCACAGCCATAGTTAAAGACAGACAGAAATGCACGCATGGATGTATGCTTGCTTGCTTGAATGCATTGACTTCTTTACTCATACATACAGTTTGGGACACTCTGCCCAGGAATGGTGCCACTCACAGCAGACTGGGTCTTCCCCTATCAACTAACTTAAGGCAATGCCCCCAGACATGCCCACAGGCCAACCTGATGTAGTCAATCCCTCGCTGAGGTTATTCTAACCATCATACAAATTAAGGCTTAAAGCCACAAGAACACAGCTTACCTGAAGCACTATTGTCACAATTTCTAACACTATCACTGTGCTGAATTATCTGTAATTTCACTTATTTATTTATTTGTCAGGATCTCACGTATCCCAGGGTAGCGTAAAATGACCCTGATTTTCTGGTCCTCCTGGCTGTCTCCCCATTGTGCTCAGATCACAATGAGCATATCACTACACCCAGTTTATGTGACAGTGGGGATCAAATCCAGGATTTTGTGCATGTGGGGCAAGTACTACCAACTGAGCTACAATGCTCAGCCCCTCTGTAAAATCCTTCACTATACTTTCTAAATCATCAATTCTCTATTTGTCTGTGTTTAGTAATTGTTTAACACACCACTAGTTTACTAGGTTCATTTATTTTTCAATGTTATAATTTCCTGACAACCCACTTGGATTAACAAAAGGCCAAAGGTTTGTTTCAAATTTTTCTAAGTTCTGAAAGTCCCAAGGTGGCATAAACGACCCTAAGGAAAGTGTTCCCCTTCCCCAAGCAAATGATGAGACTGAATTCTCCAAGTGCCAAGAGTTGGGTGGGTTTAATTTGAGGGAGAAAACGAACCAGTTGGATGCGGTTATAGCATTTTACTACCACTGCTCATCACGCCAACTGTACGATGTTGCTCTAGACCAATGGCTAACAGAATAAAATGGGCTTCTTTGTCCCGCAGAATATATTTTGTATTAATTTTACTTTTACCCGTTCAACAGTGTGATCACATCTTTGTTTGTGTTTGCCTTAGCGTGACAGACCCCCTTGTCTTTAATTCAAATCACCCTTTTCAAGGTATAAATACTAGCATCTAGTGGTATCACTGAATTTTGTTGTTCTATTCAATTAATGAATCTCTTTTTAAAGAACAGAATTATCTTAGTGCTTCTTTTCAAAGTCACCTTTTCCTCTCATTGAAAAATAACAGAATGAACACATGACTTCATCTCTCCTCTTCAGAACTCCATTAACAACAGGAAAGGAATTTTAACTCAAAATGCCAGTGAGCTGGCCTCAGTTCCTGGGCAGAAAGGAAAGGAAGTCATAAAATAAATATAAAATGAAATGTCCCAGAAATGATCAAGGAGTGAGGTAGGAAAAACAGAGAGAAAAGATAGTCAATAGCATTCAATCCAGGGTTAGTTTACTTATTTTTTAATATTCAAATTGAAAGTCAAAATTTCTAGATTGAAAGTGCACACCCTAAGGACAAAGACAAGGTTCTAGACTAACAAGTCCTGGTATTCAGTGAGGGGAGTCACCTCAGAGGGAAGAGGATCCAGAAGACCCCTCATCTACATTAGTATCATCAGATGTTACAAGGCAGCACAGCAATGACTTGAACATGTTATGACCATTGTCTGAAACCTGATCTTCCATAGCCCACCTACCAACTCCCCAAGAGTAAGGACAAAATAAAGAACCTCAGATAGGCAGAGGCTATGACTTTCTTAGGCAGCATCCACAATGTACTCCAGCAAAGTGAGAGGGAAACTGAAGAAGAGAAAGACATAGGATCCAGGTGACTTCAAATAGATTCCAGCAAACAGTGAAGCCAAACAGTGCATGAAACCTGTACCATAAGTCTAAGTCCACAGATCTCCACATGAGCAGAAAGCCAGAAGGCTCAGACCACAGAACTGTGAATATTGCCAAAATGCCAACTAATGATACTTCAAAAAATCCAAGAAAGACTCGCCATCCTAAACTGCCAACACAAGAGCACACATAGGCCACCTGCCCAAGCCCACTCCTCAAAAAGTGATACCCCCCCCACAAAAAAATCCTAAATTTGGCAACCTGGAGAATGAAGATTCAGCTGTCCTCCTTCTATGTTAATGACAGATGATGGTCAGGAAGTTACTACTTCCATTTTAATGTGAAAAGGAAAACTATATGCAGATTTCCTAACATCAACCTGGTCAATGTGTGTCTTTCTTTTAAAAAAGTTTTAGATTTATTTATTTAATTTTATGTGTATAAGTGAGTGGTGTTCGGGTAGTGTTAAGCATTCTAAATGTTAACTAATTGGTCCTGCTTGCTGTCTGTTACTTACATTGACTCTGATTGGTTAAATACAATGCCAAGGCCTGAGATTGGGCAAAGACAGAGAAAGGTGGGACTTCCTGAGATTAGAGCAGGAAGCCTGCACTTTAGACAGAGAATTAAAGCATTCCAGCCAGGAGCAGGAAGAAGAAGACACACTCCATGGGTTAGAGAAAAGAACCTCATTCCACATGGCCAGGAACATCGGCCTAGCATGGAGAATGGCAGTCCAAGGGGATGTATGTATATCTGGGGTCATATTTGGGTAACAGAATTAAGAGCTAGCTTAGATGGGCCAAGATTGCTCCATCCAGGCCTAGGCTTGTGAAAATCCATGTGGTCTCCGTGTACTCATTTATAATGTGTGGATAAGAATTAACAGCTGCTGAATCAATTAAATATAACCTAAATACTGGTTAAACAATTTAACTAATTATTTCTACAAATGACACCCAACATAATTTAATTTTTTTTTCAATAGAGTGGTTTGCCTCCATATGTGTATGGGTGTACCACATATGTGCTTGGTGCCCAGGAAGTCAGAGGAAGGCATTGAATCCCCCGAAACAGGACTTATGGATGCTTATGAACTACCATGTGGGTGCTGGAAACGTTGCCCAGGTTCTGTGCAAGAGCAGCCAGCATTCTTAACTGTTGAGCCATGACTCCAGGCCCAGAGTGTTTTCCTTTATATCCCCTTTTAGTAATCAGTAGTTGGAAAACAATCTACATACTCTCCATGCACATGGATATTTTCTATTGCCTCTTGAGAAAGGACACATGTATTGCTCATCCATGCTAAGTGCCAGGCACGGCCCCACATATGTTTATCACATTTTGTGGTCATAACAATCTTCCAAAATACGGATTCTTTACCAGGAAGATCGATAGTGCTTTTCTCCCTCTCCCTCCCTCCCTCTCCCTCTCCCTCCCCCCCCACACACAAAATAAGGACATTTACAACAAGATCCAGAAAGATTAAGTTACTTACCCTAAGTGGCAGAAATAAAAGTCTATTCCAGAAATGGTTCTGTTATGCCTACCATATCTCACTGACACTCGAAGGACAACAGTTTGTCATTTTTACTGGTATATAGACAGATATTTTATATATTGATAATGTATAATCATATTTCTAAGAACATTTTTTAATCAAGAAGAGAGTATGATAGAACTCAAAGACAGATTCAAAAATGGTCCATGCTATGAGATGACAATGGGAAGAGACTCAAGGAAATAGGTGGATAGTAGGTTAGAGAGGGGTAAGGGGAGGTGTTCTAGCTACATGCTGCCAATCCCATTGTTCCAGACTTTACCCACTTTCTCCAAACAGTCTTCATTAGCAAGCCCAGATTTGTTTTACTTTGTCTCTCATTCCAAGACCATTGGATTGCAGCACAGTGTCCCTACCATCCAGAGCTGCCCTTCTTACAAATAAAGATCATCAAAGCTTGCTTGTCTCCCCAAACACACTCAACTTCCCTGAGTGTGGATCAAGACCTTAACTCTTCAACTATTTCTCCCAAGATTTTCTGTGACTTGCTCATCAGAGGTGTTTGCCTTTGTGACCAAATCTTCAGGTTAGAGACGAGCAAATGGAACCTCAAGGGTAAGTAGTGCAGTTGTCTATGAGCACAGGGAGGGCAGGTGGATACTCAGCCATAGCTGGGGCCAGCTCTAAGAACAGACCCTTCCCAACCCTTCCCTACTGCTGGATGAACGGCTAACTCCTCAGTATAATTCATTTATTAACCCATTTTCCTTCTGGTCTTTCCTTGTCCAGGGAAGCCAGTGTGAGAGTGGCAAAAATTTATACTTAGGATCCAGCAAACAAGTCCCAAGATTTAGCTCCTGTCTAAGCCTCCATTCTTCTCATCTGTGAAATGGGACTAGCACACCTGACTATCACAGAAGCCACTGAGCTCATGAACACAGTTATGAACCAAGAGAGTGATCCACTGGCTAGGATCACAGCATTGGCTCAGCAGTGGCTCTTCCCTAAAGTGTGCTTCCTGGATCAACACATGGAAATATGTCAGAAAGGAAAATCTCATACCAATCCCAGCCCTACTCTATTAACTCAGGACCTTGGAAGTGGAACATCCTTCTGTGTTGGACCAGCCCTCTTGACAGTTGAGTATGGTCAGGCTTAGGAATCACTTAAGTAATAACATCAGATTTTATAAGGTCTCTATGCAAAGGACTCATCTCCAGTGCTGAACATTCACATGAGGGATAAAGAGGCAAACCTGTCCTCGGAATGTTAAGAGTTGAAGGCAAGGGTTGTACTATAAAATTCATACAATTCGGGCAATTAGTGTATACCCAACACCAAATACCGAAGTTAACAAAGGATGGACCACTAATAAATATTTATTGAACATATGAGTGACAGAGAATGAATAAATCTGAATGAAATGGGTCCCTGTCATAATTCTTAGGGTTATATAAAGCCTAACCAAAGCAAGAGGAGAGGGCCAGGTAAAGGTGGAAGGAGATGGGCACCAAGTGGCTGCAGAGGTGAGTTCATGCCAGGTCCAGCTCTGAAATAGCTTCAGTAGCCCTAAGCAGTTAACAGAAGGTACACAGTAGGTGGTCAGAGCATATAGGGAAGATAGGAAGGAAAAATGTCTTTGGGTCATGATTGTATCCCCTGTGCCAGTGAAGGGACCAGGAGAAAGGAGGAAGGACTATCAGACCACCGCTGGACCAGCAGCCTGGGGATAGGAGAGCCAGGGCCCTGAGGACCTCCTTGGATTGAGAGTACAGTGGCTAGAGAGAGTAGCTGGTGATTAAATGTGCCTAGGAGCCACAGAGTGCTAAGGGAAGAAGACCAAGAATTCCTGTGTTACCAGGGAGCCTCTCTCTTCAACAGAACATTTGGCACTTTGGTTCCAAGTCTGGTGTGCAACACTACAGTGATGGTGTTGGGAGAAGCAACGCAACACTGGGAAATCAGAGCATGCAGTCCTCACCACAACTGTGCTTTGGTCCCTGTGAGAGCTATCTATGCTATCTGTTGTTTCAGTGCCCAAGGCAATGCAGAATGTCAGAACAGGGAGGGACTAGGAAAGCAGAACCATTCCCTTCATGGCAGACAGGAAGGGATGGGGGAAGTAGCTAAGCTTCCAATCCTCTCACCCAGCACACACCCCAGTGACCTCCCTTCAGCTGCTAAAGGCACCACCACCTTCTAGTAGCAGTACAGTCTGGTGGCCAAGTCTTCAGCACACAGGCTTTAGCTTTGTGAGAAAAAAAACCATAACCACAGTTAGGTGTGGCTTGGTAAAAGGAAGTGGAAGAGAAGGAGGGAGAGGGGAGAAAAGAAGAAAGAGAGTTAGGGCAAAGGTCTAAGAATGGGAACATTGGCAAATTTCTACAGGCAACTTATATTCCCAAATATGAGTTTTGAAATTTTTATTAATTTATTTTATATGTATAGGTGTTTTGTCTGCATGTATGTCTGAGCATCACATGCTTGCCTAGAACTTGCAGAGGCCAGAAGAGGGCATTGGATTCCCTAGGACTTGAGTTACAGGCAGTTCTGAGCTACCAGGTGGATTGTGGAAATCAAATCCAGTTCCTATGGTAGATCAGCCAGTATCCTTAATGGCTGAACCATCTCTCCAGCATCAAAAAAATTATCTATTTTTTTTTTAATGAAGCAGAGTAAAGCCAACTTGCTTCTAGGAAGAAATTAAAGGAAGCAGAAAATTAAGTTTCCAAAATAAACACAAATATGCATCTAAATATGGATGTGCAGCAGCACCCAAGAATGGGACGGCAGAATAATTACTGCTTGACTGAAGGTCCCACTGTTAATCAAAGCTCTTTCAGGCATTCCACACAAGCAGCTTACCTGAAAAGCCTTTCAATTTGTATGTCATGGAAGTTGGTAATTAAATACTTCAACTGCCTGTTGGTTTTATTAAAGATATGATAACCTTAGCACAGTTAACTTATAAGTATTCTGTTTATCAAGTGAAGTTGATATCTAGTTTAGGAAAGTGCCACTGAAGCTTTTAGGTTAAAAACCCCAAGGCCTGTATTCAGCTCCTTGTGTACTTAAGATTGTAAACAGAACCCAAGAGAGGTCACCTTTCCTCATTTATCCAGGTACATGCAAGCTTGATATGGGCAACTCAACGACTTGTTTTTCATACCATCAAAAGTAGCATCATGATATAATAGCAGTTTTATGTGAGTTATGTGGTGTTCCTGCTTATAATACTTAAAATTTGAAGAAAGAAAGATGGTAGAGGCAGATAGATAGATAGATAGATAGATAGATAGATAGATAGATAGATGACAGATGGATGATTGATAGATGATAGAAAAAAAGAAAGCACAACCCCATTGTAATTGTGAGGCAGAATCAATTGAGAGACAGTCCTCAAAATAACTATACTTGACAAAGAGTTTTAAGTTATGAAAGACAAAATTTTTAAAACTGAAAAATATTCCAGAATCAAAGTAAACATCACAACTTAACAGGTTTTCTAATCCTGGATTAGACTAAGAATCAGAAAATAAGTTTTGCATGATGAGAACCAACTGGCAAAATATGAAAACAGACCACAGACAAGAGAGTGCTCTTAGGTTAATGACAAATTCCTCAATGAAGCCACCAATGGTGTAAGAACACCATCTTTAAGAAACACTGAAGTTCTGAGTTAGAAAGTGCATCCTGTAGATCTAGATAAAATCATCCTAAGTGAGGTAACCCAAACTCAGAAAGATAAATATAGCATTATTTTCTAATATGTGCCGATATTAGCCATTAATTAGCCATTAAATAAACGATAACAAAGCTGCAATCTGTAGACCCAGAGAGGTTAGGTATAGAGTAAGAGACTGGGCCAGGGGAGGGGGGAACGGCACATGAATCTCTCTGGGAGGGGGGAATAGAATATATTTTATGGGTAGACTGGGGGTAGAGGATGGGTGCTGGAGAATCAGGTGGGGAGGGGAGATGAGGTTGAAGGAGGGAATGTGGGGAAAGATATCTAGAATGGCTGAGCATTTGAGGGGTGGTATAGAAACCTAGTACAGTAGAAACTTCCTAAAATATATGAAGGAGATCATGATGGAGTCTCTGCATAATGAGGGAGATGGAGTCGAACTGGCCATCTCTTGTCACCAAACAGAAGCTTCCAGTACCTGGACTGGGTTACATCCAATTGAGGTTTTTCTGAAAGGGTCCAATGGAAATCCCCAAATAACCCAGGCTGTTGACAAGACAATAGGTTGCTCTCCTCAAACTGACAGCAAGGCCCCTAGCTGAAGACAACACCTACACAACCCACTGAACGTGAAGGCAAGCCAGTGACAACACAGAGTCTTTACCCCTTCATTGGAGTGGCTTTGGTATGAGAAAGTACTCTGGAGGCTACCAAAAGAGAAATGTGAACACTGGCCCAGCTACAAAACTTGTGATCTACAATCAGTCCTGTCTGCAAAAATATGCTATGGCAATGGTGACACAACACTTGTCCGATTTGACTTAATAAAGTCTCTAAACAATGAGGAAAATGGAGTCCAACTGACCCATACTCTGAGATGGAAAACACACCGGGTACTACTTGGGTGATCAAGAACCAGAGACTACATATTCCATAGACGTATGGTAGAACCAAACACTACTGGTCTGAAAAGGAAGTAACAATAGAATGACTCCTAATGATATTCTGATAAACTCATAGATCAGTGCTTTACTCAGCCACCATCAGAGAAGCTTCCTCCTGCACAGCCAGACATTATGCAGAGGTAGAGACCTTGGGACACAAAGCTCTAAATAGGATGTCTCCATCAAATCTCTCCTCTCAAAGCTCAGGGAACCCCCCCCCCCCACCAGGAAGAGGAGGAGGGAAAAGTGTAAGAACCAGAGGGGATAGAGGACACCAGGAGAACAAGGCCCTTTAGAGCAATTGAGCAAAGCTCATCTGAACTCACAGAGACTGAAGCTACAAGGACAGGGCAGACATGGGTCTGCACCAGGTCCTCTGTGTATGTATTACAGCTTTCAGTTTAGTATTTTTATGGGACTCTTGAATGGGTAGCTGTCTGATTCTTGTGACTTTGGGTCTCCCTTCTTTCTGTTGGGTTGCCCTGTCCAACTTTGATGTGATAATTTTTGTTTTAGCTTATTATATTCTATTTTGCCATGTTTGGTTGTTATCTTTCAGAAACCTGCTCTTTTCTGAGAAACAGAAAGCCAGTGAATCCAGAGGGGAGGGGAAGAGGGAAGGAACTGGAAGGAGTAGGAGGAATGAAACTGTAATCAGGACATACTGTATGAGAAAAGAATCTATTTTTAATAAAAAAGGGGAGATAAATAAATAAATAAATAAAAATAGAGTGCATCTGCCTGTTGTTTGTTTTCAGACCATGCAGAAACCCATAAACTATCAATGTCAGCAAGTGTAGAGAGATGTGAGTATCAGGCAAAGGCTCTTTGTGCCACCTTGAAACTTGTCTGTGGGCCTCAGGGAATGAAATTACCCAAATCAAAAATCCCTTGGAGTGGACATGTCTCTCCTCATGAATTAGAATTTAGGGAATTTAGGTTTCCTGAATTCATTCATTCATCTAGGTACATTTATTAGGTACCAATTATGTAGCAAAAATTAAAGAAGAGAGGAATCAGGGAGAAAGAAAAGAAAAAAAAACAGGAAAGAAGAAAAAGATGAAAAGCCCTGCTTGGAAGGTGGGTAAGTGGGTGTGGAATGAAACAATTCAGGTTTCTGGTAAATCCACCTCTGAACTCAAAATACCTCAGTCTCATGTGAGACCAAACTCATGGTCTCTCTCGAGCCTCCAAGAATCCCTTAATACCCTTTATCTCAGCATCTATGTGGGGAATGAAACTATCTCACCTAGTGGCTGAACCAGGAGCTTGCTGGGCCATGTCTCCTAGCCATCAGTTCTTCTAATGGCTCTACTAGTTTTCTCCCAACTATACGGAGGCTCCACCACCACCTTTTCCCATCATCTGCCCCAGACCTCCAGAAGGAGCTCCCAGCAGATCCTCTCACCTGGCTTCCCTGGGGCCACCATGTGTGTTTCTCACTCAGTTGCCACACAGATCTTTTCAGAAGGTCTTCTGGGTATCACTCACCCCTGCTTCACTTATTTCAATGGCTTCCTGCTGCATCAGAAAACAAAGACCCTCTTCCCTCACCATACCTTTTTTAAATGATGTCCTGTGCATGCGACCACTTAATCAATGGCTGACTCACCAGGCACACAGCAAAGCTCAGTGAAAGCAGAAGCCATGCTTGGGTCCACACACCACTGTGAGTACACACAGTTGGCATTTAATTAATATTTGTTTAATTAGGTGGATAGGCAATTAAAATAATTAATGTCTGGCCTGGACCAATGAATGAAGTGTGGTGCCATTAGCAGCCACAGGGGGACCAAGGGGAGGAGTAAGCTAAGGAGACACAGGCTTTGTGGGATCTGTGGGACCCCACAGACCCAGCAGGCAGCTGGAAACACAGACTTGCCCTTGAAGATACTGATTAGGAAAAAGCCACACATTCTGGTGACCACAGTGCTGTAGACCCCAAAGCCATTCCTTTAGCTTTCTTCCTATGCCTGCAGGAAAGAATCAGGATAATCCATGTCTCCTCTGCTCACCAAAGAAAACTAGTATTTCCATAAATTTGCATAAACCTGTCCCAAGGTTACCTGCTGTAGGGACTGGCTAAGTCCATACCACATGCCTGTTTCATCAGGATCTTTCATGTCCCTATCTCCCAGCACAGTGCTCTCTGCTCAGGGAAGAAGGGTCATGTTTGGGGAGGTTGACTGAATAGAATTGCAAGTTTTCTGGTGTGACATGCTTTAAAAAAAAAAAAAAAATCAGAGAGCACAGCTGTGATCCTTGATCACATTCATTCATTTTATTCTTTGGGGGACTTGGAATCCATCAAGCACATCAAATTATGGCAAATGATTCCAGACTATGCCTCATTTCAAATTGCTGATGTGGGAGAATTACCAATGCCATTCTAAAAATAAAAACTTCTTGCACTTCTGTTATTTCATGTTGAAATTAACTTCTATCATGGATTTCATAAGTATCTCAAAGGCATCATCTTAAGCCAGGTGTGGAGGCACACCTGTAATCCTAGCTAGGAAGCCGAGGCAGGGAGATTGAGAATTCAAGAACAGCTTGGGATACACAACAAAGTCCAATCTCAAAAGACTGAACGGCATCTCCTTGCTTTCAAAGGTGTGGTTTTAGACACTGTGCACGACTTTCTTGCAAGTCAGCCCCTTTATGGACTACACAGCCTCATGGAACCTTATGTACCTTTTCCAGTTGTCACTCTCCAGAGGCCTGTGACAAGTTTATCCCCATAGGTCAGAGTTTATCAACAATTCTAGTGGCAAGTGAGTCTGGATATTTTAGTGTGGAGCAGTGGTACCCTGTGCCCTAGAGCTTGATGGACAGCATCCTGGCCTATATCACAGATGCTGGTATCATCCCCAATCCAGGAGCTGTGACAGGCGAATGTTTCTACGAATTGCAAACACCCTCATTTGAGATGCAGTACACAAACACACCTGCAGCCTCTAAGCCCAGGTGTCCACGTGACTCACAGGAATGTACAAGAAGAGTAAGAGAATATATTTGTAGAACTGTGAATAAAATATTGGGAGCATAGATTAATGTTAGGCTTCTTGTTTATGGCCTAAAGTACAGAAATAAAACCATGATGGTGGTTACTTTTGTCAATTTGATAGGTTAAAGAAATATGTAAGATGGGCTAAAGATGGCTCATGTGTAAAAAAAAAAAAAAGCATTTGCTGTGCAACCCTAGAGAACTGAGCTTGATCCCTGGAACCCATTATGAGGTGGAAGGTGATAACAAACTCCACAGAGTTATCCTCTGACTTCCACACCACATCACAGCACAGGTACACCTGCATTCACAACACATATGAGCGTGCATGTGTGTGTGTGTGTGTGTGTGTGTGTGTGTGTGTGTGTGTGCACGCACGCACACACACAAACAAACACACACACACAATTTTCTTAACTGAATGGCATATGCCTTTAATCCTAGCAGAGGCAGAAGAATCTCTGAGTTCAGGGCCAGACTGCTCTACAAAGTGAGTTCCAGGATAGCCAAGGCTACACAGAGAAACAGAGAAACTCTGTCTTGAAAACCAAACCAACAAAACAAAACAAAAATATCCACCTAGGGCATTAGTAAGGTACACATTTAGGTGGCCTGTTAGGATCTTCCCAGAGAGGAATAACTGAATAAAGAAGACTAATCCCTGAAAGTGGTGGCATCATCACATGAAGAGCATAAGAAGAAAGCCATCTAGGCAGCAACATTTTGCCTCTGCTGTCCTCCCCAGATCAAGCAAGTAGCCTTACACTTTTCAGTCATGCCTTCCCTACCATGATAGATTAGACCCTCTCAAACTGTCAGCCAAAAGCAATATTTTCTGTCTAGTATCTCATCAGCTGTTAATATGGTCACATCTCAATCAGTTACTAGGGGCAACCATGCACTTTCTCTGGGCTCCCTTCAGTCATGTGACAATTAGAGTGATTCAAAAGTCTAGGTAAAAATAGCAAGAAAATGACTCAACACGCTGAGAGGCTCTGATGGGCAAAGTGGGTCCCAAAGGGTCCCAGTGAGTATTTGATGTTGGAAAGAACACCCTCTCCTTTGGTCCCACGTAGTTTACCCAGGTACCAGTAAGACTAAGGAAGATCTTCCAAGAGAACTTCAGTGGAGTTTTACCAAGGGTCCTTCCACTATAACCACAAGCCTCTCCACCTGGCTTCCCCGGCTTCTAGGAAGAATTGTAAATGTTGTGGGTTGCATGACTTCTTGCCTTATTAAATAACACCCAGAGGAACTGGTCAGGTTAGGGATTATCCTCGTAGGATGTCCACACTAAAATCAAATTACCAGAAATAAAAGTCTGCTATAAACTACACAGCTCAGAATAAATAAATACAGGCAGTGTGGGCGTTTTCTTCAAGGCAGGTAAAGGAACCACATGTGAAACTGTAAGATATTCCTTGGTGTCCATTTACTAACAACAACCAACCATTTACTAATTCACCAAGTAGAAATCAGTACAGCAGGGGCTTGTGTGGTTATTGGGACAGGTGCATTTCTTGCCTTCTCAGGTTTCTATTCAGACCAGGGACATGAGACCCTTTACCAAACCACACAATACATTCAATTCCTGTTGAGTAGGGGTGCTTAGCCATGCCTTGGAGGAAGTCACTGCACGAACACATTACCTGGATAAAGGGCTCCGCGTGGATTTCCTTAAGGGGGCAGAATTCAACTGAGGGCAGGTGGGTGAAAGAGCTGGGCTAGGAAAATGGCCAGGTGTGAAGAAAGAAGGGGGTAGGGAATGAAAGATGAGCAATTTATCACTCCAAGAGAGACCCAGATCCAGAGGCAGCCATCTTGCTGGAAGAATGGTGATAGGAAATGAGAAATGACTTTTATCCTTGAAATGCCTACATAGTGATGTCCCATGTAGTAACCTGACTTCCAGCCTGACGAGCTCATAACAGTGCCCTCCAAGGAATAATACATGGCTCTGACAACCTCATGGCCTTGTAACAACATATTCTTCTAGAGATTCTAACTATTTTCACCCCTTGCTTATAGCATAGATACATATAGAAAATGAGTGTATAAGTAGTTCCAGGAAAGATGAGGAAACTGTCTCCCTTTGACTTTGCACCAAACTGCATCTTATTAAACAGACAATAAAGCAGTGACCAGAGGCCCTGCTTGGGAATTAAGTATTCAGCCCAAATAATCTGCATTCTGTGACTCCCTCTTACCCTGTGAAGCACCTTTGGGTCCCTGTGCTAGTTTGCCTGACATCTCTGTTTATGTCTTCAGCACAGATAGCTAGGCTTCTCTGACAGCCCCACTGATCCCCTCACTCATCCTGAAGCCTCCAGGATGCCCCATTGGCTACTTGCACCTCATTTCTACTCAGCACCTCCATCCACCAAGCTCCTGACAGAAGCCTGGGACTCACCTTTCACTCATCCCCCACTCCCCCTGCAACATTTTACCTAAAGTCATGATGACTCTGCCCTAAAGAGATCATGCCCTACCCAACTGCAAGGAAAGAGAAGGATGTAACTAGGGTTCTGCAGTTGCCTGGGGTTGTTCAGGATAATGTTTGTGCTGTATACATTTATATCTCATATCCAAGTCTGCACCTCTCACAGAAGACTTCAACCTGCTCTCCCACAGACCCCAAGATGTACACCTGAATGTGTGTACTATGGTACAGGTTACCACACCTCTCCCTTGCTCAGTGCCTTCAAAAGCTTTGTACTACCATTAGATTCAAATTGGAACCTGAACCCAAAATCCATGGCCTTCTGAACCCAAAATCCACGGCCTTCTGTTAGCCTGACTCTTCTCACACCTCTAGTCTCTCATGCTATCTTTGTCCGTGCTCCTCACTGTTTGGCAGCATAGCCCTTTCCGGTTCCTCCAATATGTTGAGTTCTTCCTCACTACAGGGTCTGTGCAGGAGGCTCTCCATGTCAGCTCAGGAGGGTGGGAAATGCTCTTTTTCATGTTTCTCTTCATTCTTCAGGGCCTAACTAAAAGCTCAGCTCCTCCCACAGACCTTCATTGACGTCACAAGGCTTTGGCCAATTCTTCTGTCTGTATCAGGCCCATTGGTTTATCTCAGGGTATCATTTCTTCATCACATTGACACATTTTACTAGCACAGCTATTTTGGCTTTCCAGCTTTATGTGAGGCTGGCTCTGCAGGATTCCCAAAAACATGGAGGAGACAATTGCTTGACAGTCCACATACATTCACAAATACGTTTACCCCATCCCCCAACACCAGTTCAAATGACCCTTCTAAAATTCTCTGTAAGTCAGTGTGTCTCTCTGCAAAAGGCCCAATGAACGGTCAGCATTCATTTCTTCATACTGTGGTTTATGTGTGTGTGTGTGTGTGTGTGTGTGTGTGTGTGTGTGTGTGTATGGGACCTTGCATATCTATTTATGTGCACTGGACTTAGAGGAGGATTTCAAATGTCCTGTTCTATTACTCTCCACCTTTTTCCCTTGGGGTAGAGTCACTAAACCTGAAGCTAGGTTGGCAGCCTGCAAGCCCCACCAATGTCCCTTCTTGTCCCCTCAACCTTCTCCAACATGTATTTTACATGTGTGCTATACATTTGAACTCAGATTTTCAAGCTTGCATAGCAAGCACACTCTTACCCATGAGCCATCCTTCTAATTCCATTATTTCTCCCTTTTAAAAGTAAGTTAGTCAGTTTATATGCTTCTTCTCTTAGACTATGAACTCTCTAGAGTCAAGGGAAATTCTTTTTCATCTCATTACTCTGCATTCTGAAGAGGGTTTGACACACCAAAGATATTCCATAGAATGTTGAACCATTCTGTTGAGTCATCAATAGAATGATGAACAATAGAATGTTCAACCAGGGCCTCTGATCACTGCTTTAGTATGTCTTTAATGAGATGCAGTTTAGTGCAAAGTTCAGGGAAGACCGTTTCCTCACGTTCCCAGAACTACATGAATCAACTCAACCACTGGATGAGAACCCAAACACCCTCTCACCTACACTAACATGTCCAGACAACTTTCCAGTTTTCTATAATCAATAACAAGTTAAAATGTCAAAGACCAGAAGCTAGAGGAGGATATAACATCTAATTCTAGAGGGAAAATGTGGAATTCCAAATCTCTTTAAAACATACCTTTGAATTCCTTTAACATACACAAGCTTATTAGTCCCTTTTCTTGCTTTAACAAGGGATACAGTCTATCGAGGTAGGGAAGATATGGGGTCAGGAGCTTGAAGCAGCTGGTCCTATTGCATCTTCAGTCAGGAAGTAGAAAGAGATGGATGATGGCACTCAGCTCACTTCTTCCTTTTTATACAGTTCAGGACAACTGCCCTTAGATGGTACTGCCCACCTTCAGGGTGGGTCTTCTCTCCTCAGCTAAGCCTTTATAGAAACACCTTCACAGACACAATCAGAGGTGTGCTTCTAAGTGATTCTAACTCTGTTGAGAATTGAGATTAATCATCACAAGTCTTATTAGTTACTCTGCAAAACTTATTTCAGAGAATACACAAGGTCAATGACTGCTCCGAGCGAGTGTGTACCTGACTTCTCCGCACTGAAGTTACAAAGGAATCATGGCACTAACTCCTTTTAGCTGCACTATGTCAAGAGCAAACACCTCAAATGCATGTAGCTAATTCCAACCTGCACAACTTCATAAAAACCAGAAATGCTTAAATAGCATTTAGTACAATGACACCCACACACACAGCTCTAGAGCTCCCTTCTTTATTATCGGGAATGAATTCATCATCCCTGGTCAGAAACAACAGCCAATGCAACAGTAGGGGCACAGTGTGAGGAGTGGGAATGTCTTAGAAGTTGCAAGATGTCAAGAGCAATGGAAACACCCAAAAGCCTCCCCTTCCCCCAAAGACCTCTGTTTCCGCAGGGCACTAATAGAACCTAAATCTCAAGCAAGAGGCCTAAAGAGGGACCAGAGTAAGGGTTTGAAGCAACAGAGTGACAGGTAAAAGACCCAGTATCATTCACGATTACTGAGGTCCCAGGGTGTTACTACTATACCACATCACAGTGTCTTTGCAAATGACACTGTGAGTGCAGCAGTCAGCTGGTGGGTGTGGGAGGCCACCATGGTACTCTGAGCACAGACCAGCTGCAAAAACTAATTGTGCTGCTTCTCAGTCCATCTAGCTGTGTTTAACCAAGCTCTCATTCTGTGCAAAGCAACATCTAGGGGGAAGGTGGAGGGATGAAAAGAAATCCAAAGAATTGTCATATGACTTCTGCTCATGGGAGTGAGCAGCTAGCCCAGTGCAAATTTCTCAGACAATCTGAAATATCTCTTTGGATCTCATGCTTAACCACATCCCTTGAGACTAACCTTTCTGCCCCAAAGAAGCTAAAGCCTCATATGGGGCAAGACCAAGACATCCCATAGATCCAAAAGCTATCACAGAGGACCAGTTAAAAAATGATGGTGGATGACAGAATAGTCAGTCACTCCAGGAAATATTCCTTGAGAAACTTTCACCACACTCGGGACCTCTGGTATTTCCATCTGTCAACTGAGAAAAGACCTGGACATCACAGTGTATCAAACTGACCAGGAAGTGAATAATAACACTCCTTCCAAGTCTCAAGGTTCATATAGCACAGAGAATAATGCAATGAACAAAACAGTTCCCAACAGTGACATAATGGTAGATGAGTTATGTAAGTCATCTCGAGTTTATGGTTTTTCCCAACAGAAGTCTATTCTGGACTCAGTCATATTCGTTTTGTTTTGTTTTTTCTTTGCTTGTTCTAATCCCATTACAGTTAAATCTGTTAATTTTCTATTGACTTGTAAGTAGCAGAATAGGCTGAAAGTGCTTCACTGGTAAACAAAATGACACAGGCATGTTTCCAAGCAGGACTTCCAGACAGGGACTCCATGGTTGCTCTTCCAGGACTGCCTGTTTCAGTTAATGGGCCTCTTTTCTTGGAATTACAAAGGTTCATCACCTCTTTGTTCCCACAGGCACCTGCCTCTGTGTATTCTGGCTTTCCTCATTTGCCTTTACCCCAAGTCTAATGAAGGCCAGATCCCACAGTCTGTCTGCCCCCTTCCTAGTATTTTCCTTCTCTGTTCAGGCCACTACAGTTAAGTCTGACAGCTGCACCTGCGTCTTCAATGAAGTCCCTGCTTCCAGTCTTACTGTCTTCTGCGTTACCTCAGCATCACTGGCAAATCAGCCTTGCAGGGAAGCAGTGATCATGTGGTTCAGTACCCCTTGAGACCCTCTCTTAATGTAGGAAGAGGAAGTCACAGTCCTGGTCTTTCAAGGCTCCTTGAACCTGGCCACATCCATGCAATTCAAAACTGGGTTCCGCTGTTCTATCTCACAACACACTCACTGGCCTCCAGCCCATGGTTAGAGCAAGTCCATTATGACTTATGCCAGCAATGCCTCTCGGCCTGCGTCTCTGCATTTTTAAACTGTACCTTCTGCAAGGTCCTGCTAACGTGTCCAATGCCCCCCCCCCCAACCTTCCAGGACCAACATGGACCGAGGCTTTCTTCCACTCATAACTCTGAAGACATCCTTCTCTCATAAGCACTCGGGTAGCTCACCTCACAGGATCTGGGTCTGCACCCCAACACAAGACCCCTTCCACAGGGCTGTCCCGGGGTCTGAGCTCTTTGACTCCCCCTGCCTCAATCAACAGTGACCTATGATTCTCCAGGCCCATGGCAGACAGCACAAGACCTAAAACTTGAGGGCAGTCGCATGTCTGTCCTCTCAGCATCGCATGATACCACAGGGAACTTTGCCAACGACAATAGGGCTCCCCCGCCACAGTTCCATAGCAGCCCAACACTCCCACTCATTCATGAACTCCGTCCATTTTTCTAGTCTGCCGGCATGAGCTCAGGGATCACAGGCTCTACCTTGGGAGACAGCCGGCAATCAGACAGGGACAGGGCTGCTCCAGGCTACCTTATTAATAGTCAGGCTTTTCATGTCCAGAAAGGACTGGTATATACAGTGGCCAGGTGTAAACCCCGCCAAAGATCAGCGCGGGGGAGGCGGGGCCGATAGGAGAAGAGTCCCAGGAGTTCTGCCCTGTTGAATCCCGGCTCCAAACTTTTCTCTCGCTTGGCGCGACAACTGCCAGCCGCCAGCCCCCGTGGCTCCGGAGCCCGCGGGTGAGCACCAAGTCACCCGCGGTAGCTGCAGGCGCTGGCGGGACCAGGTGGAGCACCGTTTGTGAATGAGGATGCCACGGCCGGTGCTGATGCTGTGGCTGCCGGGCGGCGGCTGCTCTCCCACCCCCGGGCTGCGCCGCTCAGGCTGGGCCTGAGGCTCGGCCGCTACTCACCCGGAGGGTTGACGGCGGCCGGGGTTGCCATCTTGCCGAGAGGGACCGGCGCGCCGGGCGGGGGTGGGGATGGGGACCCGGCGCGGGACAGCGCCGCCGCGGCCGCGCCACACAAAGGAAGATGCGGGCGGTGCTCCCCGCGCTCCCGCGCTCTGCGAGCGCCCCGCGCTCCAGCCCTCGCTGCTCCTCGCGCCCCGCGCGCTCCCCGCTCCGCCGCGCGCACCCGCGCTCCTCCCTTCCCGGGCCTCCTCCGGGTTCAGCCTTTGTGGTGCGGCTGGGGTGCCGGGCCCGCGGCTCCCGGGTCCGAGCCGTAGCACCGCGAGACTTGCAGCGGGCAGCGGGACCCCCCTCGGGCCCGCGCAGGTGCCCAGGCTACCGGACCCTGGGCACTCCCTATCCGCCCTCGTAGGGTCTCCAGGTGTCAGGGCAAATCGCCGAGGGGCGTTGTCCTCTCGCGGAGGAGCCAGTGAGCAAGCGACCCGTTTGAATGCGGAGGACAACCGGTCTCAGAAACAAAGGCGTCCCAGTGCTGCCACTTAGCATGCCAAGGCCGCGCCACTGGCCTCTTGGGCTCCCTGGCTAGGGCTGTGGAAGAACGCCTAAGGGAAGGCGCCCAGGAATGCCGGGGGCCACCGTCCCTCCAAGGCACGCGCACGCAGCTTCAGCACAGAACTTGACCCAGGAATGGAGAGGAGTCAAGGGGGTTTTGAGGATAGTGACTAGCGCTGCCTTCCTGAGGACATGGCCACTGTCAGCGTTTATTGCTGAGTCCTTTCGAGGGCCTTATTCACATCTCCAAACTCGGAGCTTAAGAAGGTTTTTCAATGATTTCATCTGCGTATGCAAGTGATATTAGAGGGCAGGGAACTTGAAGAGGTGTGTCCAGGCAGTCACTAGGATTCCTGGAGGGGATGTTCTACAGTAGATGCCCTGATAAGGTAAGATTGGAAGGCTAGTCACACCACAGGCCAGTGGTGAGGGCTATATGGCTTCTAATACTGACACATCTGCAAAAGATATCACACTATTTCCAAAGAAGCATGGGATAGAATAGGGAAATGCTTGAGGTGTGTTTTCAAACCAACACTGTCTTTGGCCGAGTGTTTTGTCTCTACTGCCCTAACAATGTATCAACTGGACAAATGTTGAAAGTTCTGTGTGCCCAGCACAGACCTGGGTGTTGAGCATACCGGAGCCCTGTCCTGCAGGGCTTCTAGGCTAAGAGAGAGGTGGGTAGAATGACACAAGGCACTTGCTGCCTGGGGGAAGCTGCTCCCAGAAGCTTAAACAGAACGCCTGAAATTTGGTCACTGTTGAGCAAAAGTGACACTGAACACTGTCTTTGAAGAAGTGACTCAGATATGAGGATGTACAAAGGCAGGACATCTCCAAGGAAAAGTAACACATCCAGACACAAGACAGGCCAGGCCCATATAGGAACAAGGAAGGGATGGCAGCCAGGGTCTGAAACTTCAGCAGGCGTCTAAATAGAAGGGCCCTGATGCCCAGCTGCAAACCAAGTGAGGCTCAGCCTCTCCTATATTCCCCCAAAGGCACCACTCTCAAATCCATTGGTACTTAGTCAATGTACAATATATAGTCTTTTTGTTTTGAGATGGGGGCTCTCATTACATAGCCAAGGCCAGCCTTAGACTTGTAACTCCTCCTTCCTTTGCTTTCTGAGTGCTTGGATTACAAGTGTGCAGCACCACAATGCAATCTCTATGAAGTTTCTGAAGGCGAGGAAATACAATCATTCTCCATGTCCCATCAGACGTTCTGTCCCAAGTGTTTCTAGTAGACCCTTTTCTTGGCTCTATCCATGGGGAGCTCTGGCCTCTACACACAACACTCAGCATCACTGCCGAGTTCCTTCTTTCCTCAAACTTTCCACACACCTGAAAAGTAATTAGGGCTTCCTCCTTGATAGATGCAGAGTAATTTGGTAGCCAGTTCAGTCACGATATGTGGCTTATGTTGTTCCCAAATATGTGCCAAATATTCTCCCTAAATAACAAAATTGTTGTAGACACAACTATCATACACATATACTCAGACATGTCTGGCTATCAACAAGGTTTTTGTAAGTGTGCTCTTGTCCTCTATCCATTTTCTGAACATTACTGTAAATACCGTGTGGTGTGTGTGTGTGTGTGTGTGTGTGTGTGTGTGTGTGTGTGTGTGTGATAGTACTCATGTGGGGGTCAAAGGACAACTTGGGGTTGTCTAGTCCCTCCTTCCACCATATTGGTCCCAGGGATCAAATTCAGTTAAGCTTGGAGGCAAGTCGAGAGTCTTTTTATCTGGTGAGCCATCTCACTAGTGCTGTAAAATCTCCGATACTGAATCTCACCCATTTGTCTTCTTGCTAGTGTATAATATAATAAAAGACAGCCATCAAGTGAGCAATAGCTGGAAAGCCAAGCACTTTCTGTAACTGATGTCTCTCTTGCGCTGCGGTTCGGGGTTTGAATTTCATAAGGAAGGAGATACTTCATCTTCCTCAGTATGAACCTTCTGAGGTAGAAAGTGCCTTGCCAACAGTTAACTTTCCAGAGAGGAAATAAGCTCAGAGTAGAGATGTGAATTTATCAAGGTTGTACACTTTAATGGCTAGATAGGACTTGGTGCTGAATCACCCCCAGCACGAGGATTCGGTGGCTGGAAGGGGAGAATGGGCTTTGTATAAGAAGAGGAGAAACAGAGGACCAGGCCCACGTTAGCCATCTTTGTCTCTCAGCATTAAGTAAGTTCAATGCCCAGAAACATTGATTGTAGATGAAAGCTTCCCTCTTAAGCAAACAGTCTGAAATTGGGCAGTTAGTCATTGCTGAGCACAGAGCGGTGGCGTTTTCACAATACAGTGGTCCTGTGTTAATTAAGAGAGTTAGCCAACTGTGACCAGGAGCAGTCTTAGAAATTCCACTCAGCCTTAACTCAGAACTCTCAAATGCCAAAGGAGGCATTACTCCTGCAGCTGTGATTTACATTTTTTAAATGTGTGCCCATAACACACAATTATGGGTCTAGGCTCCCAGTAATGACCAGCAAGAGTCTCATGGTGGTGATAAACACCCAAATCCCAGAGCATTTATTTCTTTTTCAACTTCAGAAGAAGAAGCTGTGACCCTGATTCTACTTAATATCCCAAGTCCTGACTCTGAGACAAAGGACTTCTGTAAGACATAAAATGATTTGAGGAGTATTTATTTACTTCTAACTTCACCTGAGGTCAGCAGGAGACTTAGGGAAGGAGCATGGCTGCTAATGAAAGAGGGAATTAAAGGATGAACAACAGGCCTCCTTGAATCCAACCTCAGGCTTAGGAACTTGTGAAGGCCCCTAAGAAAGCCACATCTGCAGTGATGATTCTGTAACTGGTTGACCAATTAGAACTTCTGTGCCTGGGAGATAACAGCGTTGCATATAGAAAGCCAATATCCTACCACCACCAGCTAAAACCCTTAGAATATGTTTTTAGAAAAACAATTAGCTTCCACTTAAAAGCCAAGAATGCCATCAGCTTCTATGTGTTGGATCACGCCTGTAATCTCAGTCCTAAAAGGCTGTTGTAGAAAGATTATCACAAGTTTTATACCAGCTTGCGCTACGTAAGTTCCAGTCAGCCTGAGCTATGTAAGAAGACTCTGCCTCAAATAATGATAATGATGATGATGATGATGATGATGATGATGATGATAATAATAATAATAATAATAGGTTTTGAGAGCTATAGTAGAGTTTACCTTGCTTTGCTGTAACCTGCTATCTGATGTCCCGACCAGTACATTTGTCTCAGGATAAGCTTCACAACAAGATCTGTGATTTGTGTCCACAGGCTTTTCTTAGTATTCATTTTCATCTTTCCTCACTCTTCCATTCTTTCTTACTTCTCTCTCTTTGCTGGAAAGAAAGACTTCTAGGACTCTGTCATCTCACTCTCACCTCTTTGCCTTTTGCTCCACTTGGCCAAAATCTTCTCCCAGATTGCCCAGGTAGGCATGCTACCTCCCCATCCCACCTGCCTTCTCTAACAGGCCTCTCCTCTTTTGGAAGAATCACAGACTTAGGCAGATGAGACCTTAATTTTATTTAGTAAGGTACACCTTTTCTCCCCTCAAAGCAGATTTACTTATTCTCCTGCTCTGGATAGTTTGTTAAGTCTTCCCTAATTCTCACCGTCCTCATCTGTGAAATGGGATGCCATTGCCTACTGTGCTGAGCCATCAAAAACTATATCTAGAGAAAAAAATCAATAATGGTTATTAATGAAAACAAAAGAAAGTAAGTGAGCGCAGCATTTATCTTAAAAAAAATCTTTGAGTGAATTAATCAGAGTTTCGTTGTACATGAAGCTCTCCAGTTCAAACTATCTTAGAATAATGAGCTTCCTGGTGAGATGCTAACAGTCATTCAAAAAAAAGATGGACAACAAAAAAACAGAGGAGAAGGGTCATTTGCAAGGAAAACTAGAACCAGGTTCTTAAATTTCATCAAAACTGACTTGGCTTATTTTTCTTCTCTTCTGGCTGTCATTTCTTCTCACGCCACTTCACCTTCCTCCCTGTGGTGAAGAACACAGCTCCTGCTAGGTAGAGCTGAAATGTTTAGAGAGATGTTTCACCCTGTCCTTCACTCCAGAAAAGAAATGGCATATGTAAAAGGCTGGTCACTCCCTGATTTCCTTAGTAAGAATCATCCTGTAGATTCACTATGTCCATGGATCAGGTGATCATGGCTGTCCTAGCTTGGGAGATGACACAGGATTGTGAGAAAAGGAAGCATCTCCCGGTGACTCCTGATGCTGACACCACAAAGAAGCAGAGCTCAAAAGAATGGGAGACATTACTCCAAAGATGGGACAGAGTGGAGGAAAATCAGAAAAAAAATGAACAAAGATCAAAGCTGAAACAAATCCATCAACCGTGAAACATAAACATCTGTAAGTTAGTAAAGGATAGACTTTGGAAGGAGACGGTGAATCCACCTTCATCCCTACATTTATCTCTTCACACTCTATTGGCCTACCCTCACTAACAACTACACACCAATGAAAACCAATTACTTGTCACTTCCTGTTTCTTTTGCCCAAAATGCCTCCCTCCCACTGCACCTCTCAGTCATCAGGATCCACATGTCCATCACTACCTGATCCCTCCTTGTTTCTTGTCCCATCATACCAATCACTGCACTGGGGTGATTTTTTTTCTTGCATGTTTGTTGATTTTTTTCAAGCAGTGGTGTACTACTTTCACTTCTCTTTTTCCTGGTACCCAGTCCATAGCAAGACACATATGAAGTTTTCTAATATTTATGGAATGGTTGAATACCCTATTGGACATCAGTCATCATATAACTCATGACAAGGTGACACAGAGCTACATGGGTCTTTCTGAAGTACTTAACACCTTTCTAATGTTAGGGAATTCCTGAGTCTGTTTATCTGTCTCTATCATTCCCTGGACTGGTTTTATTTTTAATATCTTACTATAATTCTGGTTCATATAAAAAAAAGCCATATCAATTATCCTTAGAAAACAAAAGAAAATGAATATAACAAATGAGTTCATGCAATACTTAAGGCTCTATTCTCTATCAGTTTTCACTTTATCCCAGTCCTTAAGAAAGTTGTCAGTAACACTGTTTTCAAGTGAGGACTATCACAACTCCTATGCACACTGCCTTCTGACTCTCAAATCATTATAGCACTATTACTTTACTGGCATATCTGATTTAATCTTAATGAAGAAATACTACATCTATGAAAATATTTTGATTTATGTGTTTGTGTGTGTGTGTGTGAAAGAAGGGGGCTGTTTATACATGATTGTGGGTGTGCATTTGCATCAAGGGGCACAGGCCGAAGTCAGAGGACAACCTTTGGTTTGAGTTTTCACTTTCCACCTTGTGTGTGGCAGAATCACTTTGTTTACCTCTCTCTGCCTACACCAGGCTAGCTGACTCTTGGACTTCAGGGGATTCTTCTCTCTCTCTCTCTCTCTCTCTCTCTCTCTCTCTCTCTCCTATTTTGCCATAGGAATTCTGGGTTTTAAATGAGTGCCACCATATGGAGCTGTAGCTGGATTCTAGGGATCCAAGCTCCAGTCCCAGCACTAGCACAGTGAGCACTTTATCCACTAAACCATCTTCCCAGTCCCTGATTTTAATGGCTAACTACTTTCCTGTTGTGTTCATTCAAACTGGAAATCCTACAAAGGACAGCAGTATTTCTTTTCTCCCCACTACAGTTCTTTAGGCATTTTAGTAAGGCATGCCAAATATGTGCATTTGATCTTTTCTTGTATTATATAAACAGAGGTAACTTTGCTTTCAGATGTCAAGAGAATTAATAGGGTTAGTTAAAAATTAATCTCTTTCTAAGTAATATTCTACATTTGGCTGCTATCCACACTGGTTAGTCTAAAACAATACTGCAATACCAGGTTCATTATTCAACTGACTGGTTGGAGACTACTTAATCATTAGCATGCCAATGACTACAATCAAAGGGCAGGTGATTTCCTGTAGGACACATGGTTGGATAAAATCAAGCACATTTCTGAATAAGAAAATTCATTTTGAGATACTCCAGTTAGTCAAGGAGGGTCTGGATTTTGGTGTACTGAATATATAGCTGTTTTAAACATAGCCATGGAAGTTTAGGGAGTGAACTTTAAATGCTCTTTGGAATACAGTGTAAGGATGACTCTTTGGAGGTTCCTATTATTATTCTTGCTGTACGTACTAGGAGATTGAATGTTTGAGGCAACACAAGTTGGTACCATGGTAACTTTGTGGGTGAAAAGGGCAGAGTTGTGGGTTGGAGGGAAAAAGATAATCACTCAAGTATTACACAAGCACCCCTTCCCCAGAAAGAAGAACCTTAGTCTTTCACAAGGCTCTCCTCTCAAGAAATCTTCAAGGAGCTTGAACTTGCCATGCATCTTTCTTGGTTTCCTCTAGCCACTTCAGGGTGCCTACTTCCCTGTCCTGTCTAACTCAGCCTTCTCTCCCAGCCAGCCCCCATCTCTCCTCGTCACCCTAGTGGATTTCTGTGTTCCTTGGAAGGGGAAGACATGTAGCCAACATCAAGGCTAACCCCAGGCAACTCCAGGGCAGGTAGGCATTCTCAGCACCTGAGGCAAGATAGAGGATGAGCTCCAGCTATTCCAGTAGCTACTGGGCCCTCCCCACAATGCTCATTCACCCACTACCTACACTAAAATCCAGCTGGCAATCAGTTGAAAATCAAACCAAACCAAGAACAAGTGGATCAGCACCACCTGCCCTGGCTGTGTTTGTGTGCACACCCCTCTCTTCATCCCAGTGCCAGAACCTGTCATGTCTGCAGCCCCAATTCCTTCCAGCTCCACAAAGGACAGATCTTCCCCCAATGGCCAGCTAATCTAGACTCTACCTAAAGGGGTGTAGATAGAGAAACCAAATTCAAACCCAGTTTCTTACATTTTTGGTTGTGAGCCTAACCTTTAACGGCTGAGCCATTTCTCCAGCCCTCAAAACCAGTTTCTTACACTACCTTCACAGTGAATATCATTTCTGAGACCACACAAGTGGGTTTTACATGCTAGTTTTTGTGCATCGAATCATATTCATCTCACTTTTGTTAGGGGTGTTGTCATTTAGGGTTTTTTCTTCATAATAATAAATGTAACTCTGCAGTCCAACTAGATATGCAAGGGAATGTTAAAAACTCAGAGCCTAACGAACTGTGGCAAGAGCATAAAGCTTAGAGGGATTGTGAGCAGATGGGGTTGGATGTACTCCCCTGAGCTGCAGGTGTGGTGTGGTGGGTATGATGCACACAAATCAAATGCTTTAGAGTTGTCCACAGTCATCCACAGTGGGATTCTTCTGGCATTGGCATTCTTGGGTCCAAGTGTCACATGGTTTCTAAAGTATTTGTGCCATTTTTCCCCTTCCCAAAGACCACATACTTATTATCCATCCACCCAGAGCAAATAAAACCTGGAGACCACTCATGTTTGCCTCATCTTTTGCCATGACAAGAGGCTAGGACCTATATGCTTCAATATACTCTCATGCTCAGATTTCTTGTGCCCAGTGTCATTATGGTGTCCACAACTCCTGGAATAACTATGAATGTGGTAAATGTTATAAAAATCCCTCCTTCCAAGTGCTCAGAGAATTTTTTTTTTTTTTTACTGTCTGAAACTTTGCAAACAGCTAATAGGAGACAGAGTCCAAGGATTTGCCATCCATAGCAATGTCAAACAATACAGAGGCATGGACCATGCCCGGCAGTGGACGACCATGGTGGACAGTGGCGACATCTGCAAGCTTTCAACTCACTTTTGAATGGGAAAGTCACTGACAATCTTGTTGAGGGCTGGACTGATCAACTAAGACTTTCCCCGAAGCCATGATGCGTGGAGAAGGAACATAGCTCCTTCTCAAAACCAGAAACAGGCTTGGCAGAACCAGCAATAGCCTGGGGTCAGGGCCATGAAACTTCTCCCCAAGGACCTGATGAATAGAGAAGGAGCTATGTTTCTTCTAAAGCCAGGAATATGCTTGGCAGAGCTCATAATGGCCTGGGGCTAGGTCCCTGGGAGAGCTGTGGCCTTGAATCCTCAGAACACAACTCTTCCCACCTTATGGGGGCTATGGATATTAGTTCTAAGGCCTCTGTGTGCTCTGGTTTTAATGTTGAGATACCCTGTGTTCCCTTTGTGCAATACTTTTTGATTAGCTTCTTGATAACTTTGTCCCATAATAAAATAGTTTCTACTGACTTTGTCCCATTTATATCCTGGAACTAGTATATAAGATGCTCTACTACTTAATAACCTTGCTTGCCATAAGACATAGCTTGTGTAAGACCTCTGGATCCTAAAGTTTCTTATCTTCTGTCCTCTTCATCTTCTGATTTCCTGGTCCTCTGTCTCAGGGCTCTATAGTCGAAGAAGATCTGCTGGTCCAGGTCACAATCCCAACATGCACTGCAAAACATCATATTTGTTCTATATATCTCTCAGCAGTAAAGTGTTTATACAATTTATAATAATGTGGGATATAGAGAGCCTATCAGAAGGGCATGGCATCCTTATTATTAATGACATGCTCCAAACTCTGTTAATGGGTATTTCAAAAGTTATTTCATAATACTAAATGCTAGTCCAAAAATAGCATTATTTTTGAGAAGCAGTTTTTTCCTTCTTCTGGGGTTTGGCTTGTTTCTAGGAAGAACTTTCCAGAAACACCTACTAAAAGTGCCTGGAGAACAAAGGAGCTGTTTGATAAATCACCATGATGAATTCTGGAGTTGCTTCTCAAGTTCTGACAAATCCAGGAGCTGAAAATGATGCAAAAATAGATTTGTCAAATATGACACTAACTTAAAGGAGAATCCTTCAGGTGTCAAAGCAGAATAAACATGGCTGGAAAACCTAAGCAAAATAAACCAGCATTGAAGGGGGGATTTTCAGGTAAAAATGTAAAATGTGAAACAAAAACTGAACAAGTGAGCAGGCTCTAGAACTCCTGGGTTGATGGGAAAGCTGGCAGGGAATGAACTGTGGAACGAAACAACAAAGAACACAGTGGGTCCAGGACTTGAGCCCTCTCCAAGACATGTGGCCAGTTCCCCCTTACAGGGTGTCACATGCAGTGACCCAGCTACAAAGCACTCTTTGTCATCTCCAGACACACTGAGTTTTAGCCTCAAACTTCTTATGGTTAAGCACACCATCTGCTAAGGCAGTTCTCAGCCTTCCTAATGCTGTGACCCTTTAATACTGTCCCTCATATTGTGGTGACCCCACAATAACATTATTTTTGTTGCTGCTTCATAACTGTAATTTTGCTTCTGTTATGAAGCATAATGTAAATACAAAATATGAGACCCCCCAAGAGGATCATGACCATAGGTTGAGAACCACTGCTCTATGGCCTTCACAGTGCAATCGTCTCTTAGGACTTTCTCACTGGGGAGTAACGAGCAAAGGAAAATACAGGATTGCTCTGGCACACCTGTTAAAAAAAAAAAAAACCAGCTGGTGTGTAGTTAGTTCGCTATATTCCTTGAGGCCTAATATTTTGTCCTTGAGAGACAAAAAATGGACAAAAGCCAAGTTTCCCTGACGTGATGGTGGTCACACTGCTGAATGCAATGCTGTGTGGCTCAGGCTCTCCTAAAGAGTCTTTGTCTCTTTGAGTTCTGGTTTACATGGACACACTATGTGTTTTAGTTTTTTTTCCCACCGTTGTGACCAGTTAAATTCCCAGGGCAATTTAAGGGAAGGAGGGCTTATTCTGGCTTATAGTTCAAGGAGTTTGTGCTATCACAGCAGGGAGGTTGTGGCTACAGGGGCAGGAGGCTGGCTGGTCATATTGCATTCACATGTAGGAAGCAGAGAAAGAACTGGAAGTGAGGCTGGCTACAAAGCCTTGAGGCCTAACCCCAGTAACCAATGCCCAGTGAGCCTTTACCTCCTAAAGGTTCTATACTCTTATCAAATGGTCCCACCATCTGGGAACACTCTGTTCACAAACATGACTTTATAGGAGACGTTTCACATTTAAATAGCAACACAGTCATCAACTACTTCATCACCTTTATACTGTATGTGCATTTTCAAACAACTTGTATGTGTGTGTGGTAGGTGTGCGTGTGTGCATGTGTAACATCTATAATATACATGTCCTGGACAGTTTGCTGTCAGCTCAACCCAAGCTAGAGCTATCTGAGAGGAGCAAACCACAACTGAGAAAATTCTTCCATAAAAGTGGCCTTGTGGACAAGTCTATGAGATTATTTTCTTGATAAATGATTGTTGTGGAAGGCCCCAGCCCATTGTGGAAGATGCTACCCCTAGGCAGGTGGTCCTCAAGTGTATAAGAAAGCAAGATGAGTAATCCATGGAGAGTGAGTCAGTAAGCAGCATTCCTCCATGGCCTCTGCTTCAGTTACTGCCTTGAATCTGCCTTGGCTGGCTCTGTTAAAGGACTCTGACCTTGTAAGCCAAATACACCCTTTGTCATGGTGTTTATCTCAGCAATGAAAATCTAAGACAAGATAATATCTTCATACATTATGTCTATAAAGTGGCTAAAAGATAACAAGATTATTTAGCACATCCTACTTAACCCTTAATCTTCTAACATTTTGATATAGTTACTTTTATTTCTGCTTTATCTGGCGACTGGTATTCAGAGAGATGAAGCATCACAAGGCTAATAAGTGCCAAAGCTAAATATGTGAACACGGGTCAATTTGACTTCAATATTCCTGCTCACTCAGTCTCAGAGTATTGATTATGGAAAACAGCTGCCCCTGCTGATCCTGCTTCCGCTTTCCAATAGAAAGCTGAAATGGAACTTCTCTTGTCAAACTAGTGAAATAATTGGAATAAGATCCAGAAGGGGTTTTCTAACTAGAAGAAGCAAGCAAAGACCAGCCAAGGAGGTATCTGTGGTTTGGTTAGCTGAAATGGGCAAAGATATACACTCAAGCTTTCAAGAATAACTTAGAATTAAATGGAGGCTGAGAGAGATTAGTTAACTGGATGAAGGGCATAAAAGTAGTGAATGGCATGGTCAGGAATCTCAAACCAGGTGCCCATATAAACTATTGGACATAGGAAACAACAGGGCAATTACTCAGAAATGGCCTTTGTGAGGCTACAGCAATAGAGTAGTAAGTACCTGACAAGCTGGGGAGGGTGCAAGAGTAACGAGAGGAAATAATAAGGCTTGATATAATTTAAAACAATACTATCACTACATTTTATACTTTTGTACAATACACTTAAAAAAGACAGTAATAATGAGAAAAGCTATAATAAGAAGACAACTGAATCACCCAGACATAGTCACATGGTGGGGTCCCTAGAATGCAGCAGGTCTTTGTACTTTCTTATTATGAAGATTGCTCATAGGAAATATGGCTAGATTATAAAAAGGCAGGTAGAAGGAAGGATACCCTTCAATAGTATTTCTATTCGTGCACATGTCAATCATGAAAGTTGACGAGGGAATTCAAAATGCTGTCATTGGTTTCAATGAGTCTTTCAATGTAGCATATGTGCCCTGCATTTCTTTTGAAGTAACTTTGTTTCTTTATCCCTGTATACCTTTTTAAAATTTGAAACAACTAGTTTTTGCAAGATTTTGTAAAAATGAACTATAGAAATAACTATCACAGTCATTATACCCCAATTAACAATATGCTATCTAACATTTGCCTTACAATTTCTCTGTGTATATTTGTGCAGTTTTTATGGCCCTCACCCCTTTCTTCCCGAACAGCCACTGTGTATTTCTCAAGATCAAGTACATTTTCTTATATAACCAGATTTTGATTATCAAATGAAGACCTTATCATTGGTATAATATAATTACATTAGCTCCAAATCTTATTTATTTGTTTCTAATTATCTAAAAAGTGACCTTCATAAAAAAGCAACTCCTAGTTCAGGACCAAATCAAGGATCACAGGCCACTTTATTTGTCATGTCTCTGTCTTTCTTCAGTCCCCTGTCATCTAGTGATGTTCCCCTCCCCTTTTAGAAGTAGACTTTATTTTCATAACAGTTTTAAGTTCACAGCACAACTGAGTGGGAAGTATGTGGCATTCCTATATAATTTCTGTCCTTCAACAACATCTCCCCATCACCACCACCACTATCAATACCCTCCATAGTAGTACATTTAGTACAAATCTTGATCCAACTGTGACATCATTGGCATCCAGAGCCCATTCTTGCTTTAACAAACATGGGGCAGTGTGAATACACTGTTATGACATCATATAATATTTCACTACCCTGCAAATCCTGTGTTCCTCCCATTCACCTTTCCCCTTCCATCATTCTCTAAGAACCACTGATCTTTCAACTCTCACCATAGATATTTCAAGCTGCCATATAGTTAGAACATTACAATGTATATACTGTTCAGGTTAACTTCTCTAAATCACATGTAATTTTCTTTTATGTCTTTTTTTTGGCTTAAGAGTTCTTTTAACACTGAATGTTATTCCATTGTCTGTCTGTGTCACCTTTTATTCATTCATTCAGAGGAACATCTTGATTGCTTCCAGGTCTGGGAAGATAGGAATAAAGCTACCATATTTAAGTGTAGGTTTTGCATGGATAGAAATTTTCAGCTCATTTGGACAAAAAAAAAAAAACAAGGAGTTTGGCTGGCTGAGCCATAGCAAGAGTATATCTAGATTCTTACAAAGATGCTCAACTGCCTTTCAAAGTCATTGGACCATTTTGCATTCCCACAACCAATGGATGGGATCCCCTGTTGCTTTCTGCCTCAGCAGTTTGAATTGCCAATAGTTTAGTAGGTGTGTAGTTTTGACATATTTCTGCTTTTTAAAACACAAAAAAATTTACTCATGTATCGTGTCTCTAAACTTATGGCAACACTGGCTAAAAGATTTTGCCATGAGGTTATGTACATCAAACTCATTCCTGGTGGGGTGACCTTACTTACTTAACCATGACTAATTAGCTGAACTTTTCCTAAGTTGGGGCTCTTTGCTTTTCAACTAACTACAAACCTTAGTAAACTTTGCTTTCTGTGGTCCATTTATTTGAAGTCAAATTACCTTAATAATTTAATAATTTGTGTGTATAGAGATATCCCCAAACCTTAGTGTCACATTACTGCTTTTTAAATGACCATACTTTAACATACTAACAGCTGCTACTCAGTGAATACATATTAAGTGCCCAGATCTGTCATAGCCACAAGGGAAACGTAGCTACGTTTGTAGATTCCGTGATATGCATGCACCCTGGAAACTGGAGCTTGAGGATTATTGGTGTTTCACAGTCATTGTTACAATTGTTATCCTTCGTGCACAGCTTATACCAAAAGTCTTTTGATGATCATTTGGGTAATAAGAGGAAAGTTAAACACGAGACCAGCAGAATGTCCAGAGATAGCAGTAAGATACTCATGTGGGACATTCTCCAGCTCCCACACTCTCTATGACCCACAGAATGCTACTATACAAGAAATACAGATGCAGATTGAGTTAAAGATGACTCAGATCTCTGAAAGCCACCCAGCTTTAAAAAACAACAAACATCATCTAAGCCTGGTATAGAACCCATTCTAACTGTTAGGGGATCCACTCAAGGACCAAGCAGCCTATCAGCTTTATATATGTAATGGGCCTAGGACCAGTCCTTGCAAGTTCTTTGCTTGGTGGTTCAGTCTCTTTGAGCCCCCTTGTGTCCAAGTTAATTGACTGTGTGTGTCTTCTTGTGGTGTCCTTAATCCCTCCAGTTTCCTCAAACTATCCCCTAACTTTTCCTCAAGACTCCATGATTTTTGTCTAATGGTTAGCTGTGGGTCTCTGCATCTGTTTCCATTATCTGCTAGATAAAGCTTCTTGGATGGCAGTAAGATTGGGTTCTTGTCCAGATCCTTCTCTCCATCCACTTCCGATGTCTATCTATTTTATCTCCTCTACTTAGAGGGATTCAAGTATTGTCCTTTGCACCCTCCTTCACACTTAGTTTCTTTGGGTCTGTGGATTGTAGTATCGTGATCCTGTACATATTGGCAAATATCTACTTATGAATGAGTTAATTCCATGTGTGTCTGCATTAGCTCACTCAGGATGATCTTTTCTGGTTCCACCCATTTGCCTGCAAATTTCATGATATCCTTGCTTCTGATAGTAGAGCAGTATTTCATTGTGTAGATGTACCACAATTTCTTTATCCATTCCTCAGTTGAGGGACATCTGGGTTGTTTCCAGTTTCTAACTATTACGAATAAAGCTGCTATGAACATAGTTGAGGAGATGTCCTTTTGTTTTGGTGATGTAATTTGGGGTATATGCCCAAAAGTGGTATAGCTGTGTCTTTTTTTTTTTTTTTTTTTTTTTGGTTTTTCGAGACAGGGTTTCTCTGTGTATCCTTGGCTGTCCTGGACTCACTTTGTAGAGCAGGCTGGCCTCGAACTCACAGTGATCCGCCTGCCTCTGCCTCCCAAGTGCTGGGATTAAAGGCATGCGCCACCACCACCCGGCGCTGTGTCTTGAAGTAGAACTATTGTCAATTTTCTTAGAAAGTGCCAGATTGAAAAGAAAGAAAGAAAGAAATAAAGGAAAGAAAGAAAGAAAGAAAGAAAGAAAGAAAGAAAGAAAGAAGGAAAGAAAGAAAGAGAAAGCGCCAGATTGATTTCCAGAGTGGTTGTACAAGTTTGCGCTCCCACCAACAATGGAGGAGTGTTCCTTGCCAGCGTGTGCAGTCACTTAAGTAGTTTTTGATATTAGTCATTGCCTCCCTCTGGAGCTCATTTTCCTAGCAGAGCTGCCTTATGTTGCCTCAATGGAAGAGGAGGCACTTAGTACTGATTTGATTTGATGTACCAGAGTAGGTTGGTACTGGGTGTGTGTGGGGGAAGGTGTGGGGAACGTGGGTGGGAGGGTGGGACTGGGAGGAGGGGAGGGAGCGGGATGGTGATTGGAATGTAAACAAAAAAATTCTTAAATAAAAACCAAACTAAACCCACCTTACCCAGTGTATACATAGCCTTGGTAGAAATTAAAATATGAGTTTAAACAAACCTAAAAATGCTCTGTCAGTAATATGAAATCAAAATTTCAAGTACTAAAAAAGTATCATGAGCCAGAGAGATGGCTCAGTGGTTAAGAGCACTGGCTGCAGTTCTAGAGGTCTTGAGTTTAATTCCCAGTAACCACATGATGGCTTACAACCATCTTTAGTAGGATTTGATGCCCTCCTCTGGCATTCAGGCACATATGTAGACAAAGCACTTACACATAAAAAAAAACAAATACATAAATAAAAATGTGTTATTGTATCATTTCATTTGCAAATTGAAGCAATTGACACAAGGAATACTTGTTGTTTTAGGCAAGACCTCACCTCGGCATAAGGCAGGAAACTCAGAAGCAATGTGGCCATGCAGCTTAGCCCTCCCTTCTATTCTATCCCATTTGTGTATGTGTGTGTGTGTGTCTGTCTGTCTGTGTGTGTATGTGTGTGTGTGTGTGTCTGAGTTGCTAATACCTAGAAACATTTTCTACCAGGAACCCCCAGAGGTCACACCAGACTGTGTCTAAGGTATCTGCATTTATTTATTATGTCAGTAAATCAACAGAACAAAGTGAGTTCAAGTCAAAGGCAATCTTGGGTCCAGACTATGCTCTGCTTTTGGTCCCAGTGGCACCCCTTGTGGCCCGTGTGCAAGTGCACTGACTGTTCTTCCAGGCCAGAAGGGGGACAAACTGTCACAAAGTCAGATTCTCTTCCTTTTGCTTCTTACACTTCATAAATGTGTCTAGTTGTTCCAACTGAACTGTATCCAAGACACCACTTCCTACTCTCATGAGGCATTTGCCCTATTTCTTCCAGGTCACATTGGGGAAGACATAGTTCTCATAGAAGTTTCCCATTTTGCTGGGAGCAAAATGTTCAATAAAGAACATTCAACTTAATTAGCACATTAACATAATCACATCAAGCATAGACACAGAGCTTGACAATAGGAAATTGGGTAAATGAACGTGAATGATTTCAGCCCTGTGCTTTATAATTAGGTAAAGAGGAGAACGCTTAATGTTGCCCTGTGTACTCAGTGTGCTGGTTTCTGATTTAAGAGGCTGGGGTTGTTGACGCCAAAGATACTTAAATCTTCCTATTCAAATGAGACAAAAGAGTAAACACAGATTTTTCTATTCACAGGCACTTTTTGACCTTCTGTGCTCAATGGGAAACGTTCTTTTGCTTCCAGCAGCATTCATCAAAGTCGTAATGCAGCAGTGAGGAGCTTTACAAATGGACACAGGTGTCAATGCCGATTTCTAGAGCTCAGGACACAGAAAACATAGAAGGTGACCAAAATAAATAAATAAGCCCTCATGGAAAATTCTAAGTTTCAGCCTGCCTTTCATAGTGTTCCGTAATTTTTGTTTCCTTTTCCAGCTAGGGTCTTATGTGGCCCAGGCTGCCCTCCAGTTCAATGTAGCTGAAAATGACCTTGAACTCCTGGTAATCCTGCTTCCACCTTACAAGTACTGGGGTTGCAGAGGTGTTGCAGTTTTGTGTTGGAAATGTTCACAGATTTCCCAATCTCAGCTCTGTTCCTTCAACCAATTTAGGTGATTTTCAGTTAGAGGCCATGTTCTCAGTAGAACTTTTAAAACATAAGACAGGAAACAAACAGGGCATACAGGTCAGAAACAACAAAAACCTGATGTGGCTGATGCTAGTCTTTTGGCCAACCTGGAAGTTGACAAGCAAAAGACAGAATATTTGAAGGACAGACAGTAGAAAGATCATAGATACTGGTATAGATGTCATATAAACCTAAATCTGCTGGTGTAATAGCTAATTCTTACTGCCAACTTGGTAGGATTTAAAGTCATTATGGAATACCTACTTCTTGGTGTATCTGTAAGGGTGACTCTGGAAAGGCTTAACCGAGCAGGCTTAAGAGGCTGGGGTTGTTGACGCCAAAGATACTTAAATCTTCCTATTCAAATGAGACAAAAGAGTAAACGCAGATTTTTCTATTCACAGGCACTTTTTGACCTTCTGTGCTCAATGGGAAATGTTCTTTTGCTTCCAGCAGCATTCATCAAAGTCGTAATGCAGCAGTGAGGAGCTTTACAAATGGACACAGGTTGGGGTCCCGTGGGTTGGGGTCTACAACTGAATAAAAAGGAGAAAGTGAGCCGAGTACCAGGATTCATCTGTTTTTTTGTCAGCATATACAATATTAGCAACCACGACCCCTCCTGCCACCATGTCTTCCCTATCTTGATGGATTGCATTACCATGAAAATGTTTGCTGAAATAAATTCCTGCTCTCTTAAGTTGCTTCTTGGAGGATATTTGGTCACAGCAATGAGAAAAGTGACTCGTGCAGTCAGTCACCTATTTGCAGTGAGGCCCTAAGCAGTTTGCTTGGCTTGTTTCCTCACATGTGAAGTTGGAATGGCCACACTTAAGTCAGTCATTTCCCTGTTGTTGAAATCCACTGAGACAACAAGAGGTGCTGTGCCTAGAATCTCCTACGCTACTTCTGGATGTCAATGAGATATCTCCAAAGTGGGAATAAGACAGCCTTCATGGAGTCAGGGTGGCTGTGGCTCTATGAAGATGTACCCACTAAAGGACACCAAGTGTCTTTGCACACCCAGGGCCTTGAGTACCTTACAGCTTCCCATTCTCATGTGTACTAAGGTAGGGGACTTCAGCACACACCCAAGCAGTTGTGGGCCTAACCACTGCTCAATGTCACACCTGGTGCCATATCATGATACTCCTGCCATGATGAATTCTTATCCCTCCAGAACCATAAGCTAAAGTAAACTCTTTCATAAGATTCATTCAGTCATGATGCTTTATCCTACAGAAGAAATCCCATTAATACAGTGTGTCATGATATGGCTACATGTTTTATCTTCTCTTGGTTTATAAATTATGCCTCTAACAGGGAAAAAATGAACCATATCTCATCTTTTTAGAGACTTGTGTTTTTGTTTAAGTGTGTGTGTGTGTGCGTGAATGCCATATGTGTGTAAGTGTGTGGGGAGGTCAGATGTTTTCCAAGTTAATCAGAAATCAAGTTAATAAGAGACAAGGAACATTTGCTTATTCAAATATACAGAGATAGATAGGTGGTCTTAAAAAACCTCAAGAGATATGTAGAATATGGTATTAAAAGATATTTTTTTTCACGTAAAATTGTGTTTTTAAGTTGATGGTGCAAGTTAGGATGGAAGCTGAGTTGGCTACAGAATTTTAAACTGATGGAGATGGTACATAGTAGAATGTTAAAGTCAGTTGCCAAATAGATATGGACCGGACATTGGGAATGTATCTTATGCCTTGTTCTCTGACTTCCACATGTGTGCCACGGCACTCAACTCCCTCCCCCACACACATACAAACACACAGACCTTGTTTTTTAAAAAAATGGAGGCAAGAACTATGAGTAACTAAGCTGTCTGGCCAAGATATGGGTACCTCTCAGATTGCTTTTTACAGTTGTGATCTACACTTTAAAAATGTATGTGAATTACTGATGAGCTTGCTGCTCTGATGTACATGTGTGTTGCCTAGTCTTATGCCAACTTGACACACAAACTAGAGTTATTTGAAAGGAGGGAGCTTCAGTTGAGAAAAAATGCCTCCATAAGATCTGGTTTTAAGGCATTTTCTTAATTAGTTAGTGATTGTTGGGGGAGGACACATCCCATTTTGGGTGGTTCCATCCCTGAGCAGGTTGTCCTGGGTTCTATAAGAAAACAGGCCGAGCAAGCTTTGATGAACAAGTCAGTAAGCAGCACCCCTCCATCGCCTCTGCAACAGCTTTTTCTCCTCCAGGTTCATACTCTGTTTGAGTTCCGTTCCTGACTTCCTTTTGATGATAAGTAGCAGTGTGGAAAGTGTAACCCAAATAAACTCTTTCATCTTCAACTTGCTATTTGGTCATGGCATTTCATTACAGCAATAGAAACCCCAACTAAGACAGTATGTAAAGGCTATTCCAAGAAAAAACATGAAAGGACAGCCTTACAGTTTTCAGGTATGCTTGCTATGCAGATTTCAAAGGACATTCTTGGTCCGGCATTTACATAGAGATTTCAGTTTTATTCAACTATTTTGACAACTATATTGGTTTAGTATTTTAATATTCTTGCCTTATTTCCTTTGATAATAAGCCATTTCTGTTTGATAAAATTATTTGCATTTTAAATGTTTATCTTTGTAAAGCATATCAGATTTCTTTCCACTTACTGAAGATATACCTATTTTCTTTATATGCTGTTAAACAGAGGCTATAGTGGGATGTTTCCTTTTTCTAAAGTAAATTACAGAATAATAATGTCCTTTATATAAAAATAATATTATCTATCTTGGTATATGCACTCATATGCATGGTTAATGAAAAAATACATGTATAAGTTGATATACTCAATATCACTAAAACCCATAAAGAATGGCAAATCATCATTGTGGTGTTACAGTGAAATTATTTTACAATCAGACATATGTATTCTCCTATGAATTTGTTAAGGATCCTCCTGTAAAAAGAGGCAACTCTGTGATTTCACCTTAAATTTCCGATGTCAGAGTACAGGTTCATAGCAGAGCAAAGTCACACAGAGGAGTAGCACCTTCATGTGTGTATATATGTGCTTCATGTGACCAGTCCCTAGTCCTTCACAGGCTCGGAGCCCAGGAGAAGCTCTGGGCCACTCCCTCTAATCCCACCTGACTCTCAGTAGTTCCTTATTTGTAGTTCTTTTAAAAATTATTCAGACAATACATAGTGTTGGCCTCCATAATTCACAACAAAAAGGATGTAATAACCCCTCATTGATACTCTAGCTGTCTGACCAGAAGACAACCACAATTCCAACTATTATCTCCACCCCATGTTCATCCACACATATGGACACACACACCCATGGGACTGGCTGGCACTACCAGCCAATCCTATTGTTACTTTGCTTTTCAGGTTCTTCTGATGTCCAGTTCGATGGAGAGTTGGACACTGTGTCCCCTACATACACACACAGACACACACACACACACATTCACAGGCACTCACACACACTGCTGTCTTCTGCTTGGCAATGGCTTTGCCTCAGGCTACCCTCTCTCTGCCTTTCTAGGAGTCATTATTGGCATTGTCATGTTCTCTCCTTGTTTCTGGGGAAAGGAGGCCTTGAACAGTTTTTTCCCTCATCGACTTTCATTACTCATTGAACATTGCCAGTGAGTCCCAGAGCTCAAGATTGAGCAAGCTCCCCTAGGAGAGGCCTCCTCAAACCTATTCATCCTGCATAGCAAGTCTGTGGTACAATAGAAATGGAGGGGGGGCAACAGTCATTGCTTATTACATGGTTGTTCATTTATTCTTCTACTACCCCCAATTGTCCTTTACTGTTATCTCATTTTTCTTTTTGAAACTCCACCTGCCTCCTGAGGCACATTCACATAATTTGATTCTCTTCCCAGGATCTTTTTCCTTCCCATGAACAATTTCCTTCCATCCTCCACCCATCTGAATCTGATCACAATAAAATGTATTTTGAAATCTCACAGCTGTGATTAAGTGAAGGTGAACCCTCTGTTGTGATGCCTTTGATCATTGGAGGGAGACCACAGAGCTGGGTAATGGAAAAATGAGGCTGTGCTATGTTAGGCAGGTCTTCAGAGTCGAGGTAAGACTTGTGTGCTCTCTGACTTCCATCTGGTCACTGCAGTCAAACTGCACTGGAGGCTAGGGGATCTCTCAATGGAGCTATGCTGTAGCTCAGCAGGCCGATTTCCAATTGCAGCCCACATAATTTTTCTTCCTCTATCTGATTCTCTCCTCCTCGTGAGATCAACCATCTGCTACATTTCCATTCTTGCTGAAAGATATCTACTCCATCTTAACAGAGCAATAGGGACAGTTCCGCCACTTTTGAATTGATGATCCATTGAACCATGGAGACCCTGTGCTATGAGGAAAACCACTCTGCTGCCATTCTTGGCTCCAGGTAATCCTCCTTCTTCTGTTCTAATACGGATGCAAACTTCTTCAGTCTGTCATAAGATGCTGCCTAAAATTATCTCCCCTAGAAATCCCTTAGCCCGGAAAGCTCCAGTGAGGCTCTCTGTGACATCATCACCAGAAAGGCTTACACATGTCTGAAACACTTAAACTCCCACACATGACAATGAGGTAAATAAAGGACAAAAGAGGACGATGTAGGCAAACACAATAATTCAGGATCATCGAAGATTTCATGTAAGGAGATAAATAGACAGTTCAGGGCTTGGAAGTCACATGTGATCTCCGACACAGCTACTCAACTGTGAAGCAAAAGCAGCCACCAAAAATATATAATGAGGGGCTGGAGATGTGTAGTTGAGTTACTAGAGTGCTTTTCTAACATTCAGGAATCCCTGGATTTAATGCCCAGCACCACATACAAAGGTGTGGTGGCAAACACCGATAATCCAAGTATACAAGAGGTGGAAGTAGAAGAAGCAGAAGTTCAATGTCATCCTCAGTTACACAGTGACCCCAAGGCCAGCCTGGGCTACTAAGACCACATATCAAAAAACAAAGCAGTTGCAGGTGAAGTAGTCCTTGGTTTAAATGAACACAAGCCAAAACCATGTGTGTATAGTGTAGATTCTGGAAATCTATTAAATCTTATAAGGTATTTTAAAAACTATATAAAATGGCCATGTCCCAGTAAAACCTTATTTACAAAAACACATCATGGTTAGCTAAGTGTGCTGAACCCTGGTGCTGCTATACCACCTCCTCTATGCTGCCAGGGGTTCCCTTTCACTGAAAAGCTTGAAACACAGGAGAAGCTGAGGACAATGGAGAGTAAACACCAGATACCTACCTTCTAATGCTAGCAGCTTGACACTGGCTTCATCATGGGTCTGATGGTTTAACCTGGATCTGATGGTTGTGCCATATACGGCTTTTACACCTTGTTACAAAGCTATGGCATTTTGTAGAACAGCTGAGAAAATAAACTCTGAATTCTGGACAAGTTCTTCGTGATTCCTTCTGGAATATTCTGATTTGATTAATTTAATTGATTAAAGATCGGTCTTGATTTCAGTGCCCAACTTCTGCTGAGCATGTGGTGTCTATTGAGAAACTGTTGGCTTGGAAATTCCACTCAACAGGAGAAGCTTTCTATGTAGCTAAGAATGACCTTGAACTTTTGGTCCTCCCCCCTCTTACTGGTGTGCACCCCCACAAATCCTAAGTGCTGGCATTACAGGCATGTGACACCATGCATGATTTATGTAGTCCTGGGGATTGAACCACAGGCCTCCTGTATGCTATAAATGAGATATCTCAAGACACATGGAGAGTGGTATCTGGACAACTGTCTGGGCACTATTGCCTCAAAAAGCTGCTGTGGACGATTAGCCACCACAGACTTCCAATAGACTTGTGCTTGCTTATGTTCTATTATCTCTTATGATGGTTGGAATCATCCCAGCCCGCTAGGATGCATGGTATGATCCTCACAATCTAAACAGTATCTTTTACTGCTTAACGACCTTTGAGTGTTTAATGGGCAGGATGGAAATTTCCTTGAAAATTGTGTCATGAAAATGTCTCCTTCGGAAAGAATTAATCTAACAACATCTAGAAGGATGGTTTCAGAGACTGGACTTGAGATGAGTTTTTATCTCCAAATATTCTAAAACCTTGGGCTGGTTGGATAGATTTGATATACCCTTCAGGACTGAGGAGGGCTTCTAATGGGTAGTCTAGACAGGCCAGAAACAAGAGCAGAGAGCTCTACCGATAGAATCCCAATGAGCATCCTTCATGGCTTAAAACAGAACCAATTTTCTCTCCTAAGGGAGACTGAGATCACATTAATATTGTCTGAGTGTTTGACCTGCATATTACGGAGGGGCTATTTTTCAATCTGCCACAATGAATATTTGGGTTGTTTTTACTGTTTCACTTTCTAGCCCATTTTCAGTAATGCTGCTAGGAGTGAGTAGAATTTTATTTACACTGAATATTAGACACTGAAAAGACACACACACACACACACACACACACACACACACACACACGCATTTTCCTTTTCAGGTCATCTTTTCACTTTTTGATTGAATCTTTGAAAACATAAAAGATTTTGTTTTAATGAAGTACCTTTTAATTACTCCTTCTAATGTCATATCTAGGACACCTTGCCTAGGGCAAGGACATGAAGATTTCTTCTAAGAGTTTCATAGTTTTATCACTTAAATTTAAGTCCTTGACCATTTTGGAGAAAATTTTGTATATTCTATGATGCAAAGGAATGGCTACATTCTTTGATGTATATATACATATTTATACAAATTGTGTGTGTGTGTGTGTGTGTGTGTGTGTGTGTGTGTGTAATGGTTCATTTTTACTGGATTTGAAAACCACGTAGCAGATTAGTAAAGCTCACCCAGAAGTGGGTTTCTGTGAGGGCTCACAGAGATTAGATTATGAGGTCTATTATCTAACAAACAGCTTAAAACATTGACGAACTGAGAATAAGACAGCTCTTTCTGTGAGGTAGAGAATCTATAGAAAGTGGGGCCTGACTGGAGAAGCAGGCCATGGGGTGTGTTTGTTAGCTTGATCTGGCCTTTTCTATCATTGCTTCATTCTGCTTCATGTCTACCAGGTTGTGAGATTTACTACACTGTGTGCTGCTCAACACCCCACCCCTACCGTGACAGACAGAAATCTCTGAAACTGTGAGCAAAATAAATCCTCCCTTGTTTTGTGTGTATTTTATAACTCTGTTAATATTTTGTCAAGTGGACAAGATCTAGAATCACCAGGAGACTATGAGCCTGTCTGTGAGGGATTATCTTGACTAGGGTAGTTGAGGTGGAAAGACTCACTGGAAAAGTAGGTGGAACCATTCCCTAGGCTGTGTCTCTGGATTCTTTAAAAGGAATAGAGCTAGCTGAGGACCAGCTATCATCATCTTCCCTGTTTCCTAAGTGGGATGCAATGTGACAAGATGCCCTTAAGTGCCTGCTGCCTTGATTTCTCCATCACCATGGACTGTACGCTTGAACTATGAGCCAAGACAAATGCTTTTGAGTTGCTTTGGTCAGGTATTTTGTTGTAGCGATGAGGAAAGTAACTGATGCAGTAACAGAAACCAGAGTCTAACACGGTCTCCAGTTATCCTGGCATCATTTGTTGGAACACTGTTCTTTCCTCCTGACTGACTATAACCATGAGGGACTATTTTTGATTCTCAGTTTTGTTCCGTGGATCTATATATGTATCTCTACCCAAGTATCACATTGCCTTGATTATTATTTCTCTGTAGTAAATTTTATACTCAGAAAGTGCTCAGTTCCAACTATTCAGAAACACTGTTTTTTTATTTTACTTAACATCTTGCCAACTTGTTTATTAATAGTTTTTTTCCTCTAATCGTTTCTCTAGATTCTTTAAGATTTTCCATATGTAAGAATTTATAATTTACAAATAGAGTTTATTTTTCCTTTCCCAGCATGGTGCCTTTCATTTCTTCTGCCAATTTTCTCTGCCTAGACTTTCTAATCCAATGACGAATTAAGTGCTAAAAACATCTTTATCCTGATATTAAAGTGGCAAAAACATGTCTTTGTTCCTTGATACAAAGGGGATTTTTCTTTTAGTGTTAAATAGAATATTGGTAGGGGTTTTCCATAGGTTTCCTTCGGGTTGAAGAAGTTAAACCCTTCTACTCCCAGCTTGTTAACCTTTTAACTTTGTCAAACGCCCTTTTAGTTTCCACCAATTGAGATGATCTTATGAAAATGTCCCCTTCATGTTATTAGTGTGCGTTATTACATTAACTTTTCATAGTTTGGATTAGTACTGCATTCTGTGATAAATCCAACTTCATCCTGTTTTATATGTTGTTAGATTCAATTTGTTAAAGCTTTGTGAGGGGGCTCATGGAATTGGGCTAGGACCCTACAAGAGCTAGACGTGGGGATGAGGACTGGACCTCAAAGGTCACTCTTGGTTTTTGCTACTCAACTGTCATTCAGCTCTTTGTTTGGATACATGGCAAGCTTGATGCTCTGTTTCTGTGACACCCACTAGTAGTTAGAGATGATGGAGAAATTAAAGGATGTTGATCTCTTCACACTCGTGGAATCTTGTGGAGTCATGAGCTTAGACTTGTTTATTCAGCTATGTCTTCTGAGTGGCTGTTTTCTAGAGGTTTCTGAGAATATTGCCATGTATGTTCACTTGCTGGACCCTGATGTAGGAGGGTTGGAGTGGGCTCCTTTCCTGACATCATCATCCTCTGTGAATCACCATCACACCTTCGTGTTTCCACACCTTTAGTTCCATGTCTCTGAGTATATGAGTCTCTGGTATGGGGGCCCATATCCTTGTGCACAGAGCAAGTGTTGATAGCAGGGACTTAGAGAAGCCACACTCTGGAAATGGATGTTTAGTCTGTGATTCATTTAGGGATTTGTCTTTGTCACATGGATCTTCAAGTTGACTCCTTTATTGAAACATTTGTTTAATGCTAGTTTAATTAGCCTGATGCTTGGAAAAGATTTAAAAACCAGCAGAATATGTATGATTTGTGACCACTCTGAGATACATTGTAGGGAACTGATTTTTCTCAGTGAATTCAGTTAGTCCTCAGTCATAGATATACTCACCTTCTTCCCACTTTTTTTTTTTTAAGGGAAGGCATTTACAGTAGGAGCTAGAGAATCATTTTGATACTTAAAGGCTTTCCCAATCACAGTCTTTCCTTATGGCTTCCTTAGGCAGCAATGATAGGTGAAAATGGCCTTTTTGAGCAGAATGTCCCTGAATATGTCCTTGTCTGATGTACTCAATCAGGGTTAAAGCAGAAACAGATGTCTATGTCTAGAAGCTTTTTTGATGCCAGCTCTTCTGATGGTGGTGAGTGGCTCTAGGTTGGGGCATGCCAGCCCCAGGCTTTGTGTATTTCTCTGGGCATATGGATAAATCAGAGGTCAGAGTGAAGAAGGAAGGACAGGGTATGCTGAGCAGCCTGTGGGGTTGTTCTAGGACAGAAGGGGATGTAGAAAAGAGAGTAGGATGCTCTTTGAAGGAGTCAGAGGACCAGGGTTCAGGTTGTAACAATGGTGACCAGACCACCCCCTCCTTTATATAAACTCTTCATCACCCTCTGCATTGTTGGTGGATATGGCCCCAATCTTGGTCTTCCTAAAGGCTCTGTCCTTCATTTCTGTTTTAGGTAGCAACATAGCTTTCATCAAGAGACTCCAGGTCACTAGCTCAGCACTGTCCTGCAAGCTCTGAGGAGTTTTGTGAATCATTGCTGACAGCTCAGTTCCAGGGTATAGCAGGATTTCAACTTGTCAACAAGTCAGCTATGTGAACTGCTGAGGGAGCAGCAATGTGAGGGCAAAAGTTGAGCTTCTCCCTGTCCTCCTGGGTTCCACCTGCAGAAGAGAGAGGTGAGCACAGAGAATGGACACAGACATCAGTGGGCTGTGTCTTTCCAGACCTCCCCCGCCTCTGTAATTGTCCTCCACAACAATATTCACACAAGCACTTATCTGAGATCTCTGGTATGCCCAGCCTTTACCCAAGCTGTTCCCTCTGCCAGAAGCTTGTCTTCTCCCTTGGATAGACATGGTGGCATGGAGCTACCTGGTCAGGCTCCTGTCATAGAAATGGCTCCCTAGGCACCTGGTAGGTCTGGAGCCATGAGTGATATGTTCTGCCTCTCCAACTTTCTGACTAAAGGGACTCTGTTGTCTCAAGGCTAAACCAAGCAACCTTTAAAAACATCAGAATTCTCAATAGGACACTGAATACATCAGAATTCTCAATAGGAGTTCTTCCTATCATGAGCACTGGAGGTCACAACTGCTGAGGATGCCCACGCTGTTGACATCCCTGCTCTGTATATCATAGCCTTTGATGAACCTGCCATAGCAGCACTGGGGTCAAGAAGAGGCCATTTTACAAATATCCCTCTGCTCACATGTAGCTCAAGACAAAGATGGTCTTTATCTCATATCAAATTGCATAAAGTAGGGCAAATGTGATACCAAGAACTACTCCATGTACTTTTGATGAGTGAAGAAATGGGTAGAGACTCCTCAAAAGACCTAGCCTTCTCAACCAGTCTTGAAAAGTATGGTATGTTTGGCTTGTCACCAATGGGTGAACCTAGACACTGTTTCAGGACACCTGAATGGCAGTGAGTATGGCTTCCACTATTCACTTGTCTAGGAGTATAGGAAGACAATGAAGAAGGTCTCCTGACCTCTTTCTTGAAGTGGATTCAGCTGTGGTCTAGATGGCTCCTGAAAGCTAAGAATTGTCAAGCTGTGACACCTTTTGATGGTCTTGAGACAGTTGACCTTAATTGGGCCTTCTCATAGGGCCCACTCTCCCCTAGATTATGGTCCAGTCATTCTTCTCTGTCTTCTTATCAGCCTCAAGCCTCCTGTGTTTTTTTTTTTTTATTCTTTGACATTTTGTCCAAGAGGAATATTGATCAACATTTCCTAGCTCCCCATTTACAGAGGCTTAGCTGTGCATTTTTCAGAATTGTCTTATTTTATCCATGTAATGTAATAGGAAAAATCTTTACACTGAGCTCAGCCTGACATGTTGCCAAAGCTCTGCTTTCCAAAATCTCTATAATGAATATATTGTTAAAATTCAATAAAGAGTCATTCATAAAAATGAAAATGTGATTACAAGAATCTCTCTCTTAATCCCTAGGATCAACACTAAAATAATTTTTTTTCATAAGAACTGTGAGGAATTGTATCCATCTGCATTATATGTAAAATTTATTCACAGCATATAGTGGTGCATATGAATCAATGTATTTATCTTCCAAAACCCTGTTAAGTAGGCAGTTATTTAATACACTTTACAATGAGGAAACCGAGGCAACACAGTTACTACCAACAGGTAGAATTCAGATCAGGCAATCTGATTTCATGGCACAAACTGGTAGTGTCCCCACCCCATTGTCATAGACACAAAACTCATTCAAATTGAAAAGAAGCTTCTTTGAGTTTTTAAGTTTTCAGACTAGTACATATTGTGTGTTGAGTATATGCCCCATCATTAACTCCAATCCTCCTTTTTTGACCCCTCCCATTAATCTTATTTGTCCTCTAAACAGTTTAGTTCTGTTTTCATATTGTATATACAAGTATACTTTTGTATCTCTCTAGGAATCACAAATGAGTGAAAACATGATATTCATCTTTGAGACTGACTTAATTCACTTAATAAATACCACCTCTAGTTGTAGCTACTTCCTTCCAAACAACAGGACTTTATTCTTTTTTATGGATTAAAAAATACCCACACACATTTCTCAATAGACAGACAGACAGACAAAAAGACAGGCAGACAGATATCATATTTCTCTTACCAATTCCACCATTTTTAATTCTCACTGAATTAAGAAACCAGCCTTTTGGGGTTTGGGTAAGTGTTCCTTAAAAGCCCCAAGGTGGTGCTGTTGGTAGTTGGTAGCACTTTCAGGATGTGGGGCCTAGAGCCTACTGCTGGTACAAGTTTGGAATGATACATTCTCTTCAGAAAATAGACTTTTGATAGTTTCATAAAAAGTTAAAAGTGCTCATACTGCTAATCCTACCCACGTCATAGTGAAATATTCATCCAAGAGAAATGGAAGCATGTACCTATTACACAAAACTGTATTCCACTTCTATTTGTTTGTCATCTAAAGCCAGCATAGCACAAACATTCATCTACAGATGAATTATGAGCAGAGTGTTTGCATGGATACTGTAAATAATGACTCAGCAGCAAGGAAGGAGCAAATCTAGGACATACATAATAACATGGCTACGTCTCTGAGCGAGTGCGCTGGTGGAAGAAGTCTGACAACAAAGAACTATGCTAAGTAATTCCATTATTGAAAAATGAAAAAGAAAGCCACAGTGTTAGGAAGCAGATCTCGACTGCAGGTGAAGGAGGGAGGTAGGGATCAAGGGGTTCAGGGGAAGATGGACACAAAGCACTTAGAAATCATAACGTGGTACTACAGGGTCAAAACTGTAAGCTAACAAGGAAACTATACAATTTGCAACAAAAGGATGGAACTAGAAAAGCTCATCCTAAGTGAGCTGATTCAGACCCAAAAGGATACACATGGCATGTATTCTCTTATAACTGGATTTTTTTTTTTGTTTTTTGATACAGGGTTTCTCTAACAGCCCTGGCTGTCCTGGATTCTCTTTGTATACCAGGCTGGCCTCGAACTCACAGAGACCCACCTGCCTCTGCCTCCTGGGTGCTGGGATTAAAGGTGTGTGCCACCATGCCCGGCTATTATAACTGGATATTAACCATATAGCACAGGACATCGATCCTACAACCCACAGACCCAAACAGATAGGAACCTAGCATAACTATCCTGGGAAAAACTCCATCCAGCAGTGAGTCATGGACCCTGTTGCTTGTGAGTAGAACACCTTACCCTAGATGGGGTGCCAAATCAAGCCTCAGTATAAGAGGAAGCTCTTGGCCCTCATGTGGCTGATAACTGAGGGAGTTTGATGTTTGGAGACCCACCTCATCTGAAGAGAAGGAGAGGACTGAAAAGAGGAAGAGGGAAGGATGGAGGGAGGGGGAATGGAGGGACTGGGAGGGGAGGAGGGAGGGGACTGTGACCAAGAGGTAACTTGAAAAAACAAATTAATTTATAAAAAAAGGTAACTAAGCTAAAAAAATATAAAAAAATAAAAATTCAAATGATAATGTATGAAAGGCATACTTGCCTTTCTAGCATGAAATGAAAAATGGTCTTATTTCAGGTTAGAAAGTTAGACTGCAGGTTGTCACATAGCTCACACTTTCTTGGATATCAGCTTATAAGTTTTCTTCTTATATATAAAGGATATTTTCATTGTTTGATATTAAAAATGCAGTTAAGAGATTTAAAATGTTATAAGTAAATTAAGGATTACTACAGTTCAAACTGGTTTTCTAAATCTCTAAGAGTTGAAATAATTTGGAGCTAAGATAAACTATTTGAGCAGGGCGATGTTAGCCCATGCCTTTAATCCCAGCAGAGACAGGAGGATCACTATAGAGTTGTTGCCTTCTAAATTATAGAGTTACAATGAACAGGGTGGTGATGGTTCACACCTTTATCTCAACACTTGAGAGGCATACACCTTTAATCCCAATACACTGGAGACAGAAGCATGCAGATGTCTGAGTTCAGGGACAGCCTGACACAGAGCAAGCTCCAAATGGAGAAAAACTTAAATATAGGGGTGCTGGTTCACACCTCCCAACAATTGGGAGGCACACACCTTTGATCCCAACACTTGGGAGGCAGAGGAAGGCACACAGGATTTACAATGATTTAAGTTTAAAAGCTGTAAAAGGCAAGGTGAAATTCAAAGTGAGTTGTCCTTTGTGATATCAAAATATATACACTTAAAGGTATATTTAGTTCCAAAATTTTAAAATAAATTTTAATATCAACTGAAAGATAATACTTTCATATTGTCAAAAAAAATCCAATTTGCTCTAGGAAAGATACTGCCTGCCAAAAAAGCAACACCCCAGAGTTAGGATTAGGGCAGGGCTCTGTTCTTATCTTTCTAGGAGATTAAAGAGTCCAGGGATGACTGAACAACTAAAACTTCTGAAGAAAAGGGACCAGACACCAAAGAAGACAAAAGTAATCCAGATAATTCATCCTCACAGACTGCCTCAATAGCTGTTTCCTTAAAAATCTACATCTAGAACAACTTCAAAATGACTAGCTAAGATGGTCCAGCCTCATGATTGTTCAAGCCAGGACTTCAGTAACACCCTGAACTATCCCACCCAAAGTACAGCTTCTGACTACAAACTTCTTAGGACATTTAAATAGCTGAGCACAAAAAGACTGAACATCAAATGTTACTATTAACTTGCTTAACCATTTTTCCATTCTTATTTGGGCTCCCAAGTAGGTTTCCTATGTCCCACATCAGCAGGAAGCAATTTTAATAGAGTGATGCCCCATTCCCAGAAGTTGGGGTGGGTGAGTTTTTTGGTCATTTGATGGGTTATAGATGTTTGTTTTTTTTATTTAGGGGGATTGGTTACAAGTTTTTAAATGGTCTTGTTAAACAAGGTTTAGGATGTTAGATCCAGGGATTTCTCTCTTTTTCTTATCTTTCTCCTTTCTCTCTTTTTATGTAGGGGGGAAAAGACTTGAAAAGAAAAAAAGGGGATATAGACATGATATAGGAATGACAAAGAAAAAGGAGAAGATTATTGAATCTACCCTTATATCTTTGTATACTGGTTCAAAATTAAGGTTATATTTGACTACATTGGTATAGATCTTTGTATATTGATACAAAATAAAGGTTAACTCTTTTGAAGGTATTGTACCTATGTAATTCTTAAAAATGCAGTATGAAGTTCCAGGCCTTTTGATAGCAACTATCACAAACTGTTCAGGATGATTAAGAAATGCAAACTAATAGTCATCCAACTTATCATTTTGTTAGGTACTAGTTTAATGTATCACAGATGTTTTCTAAGTTAATCAGAATCAAGTTCCTAAGAGACAAGCAGAGTTTTCTTATTCAAATGTATGGAGATAGATGGTCTTCAAAAACCTCAAAAGAGATATGTAAAATATGGCATTTAAAGATGTTTTCTTAACTCAAAACTTTTTTATATTGAGACATGTCAGCTCCTGACAGCACTGCCCCTCCCCCCAATTCTAGCCCAGGTAGATAATAAGCATCTCCCTTTGGCATTAGTGGCAAGCTAGCCACTGGGCAAGAAGCAGCCCTTGCTTCAACTGTAGACAGAATGTTGTCTGAAAAGGACAAAACTTGGAAGCAGTAAGTCAACAGCCTAGCTCTGCCAAGACAGGGTGGGCAAGTCCTTCATAATTCCTGTTTCACACTCAATGTCTGTCAGAGGTACTGGGCCAAACGGCTGAAGATTGATGCTCCAATGTTATAGAGAGAAACTGGAGACTGTCCAGGCAGCCAGTTGTCTGTCATTTCTTAGTTCTGGAAGCTGCTAGCTCTGCACTTCCTGTATAATCAGATATATTTATCCTTCTCAGGTCTCTGATGTGGTTGAAGACTAGTTATAGTCTCCCAGTTAAGTTTTAAGTAGTTTAGGAATTAAAAGGATGTTCTAGGTCTAATAAGATGTCTTTAAGTTAGTAATGCACTTTAGGATGGAAAATGAGTTAGGTATACACCTTTAAACTCATTGAGATATATAATAGAATATTAATATTAGTTGCCAAATATGTATGGACTTGACATTGGGAATTTATATTATACCTTATAATTTTCATAATTTGGCCTAATTGTTTTGTATTGTATTTATTGTTATAAGAAAAACAGCCTTTTATTAGACTAAAAGAGGGAGCTGTTGGGGGGGGAATATACATCTTAAATTAAAAAAAATAGATAGGAGGGGGAGGAGGGTGGGACCAGGAAGGGAGGAGGGAGGGGGCTGTGACTGAGATGTAACTTGAAGAAATAAATAAATGTTGAAAAAAGAGGAAGAAAATGTACGAGGAATAAATAAAAATTAAAAACTAATAATGATTAGAAAAATACAAGAAAGGAAAAAAATGAGAATAATAAACAGTAACCAGTAGAAAAAAGGAAAATGTACTATATGGAGAATTGGGTTTTTATTATACTGTTGTTTTTAAATTAATAAAGATGAAGTTATTGTTAGTAAAAAAAAATTTAAAACACTGTAAACTTTTAGATTAAGAATCACGTGCTGTACAAGCATGAGGATCTGAGTTTGAATTCCTAAAACACACATAAAAACTACACATGGTAGTGTGCGTCTGCAACCCTACTGCTCCTACAATGAGATGGGAGGGAACAGGGAGCTCATGGGCCAGCTAGTCTGCAGTAAATAAGAGACCCTGCCTTAAAGGAGGTAGAAGGCAAGGACTGATATCTGAGGTTGTTCTACAATGTCCACATGTGCACCATGGTCGTGCCCACACACATGGACATGCACACAGAAGAATAAATGATGAACATGTGCACTAGATAGAATGAATTGGACAGGTGTCTTAATTTTATCAAGAAAGTGCACATTTAAGGAAATGCCTGAAGAAATCCAAGCTCCTTACAGACAAGACCTCAGGTATGACTGCTACCTATGGAGACTACGTGGATAAGGTCACAAGCACCAAAACTGGACCGGTCACTTGACTTCCCCACATATCAAAAGTTTGCCTGAGTTCAGAGTAAAACTCACTCTATTTTTTGTTTGTTTGTGTGTTTTTTCACCTGATCTGTCCTCAGACTATGGCAATTTGTGCTTGGCATGTAAAAGACCCTCAATAAATACTTTCCAGTTCTATGTACAGTAACTCAAGGTCAACAGATTTCCTTCACACCTATAAGACATCCTGTGCTACTGGTGGGGCTTTGGGAAGGTGCCAACATCAGATAACTTCCTGATCTCCTGGTGCCAGCTACTCCGCCCAACTAGAAGGCAAAGACCTAGACACACCCTCCTCTCCCCTGCCATAATGGCTGAAATGGCTCAGTGGGTAATCTCACAGCATGGGGACTTGAATTGAGATCTATAGGTACATCTGTAATCCTAGCTCTGGAGGGATGGAGACAGATTGATTTCCAGAGTTAACTGGCCAAATGGTTAAGTACAAGGTTCAGTGAGATACTATCTCAAAACATAGGATGGAGAGCAATAGAGGAAGACACCATATAACTTTTAGCCCCCATGCACATTCACACACACACACACATATGCATGAACATTTGCACACACATGTGGATACACAAATACACCACACACACATAGAAAATATCTAACATTCATTCCTTTTCTAGCTTACAATTCTTTAATTTGAAATAAATCTTTCTTTCTTGTGCTTACTCAATATCTCTGCTGCAGCTTAATTAATTATACAAATAAATATCCTCCTGAAATGATTTGAAGCGACATAATTGGTTCCTGTGAACAAAGATTGCTTTTTTTGAAGATTAAATATTTCTCACCATATGTTTCACAAATCTCCTATTTTCCCTTCAAGTATTGCAAAACCCACCCCAAATATGGATATTTCCCCTTGCACACACACAAATCTTTTCTCTGCTTAGTTTTCTATGCAGCTTCTAAACAAAATTTCACCCTGGTGTTTGTGAACTTTAACTAGCAAACAGAGAGAAATTTGCACAGCTAAATAAAATTATAAATGCATAATTAATGAATGCCCTTTCCATTTTAGTTTTGTATTTGAATAGACATTTAATTCCCAAGAAAATACTGATGTAAGTGTAATCTCTTAAGTCCTTGGGGCTTCGTAAAGCTGCGCATTTCCATGTCTGTTGCTAAACAGAGATTTTATTTTGATGTGGTTTGCAAAAATGGTAAAGTCTTTTTTGTAATGAAAATATAAAAAGTCAGTGAATTGGTTTTAAAAAGCACATCAAACAACCTCTGCATAGTGAATGGAGTGGGAGGCATCTCTGGGCTCTCTGCTCACTAAGCCCTGTGTGATGGCTTAATCAGATTATACATTATACAGATCCATGTATAGCAGATAAGATGCACCCTGCCGAGCACTGGTGCATCTCAAAGTTAATTTCTGCTTGAACTGATAAGCTTTGAGACCAGGAACTTTTAAGTGAATGGTTCCCACACTCAGCCTATGGGTGGATATTGGTTATTAAAAGGTGTATTCATTAATACACAGTGAAAAAATATTACTAGTACATTTCTGTCTCCCAACATTCCATAAAAATAAAGACTCAATTAAAGTTTAAAAGTAGAACAAAACAGAAACCAGAACATGACTGTCTACTCAAGGACAAAGTTGCCATTGTCCTTTTGGCATGAAATGCATGCACTGACAATTTTCTTTTCCATGCCAGCTAACAGTTCTTGAAGGTGGTCACCACTGCTTCCTACCTGCAAGTTTTCGCTTCCTCATAAAGCCATCTCCACAGTATGGCTTGGATCTCGTGCCTGACTTCTAAAGACTGGACCACAACATTGTGATGCCACTTCCAATGTGACTTCTTTCTCTTGAAGCTGGCGCTGCCCCCAGTTCTCACTGCTCTGATGAAGCCAGCAGCTGGCCTCGAGCTACACTACGGAGAGGCCCAGCTGGCAGGACCTGGAGATTGCCTGTTGTCAATAGCTAGTGCCGACAACAACCATGTGAGCTGGGAAGCAGATTCTTCCCAGTCAGTCTCAAGGTGACTGAAGTCCCATCCATTGGCTGGATGGTGGCTTGAGAGCTCTGAAACACAAGTCCTCCAAGCCCCTGCTAAAGCTGTGAGCTCATTCATGCTGCTGCTCAGAGCTTCGGGGCACTTTTTCAGTACAGCAGTAACTATCATGTACAGTTCTGACTGTTCCTGAAAGAGCTCCACTTTATACATGAGCTTGGAGAGACATCTTTAAACAAGATCAGAAATTGCAAGAAAATAATACATTTGTTGAACATAGAGTGATCCCTCAGAATCCACTGGGAGTGATTTTAGTACACACACACACACACCCTAAATCTGCAAGCATTCAAGTTCTTGTACAAAGTGGTACATAGAATTTCCTTGCATCCTCTATATGTTTTATATCTAATTATGATTATAAACGTGATGGGAAGGCTCTTTACATAGTTGTCATGCTGTGCTTAGGAAGTAAGGGAAATAAGTTTTACATGAGAAGTACAGACTCTTTTAAAACTATTTTTACATACATTTGGTTAAATCTACAGATGTAGAACCTGCAGGCATGGAGCTAACTGTATCATTCCCTGATGTCACATGGGTAGACATCAAATTCAAAGCAGCTGATCATTATTACTAGCTTCACAGAGAAGGTGGAAAATCATAAACTCAAAGGCTAAATAAAAGGATGGAAATGTTCAATGCCTGTGGAAATATCTTGGGTCTATCATGTTCAAATCCACATAAAGGGATGATAAGCAATTGCCAAAAATATAAGCCAAACAATTACTAAGTCTGTGAATGCCCTGAGAGACTTGCAAAATAGATGTTTTTCTCTTAAGCCTGACCAACTGACAAAGTTAAAATGAGTCTCAAACCCCATCCCAGCTAGCATCACCAATAGAAATGGGAATTGCTTCAGACCATTAGAAAACAACCTGGAAGCCTGTTTTCAAACTAATAAGTAAAAACACATATATACGTTTTATCTTGCAATCTTGCGCCCGAGGTTTTACTTACTATAAAAATGCTCTAAAATGTGAAGTCTCGTGAACAACGATGTTTATTACACTGTTGTTTGTGTAGCCTAAACCCTAGGAGCCATGTGGATGTGTATTTGCAGATAAAGTGTGATAAGGAGATTTTGTCCTGGTAGGCTGCCCAGTTGCACATGGGTTTGTGTGCTGATTTCCAAGGATGAAAAGCAACTTGGGAGGCTGCACATATGGGCAAGATCATCCATTTTTCAGAACTAATGATCTGATTTAGTAGATAATTTACTTATACCATATATTGGAAGAGATCAGATAAGTACATAGATGATGTAGACTGCAGGGAAAAGGAGAAAAATGGAAAAAATCCATTTATTTTTTAACATGCTGGAGACAAGAGTGGAAACAAAGAAGTGAGGGACTGAGAAAGGAAAGAGGAGTAAAGGAGAAGGATAAGAAAAGAGAAGAATTTGAACAGTCATTTAAAATGCTGCCTGCAGCAATTGCAGCATATGACTGTGTGTGTGTGTGTGTGTGTGTGTGTGTGCATAAAAACTGCACAAAGAAATATGCCAGGAAAGATAACAATAGCTTCATAAGACTAATTTTAGAGATGTCCCCCTAATTTGCCTCATACTATATTGCATTTTTTCTCTCAATAAACATGTTTTTTATATAATCAACAGGGAAAACCAAAAATCTATTTCACTGGGAAACAGCTCATTCATCACCTTTATGGACTTTATTAAAATTCAGTACAAGATTTAATTTGGGAGGGAATTCTGCTATTTTAAAGAAATGCCACAACCCCCCAAGCAAACTATTAGCAGAACACTCCAGGGACAATGTTACTCTTGTCTCTAAGCTCAAGGAATTTCAGAACAGAGATTGCTGTCTCTGTCTGTAGCAAGGGAGGTTGGGTGTAAGATTTACAAAGTTAATAGTAGACAAAATCCTTGTGAAATTAAAACATGCTGTGAGTTATAATGTATAGGACAGTAAAAAAGAAAAAAAATAGATAGGCATAGGCTGTGTCCAGATATTAGGCTCAGGCAGTGTTTCTTTTTTTTTTCACAAAAATGCCCATTTTATTGAGAGAAATCAGACTTTTTATACCTTTATCAGAAAACAGAATATAATGGCAATTGTCATGATCGATACAGTTGTAGTTGCCAGGATACAATGACATTTGCAAGATATAAGGGTACACAAGACCAAGACAGGGTAGGTTAGTCCTTCATAATCCCTGCTCTACAATAAATGTCTGTCAGAGAAACAGGACCAAAAGGCTGAAGACTGATGCTGGAATGTATGGAGAGAAAATGGGAACTGTCCAGGTAGTCACTGGTTTGTCATTTCTTAGTATTGGAAGCTGCAGGCCCTGCACTTCCTATATAATCAGATATATTTATCCTTCTCAGCTCTCTGAGGTGGTTGAAGAATAGACAGCTTGAGTCTCATAGCTAAATTTTGAGTTGTTTAGGAATTAAGAGGGCGTTCTAGATCTAAGAAGATGGTTATAATAGTGATGCAAGTTAGTATGAAAGCTAAGTGAGTTATAGAACTTTAAACTCATGGAGATGGTTAGAAGGTAGAAGGTTAAAGTCAGGTGCCAAATATGTATGAACTGGACATTGGGAAGGTATACTGGGCCATTTAACTCTCATAAATGTGGCATATTTAATTCTGCTGTTTTGTATAGAATTTACTGTTATAAGAGAAAGAACCATTTGTTGGATTGAAAAGGGAAGCTGTTGGGGGTAAAGAGGGTGGGAAAGGAAGGGGGAATAGGGAAGGGTTTGTGACTGAGATGTAACTTGAAGAAAAAAAAATAAAGTACTTATATAAAATAAAAAAAAAAGAAAGAGAGCCAAATGACAATCTATAGCAGTCTCCTAGGCTGTCTGCCGCAGGGAAAACCACAGAGTCTGTACACAGACACAGCTCAGACTGAGCTGCATGTGACATTGTCATCACTCATGATTCTCCATCATATGCATGTCATTGTCCTTCAGGCAGTGTTTCTAAAACTATATTTCAAATCCAGTCAGAAAGAGGTTGGATACCCTAGTAACAGTCATGCCACTATTTCACTGCCCCATAATGCTTATCCAAACAATCGTAATTAAGCTGAATGGATAACACAAACAAACAAACAAAAAAAGTAAGAGGGGTCCCTGATGGGTTCTTAGGGAAAAAAAGTACTTTGAGGAGGAGCGTATAAGAGGGAAGTGGGTGAATATGATCAAAATACATTATATACATGTATGAAATTTTCAAAGAATAAATAGACTTTCAAAAATAAACTTTATTGGCAGAATCAGGAGGTTTCAGTTTTTAAAAACCTGGGATATCAATGTGTTTGTGCTTTGTTATTGTTCTGTTTGTAGCAGAATATAAAGTATTTTCAACAATTGACTCACATTCTTGCATGGAAAACAGTCAACTAGACCCACATTGCCCGATTGTGCCCTCTATTGCCATATTTCACATTTTCTTTTGAATCTTTATCATGGCACCTTCCTGGCATCTGCCTGACACTTGCCTCCATTCTAGGCAGCTTCCTCAATTACTAGACAGTACAAGAACAGGGCCTCTCAGAGAATGACCCTGAGCTGCCCTCTGATGGCCCTGGCAATAAGCAGGCCTAGGACCTTCTAGGTACTGTACCCATGACACATGTGTGGGGGAGTTTGGCCTGTTTAGTGAATTAATATGCAGGTCAGCTTGGCACCTGGCAACACATAAGGAAAGCTTGGCATTCCTTTAGCTTGCTGAAATGGACAAAGCCCAGTTGAGGCCATAGTTCTCAGAACTGTACTGTTGAAGGGGCATGGTTAAAAAACTGCACAAGCCGTGCATATGACATTGGTTGCCCCAAGAAACCACACTGCTGGATATTTCAAGAAATCTTGTGGACCCTTGAGACCACCAAGGATTTTGAGATGATGTGATATATAAGCCTGAGAGCTCCATAAGGCCGCTCTCTTCCTCTTGTCCTCACAAGCAGAGAAGACACGCTTGAGAAGTGCACAGCATGGTATGGCACATTTAAACCATTAGGCCACAACGGTCATAAACTGAAAGGCAAGGTGGAGTCCAAGAGAGAAAGATTTTTCACTGCAAGTTAGCCCAAGAAAGACCCTTTGCTGTAGTTCGGCCTGCTAAGGCTGGTAGGAAGGGAGGATGGAGTTCAGAGCTGCTTGGAGAAGCTTTATGCCATTGAGCCTCTGCAGGCTGAGAAGACCGTGGAGGCGAGTCTCAGATGATGGAGGAAGCCGCTCACAGTTTGATGGTTGGAACAGACTGACTTTATATGTCAGTCATGATCTAACAATTGAAATAAACTGGCCTTGTGAACTGGCAAAGTTAGGCCCAAGGGACACTAAGCTTGAAAGGGACTTCTTGCTGGAATTGTAGTTTTCCAAAACAGCCGTGAAACCAAGTCATCCTGCACAGACCTATGCTAAACATATTATATCCTTTTAAGAAACTAAAATAAGGTTAGTTAGGTGTTTGTAGATAGGTATTAGGGTGTTCTTAGATTATAGGTTTTAGGTTATAGGGTTTAGATATTTTATAAGTATTTGTTAAGTACTGATAAATATTAGTATTTATAAATAAAAATATTCTGTTCACACGTTGCTTCAACTGCTCAGGCTATCCAAGATTTTCAGATTCTAGACCCCAAATGCCTAGACTTATAGAGTTAAGACTCAAGCCCAAAGCCACACGTTAAACTGTAACTCTCAAAGGATACAATGTGTACAGTAAATCTTTGGAAGGGAGGACCCTCATGAATGAAATTAGTATCCTCACTAAAACAATCTCAGAATGCTGCCCTGCTTTCTACTTCATGTAGTCATAGGAAAGATACTGGCCTTTAAAAAATAAGTTTTGCTGACTTGCAATAAAAACAAAGCATTTAAACCTCCAACCAAAACATAAAATGCAAGATATAGAATTTACAACTCGGAACTCACAGTGACATGGTAGTCTCTGGTGCATCCAGAGACCAAAAAAAAAAAAAAAAAAACTGTTATGGGTTTCACTGAGTTAAGAATAATCCAATCAAAAAATGGGAACAGAGCTAAACCAAGAATTCACAAAAGAGGAATCTCTAATGGCAGAGACACACGAAGAAATGCTCAACATCCTTAATCATCAGAGAAATGCAACTCAAGACAACTCTGAGATTTCATCTCATACCTGTCAGAATGGCTAAGATCAAAAACTCAAATGACCACAATTATGAAAATTATAAGGCTTACCATACATTCCCAATGTCCAGTCCATATGTATTTGGCTCCTGGCTTTAACATTCTATTATCTAGCCATCTCCATGAGTTTAAAGTTCTATATCCAATTCAGCTTCCATCCTAACTTGCATCACCTTTTTTATTTTTTATTTTTTTTAATAATTTATTTTTTATTTCTTCAAGTTACATCTCAATCACAATCCCCTCCCTACTCCCCCCTCCAGTCCCACCCTTCCACCCTCCTCCCCCTCAGCCCCACCATCCTCTTCCCTTCTTTTTTTTTTTTTTTTTTAGTTTAAGGTATTTATTTTTCCCCCCAACAGCTCTCCCTTTCAGTCCAAATAATGGCTCTTTTTCTTATAACTATAAATACAATACAAAACAACAGAAATAAATAGGCCACGATTATAAGAGTTATATGGCTTAGCATACATTCCCAATGTCAGTCCATATGTATTTGGCACCTGACTTTAACATTCTACTATCTAACCATCTCCATGAGTTTAAAGTTCTATATCTAACTCAGCTTTCATTCTAACTTGCCTCATAATTTTAAAAATATCTTCTTAGATCCAGAACACCCTCTTGATTCCTAAACAACTCAAAATTTAACTATGAGACTCTAGCTATCTATTCTTCAACCACCTCAGAGACCTGAGAGGGATAAATACACCTTTTTTAAAAAACATCTTCTTAGATCCAGAACACACTCTTAATTCCTAAACCACTCAAAATTTAACTATGAGACTCCAGCTATCTAGTCTTCAACCACCTCAGAGACCTGAGAGGGATAAATATAGCTGGTTATACAGGAAGTGCAGGGCCAGCAGCTTCCAAAACTAAGAAATGACATACCAGTGGCTGCCTGGACAGTTCCCATTTTCTCTCCATACATTACAGCATCGATCTTCAGCCGTTTGGCTCCATTTCTCTGACAGACATTAATTGTAAAGCAGGAATTATGAAGGACTTGCCTACCCTGTCTTGGCAGAGCTAGGCTATCGACTTACCTGCTTCTAAGTTTTGTCTTTTTCAAACAGCATTCTGTCTACAGTTGAAGCAAGAGATTTTTCTTGCCAAGTGACATGCTTGCCACTAATGCAACCATCTCCAATTGGAGATTCTTCGATGCTCATCATCTACTTGGAGTAGAATTGGGGGTGCTGTCAGGAGCTGACATGTCTCAATATCAAAAAAATCTTAAGTTAAGAAAACATCATTGAATGCCATTTTCTACAGATCTCTTGAGGTTTTTTGAAGACCACCTATCAATCTTCAATTATTTTTGTTATTTTGTATTGTACTTATTGTTATAAGACAAAGAGCCATTTGTTGGACTGAAAGGGGGAGCTGTTGGGGGGAAAAGATATACCTTAAACTTAAAAAACAAGGAAGCGAATGGGGGTGTGAGGGAGAAGAGGGTGGGAGGGTGGGACTGAAGTGGGGAGTAGGGAGGGGATTGTGATTAAAATGTATCTTGAAGATAATAAAAAAAAGATTCAAATGACAGCACATACTGGCAAGGCTGTGGAGAAAGGGGAACACTCCTCCATTGCTGGTAGAGTGCAAACTTGCCCAACCACTATGGAAGTCAGTCTGGTGATATCTTAGAAAACTTGGAATAACTCTACCTCAAGACCCAGCCATACCCTTCTGGGTATACATCCAAATGATTCCTCACCAAACTACAAGGACATCTCATCTATGTTCATAGCAGCTTTATTTATAATAGCTAGAAACTGGAAACAACCCAGATGTCCCTCAACCGAAAAATGGATTAAAATAAAAACCTATGGTACATTTCACAATGGAATACTACTCAACTATCAGAAACAAGGAAATCATGCAATTTGCAGCCAAATGGATGGAACTAGAAAAGCTCATCCTGAGTGAGCTACCCAGACTCAGAAGGATGCACATGGCATCTATTCATTTATAATTGCATTTTAGCCATATAGTACAGGATAGCTATCCTAAAGCAACACACCAAAAGGAACAAGATCATATAGACCTTGTTACCTGTTAGTGGGACACTTTGCCCTAATGGAGTTACCATATAGGCCCCAAAGCAAGAGGAAGGTCTTACCCCTCATATGACTGTTGAACTGGGGCTGATATGTAGGGGCAACCCACTCTGGAGAGTAGGATAGGTGGGAGAGGGTGGGACCAGGAGGGGTGGAGAGAGGGGACTGTGATGGAGGTGTAACTTGAAGTAGTAAATAAACATTGGAAAAAAAAAGAATAAGTTACAGAACCTACTTTAAAAGAAAGCTGATTGGCCTTGGCAATGTCTTACAAGAGCTGATAAGTTCTGATTAGTGACTGTCACTAGTTGCTAGGTAGGATATGTGGCTTTGGCATTATGATTAGGATTGGACTAAGTTTTTGAAATAGGGATACATAGCCTGACTATCTTTTCTTATGGCCTTCTGACTATTTTATTAGACATGACATAAGTGACTTCACATTGTATAACTTTGACAGCCTCAGATACCAAATTACTGATAAAAATTAATCAAAAAGGGGAAAAGGGTAGAGGGAAGATGGTTCTTTGCCGGGCCAGATGGTCAGTCCGGCCATCCATTATGGGGTGCCTCTGGAGGGCCCTTCAACACAGGGCTTTCACAGTGCACTGCTAACTCCTTATATCACCTATGTGTATTTATATATGTGTATTCACAATAGATGTTTAGACTCAGATTGGAGTGGTGGAAAGCCATTGTGGTGAATGGAGGGACATACACCCTTTAGGGGATGCTCAGAGTTATAAGAGAAAGTTCTTGTGAGGCCTGGTCTGGTAGGATGTATTTGAGAGAGTCTGAAATAAATGTCAGGGCAGAAGATAGGAATTGCACCCAAGACCAGGGGGAGAAATTTCTAGTAGAATGAAACATGGGCAAATCCTGAGGGCTGAGCACCTACAAAGATGAAGAAGAAAGAAAGAGTTCCAAACTGTGCTCCCAGGTAGAGAGGATGACTACCAAAGACTCATCCACCCGCCCTGTTCATTTGTAATGTATTATGAGGGACCTTCACCCACCCAACACATGAGTAACAGATTCTGAAGACCCGAAACCCACCCAGGAAATGGCAATGGATTCTGGTGACACAGAGATGTTGAAGATTCTAGCCTCCAGCTCATCATTTCTCAGACATCCCTAAGAACCAGTGCTTAATGGCCAGCAAAATAATTAATGATCTTAATGGACTTGGTGATTTGTAACATCCCTCTTGTTCTTTGAGCCTTACAGGAGCTATTTGTTTTAGAGAAAAGATATTAAATTCATGCTTGAGAGTGTTAAAGGGAGAAGACAAACGGCCTTGGAAGAAATAAACGATTTCTCAAGGCACATTTTTCTTAAGCTGTTCCAACATTTCATCTTCCACAAAATGTTTTTGGGTTTGTATTTTTTTGTTTGGTGTTTTTTTTCCTTCTTTCTTTTTTTTTTTTTAATTTTGAACTGAGTATCTTGCTGGTCTATAAATCACATCTTTGCCAGTGTTGTCTCAACCTCGCAGAACTAGCTACTGTCCACTCTGAGTTTATTTCTTCTCACATTCAGCCTCCACCTTTCTTTGCGAAGTGAAGTGAAGGATGTAATGAAGTCTTTGTCCCATTTATCCCTGAAATTGAAGGATTCTGGGATTTTCCATCTCTCAGCTTTGTGCCTCTATGCTATTAACCACAGAATTAGAAACTCCGTATCAGCTGTAAGTATAAATGAATTAGAAATTAGATTATTTTAAATTGGAAATTAAAGGATAAACTTTTTTGAAGTGTGGGTTTCCATAGCACCCATCTAGAGTGGATCATTTAGACCCCATTTAAAGAACATACACCTGTTCCAATTCTTCCTTGATTTAATTAAAAAAATGAATGACACAGTCTGCGTTCATTTGGTAGTCTGTAACAAGTGCATTTTAAGGGGCTGTGAAGCTTTTAGCTTTATTTAATAACACTAAGAATAGATGATGGAATTATTCTTAATATTTCAGTTGGTGGCATGAATCACTCTCAACACAGGCATAAAGCGTTTCCCTTACAATTTCCATTTTACAACTCAAGTGTTTTTCAAGTCATGACTCTCTAATGTGGAAATCCCTCATCTAAAGGATGAAGGGCTGCTCAAGTCAAAAGGATGTCAGTCCTTTGACTTGGCACACTCTGTCACTACATGCCTGGAGAGTGACCTTTCTTGTCACTGGGTGGGTGACAGAAAGGGCTTCTTCCAGAGAGGTACAGAGTGCTATACTCTCTGGCTACATTGTGAGTGTCCCCAAAGACAAGCCCATGTATTCCTTTCTGGCAGGGCTCAAGTGTTTTCACAGCTGATATTTCTGGGCCAACTTGGAGCCCTACTCATGCACTGATTCATTGATAACACTGAGGATATGCTTCTTGCTGGTTACCAAGTACACTGAGACAAGGAGAAGCCCTGTCCTGGGGGGCAGCAGCAGACTGAGTGTTCCCCACTGCAGTAAAGCCCTTCTCCTTTCTCTCCCCAGCGTCCTTTACTCTCAGAGTCACCAGGGGTCTTGCAGAACATTTTGGCCCCCTTCCCATGTGTCCTGAGACTGTCAAGGCATCTTTGCATTCACAGTGCCCAATCAAGGATCTGGCAAATGGTGAACTCTACAGAATGAAGGAAATACTAAGTATTTCATAAAATAATACTGTGCTCCAAATTGCTTTAGAGGAATTTTTTTTTCTAAAAGTACACAGAGGTGGGTGGGTGGAAGAAGGATGTAAACTGGAGAAGAGTTGCTGGAGGGGATGAATACAATCAAAACTGTTTGAATGAAAGTCTCAAAGAATTAATAAAAATTTTAAAGTGCAAAAAAAAAAAGCTAAACTCATAGACAAGTTTCAACAATTATTTGCTGGTTGTCCTTTTAATAGAAGACTTCGGAGCTGGCCTGTGGTAGAGCTGCTTTCTTAGTACATATCTTAGAAGGTTCACTGGTCAAACAATCTAGCTGAAATGCTGGGCTCCAGGTTCAATGCGAAACCCTGTCTCAAAAAAATATTACGTGAAGAGCAGTAGAGAAAGATAGCTGAAGTCATCCTCTGGCATCCACATGCGAATGTACAGGCAACTGGAACTGCACACACACACACACACACACACACAGAGAGAGAGAGAGAGAGAGAGAGAGAGAGAGAGAGAGAGAAGACTATTTATCATCTGTCTTCCTATCATCTATCTCCAAACAGCAGCATCACAAACATATGATACACAATGTTTACAGGATCACTCGCAGTGATACAGAGTAAAACAATGAAATATGCTTTTTGTTTTTTACTTTACAGGAATCGAGAGGTCATAGTTTGATAATTAGTGCACTGTGTAGTGAGGGATGGAAAATCACTTAAATTGAGTGTTACTGTACTGTGAATGACAAAATTTGCAGCAGACATGACATAATGATGACATAAAACATATAGTGTCAAACCTATTAGGCATGCGAAGAGAGAGACAAAAATTTTGCACATTGTCTATGATGATATCGCTAAGGATCGATAACCATTTCTTCAAGGACTTTAAAGCAATTTACCAGACTCATCATTGCAGCAAACTTTAAATCATATTTCTTAAAAGGGTTTGACAGTAATTTGGTTGGCCGAGGTCTGGGGCATTTCTTCAGACTGTGTTTGGGAGCAGGGTATGCGTTTGTTGAGGTTGTGTGGCTTCCTGAGAATTTTGGAGTATGGAAACTCACAGAGGATGAAGTAGGATGTTGGCTTTCATTCTGTAAAGGCTTTTTACAAAGCTCAGCACTGCCACTGGCCCTGGAGTTTGGAACTCAGTGTCATCAGCACTGAACAGATTCAACAGATGATGTCAGAGATTTTGAAGGGCTGAATTCATTGCTGCATTAATGACCTCCCTGTGCACACACATGTGTGCTCAAATACACAAATACACACAGCAAGCTTTGTTCTCGGAAAGATGGGCATATTTCCAGATGAAAATTATTAAATTTATCAAAGTTCACCATAAATCCTAAGAGTCAAACTGTGGTCATTCAAGACCCATATTTAAAAGTGGGTGCAATGAAGTTATAGATATAAAATCAAGAATTCATTTGAATATTATGTGACATTCCCCTGGATCCTTTTGGATCAAGGAAGAAAATGTTATTCTATTTATATAATTGATTGTCATGGTTCATTACAGTTTAAATTTTCAAATGTTATGGGCCCAGGATAATGTTCATAACACAACCTGAAAGTCCAAACTTCACAAGCAACCTTTCCGGACAGTATGACATCAAGTAGATTTATTGTGGGCAGCAGGCATGTGTATACAGAGACAAGGAAAGGAAAAGCAGATTCTTGAATTTGGCTGGAGAATGTGTCCTCATGGTGTTGTCAGTTTCTCTCACTGCTGGTGGCATTCACTAACTGCCTAAAATGTCATAAAATATTAAAACATCTCTTTCACCACCAGCATAGCCATTGGTTTGGGGGTTTGGGTGAGGTGAGTGAGGAGGGAACAATGCTAAAGAAACTGTGTTTTTATTGCTTCATAGCATTAACACTGTGGGCAGAATGATGCCTTAAGCTACAGATGCTTGACCACCATCCTTATCCTTCTACTAGCTAATACATCGGATTCTCACAGCATGTGATCATGTCAGGGATCTCTGGACTACAAGGGACAGAAACTCAACTGAAGCTGAATTGATGCTGACAAAGGTGGACAGCAGGATATATAGACTCATGACTGAAGTCCAGATGCCTCCAATGGTGTATCCAGGTGCCAGACAAACTGTCTTGTCCCCACTCACCGCTGTCAGCTTCTTTCCTGTGTATCCGTTTCAGTGTGGTTAGGCATGGCACTGGAAGATGAAGTCTTTCATTCTGTGGGCCCTATCAGCAGAAAGAACAAGTTTCCTGCAGCATCCATGAAGTGCAGAATGGGCCCAGGGCTGACTGCAGAGATTATGGTGGAGCTGGCCCTGAATGGAGGACTTGTGGATCTCTAAACCAGCTGAGGATTCTGTTCTGTCAGATTCACGTAGACCATTGCACTTGCCAGCTGCTTCCTTGTGGACGTCTGCCCATGTCTCTATCTTCTCCCTCTTGCATGGTGTGATTAAATTCATACCTAAACAAACACATAGATAACCTCATATATGGCAAAGGCCTCCAATAACAGTCAGGCATCACCAAACCATGGAAGTCTAACTCACACAGAATATATAGCAGTGGTACCACCAAGATTTCATAGGAGCATCTTTAATTTTTATTTTTCTGTAATCACATTAAAGAAGTAAAAAGCTACTCAAGTGCATGTTAACAGCAACATATTCTCTAATATAACCCCAAATATTATTAGTTCAGTATACATATAATCAATAGAAATAAGATACTTTCAGTTTGCTGTTGTTTACTGCCAAGATATGAGTGCCACTATCATATCTTTAGGGATATCTTGCCATGTTGGTCACTGTTATAGTTCACTGCTATCAGAACTGGATAGGACTGTTGTTTTTATTCCTTGACTGCTTTCTCAGTATTTTCTGGTATTATGAAGTCTAGACCCCAAGAAAGAGGCTTCAGGTTAGATCCAACTTGAATCTTCAGAGTCTTGTGTTCAAAGTGTGTGGTGTCTTCAACTATAGGGACTTTTTTCAGTCTCTGAGAGGCAACTAAGGGGAACAGCAATAGTCTACATTGTTTTTGGAGTCACTTGGACTCTGCTGACCAACAGCTCAAAGGTGGGTTTATAATATCTGGTTCTGGGTTGTTTTTTTTTTTTTTTTTTACATGGTCTATTTCTCTTGTGAGAAACATTGTCATCCCAGGTAGCATAGTAGCATAATTTCATTTAACACACACACACACACACACACACACACACACACACACACACACACA
>CAJQZJ010013817.1:7621945-7645222 GCA_907164525.1 Lophiomys imhausi | reverse complement strand
CACACACACACACACACACACACACACACACACACACACACACACACAGATACACGTACTCACATGCACATGCACATGGTGTGTATAAGTTTAGGTAAATATAAAATAATTCAATTCCTGAAGCTTTATCAAACATCATTGATGTTATTTGTCCTGCCTCCCTCTCTCTGCTCAATCGGAAATCATGTCTGGTATTAGCCAACTAGGTGAGGTCATGGATCTTAGAAGAGCACATGCCATGGTCAGTTTACTAGATAGGCATTGTGGTGATCTGAATGAAAAATGACCCTAATAGGCTCACAGGGAGTGTCACTTTTAGGAGGTGTGGTCTTGTTGGAGGAAGTGTGTTTTTAAGGGTGGGCTTTGACATTTCAGAAGCTCAAGCCAGACCCAGTGGCTCATTTGCTCTTCCTGTTGCCCATGGATCCAGATGTAGAACTCCCAGCTCCTTCTCTAGCACCATGTCTGCCTGCATGCCACCATGCTCCTCACCATGATGACAATGGACTAACCTCTGAACTATAAGCCAGCCTCAATTAAATGCTTTTCTTATAAGAGTCACTGTGTCTGTGGTGTCTCTTCATACCAATAGAAACCTTAACTAAGACAGGCATAATTCCTAACAGCATTCTGAAATGTATCCTTATACACACAAATAAGTGTATCTCTTGCCCCTCATCTAAGAAGCTCTTCTTTACAAAAAACAGAAGCCATTACAGAAAACCACAATAGAGCATCATATACAGACTAATAAGTCATGTGGAGCCAACCCCAAAGGATAGCTCGACAATACAACTTCCCCACCTAAGTCTCTAGGGACATCTCTGAAGAGGGACCAGAAAGAACATAAGAGTCAGAGGACCAGGGAGTCTGCTGTTAGACTGTGTCTTCTGGGAAGGACTGGGAAGCTACATCCAAGATACTTCAAAGTTATGACTGACTAAACAAGACCATAATAATCACAGTATGAACAGACAAGCTAAGGCAGAAGAGGGAAATCTTAAAGGGTCCCACCCCTAGACAAAGAACCATAGGCAACTAATGACTGTGAGAGGGGGAGAATTTGTCTCTTTTTGGGATGGTTCCCCTAATTGATTATCTAATACAAAGTAGACAGCTTTGAAACCATACACACACAAGGTACATTAAATGGTCTTGTCAGGTTTTACTTATAAACTTATGTGGAGATTATCTATCTATCTATCTATCTATCTATCTATCTATCTATCTATCTATCATGTATATATATATATATATATATATAGAGAGAGAGAGAGAGAGACAGACAGACAGATAGAGAGACAGAGAGACAGAGAGAGAGAGAGAGGATAGATATTTCATATGTTGATGCTATGGTGTTAACTAGCTTTTGGAAGCTGGATTTTATGTTAATATTTTTCTGTATTTTGTGGTTTTTCTATAATGAACACATAGCTCTTCCTAATAAAGATGAAACATCAAAAAGTATGTGATGGTCATTTCTGTGGCATGTCCATTTGTAGAAATATCTCCTAATTGGCCCCAGGGCTCTTGCCTTGGCATTGAGAGCCTGATGTCTTTTTCAGTGATCACAATGAAGATGGATCATTCCAACTTTCTGGATTTGCTTTTAATGTGATTCTGACAGCCTTAGAGGCATCACAGGTGCCAGGAGCAAAAGACAAAATAATCCCAACAAGCTGGACCAACAGCAGAAATCGAAGGACAGACGAGATAACACACTTCTAATGGGTTCAAAAGCTAATTGCTCAATCAGACAATGTAGGTATCACAGCTAATGGTGTGATTCACAGGAATTGAGGGTTTGGTGGACTTTCAATGCACTGTCAGCCAAAGAGTTTACAAAATGCTGAAAATGAATGCTGACACTGTATTAATGGAAGCAGCGTTTCTAGAATCAGGGAGCAGATGGCTTGGTCTTGAGGCAGTGATCAGTCCCACAGCTATGGAAGGCACTGCAGTGCTCTGGTGCCCTCTGGGGGGGGGGGGGGTGAGCCAAGTGAGGTCTGCCCAGGAGAAAGCAGGGAGGGTGCACTGAAAGAACAGCAGAGCTTTCATCACAGGGTCAGAAAACTAGAGGAAATGTAAGGGGCCTTGTGTGTGTGGTGCCAAAGTGTTCCTCTCCCTCACCACAAGAGAAAAAGAAGAGGGAAAAGTGGCAATGTCTGCCACCTGTTATTGCTGATCCAGATTGGCAGGCCAGTACAATGGCAAGGATAGTGATGGGGCCCTGATGCCTTGCTGAGGAAGAGAAAGTTCAAAGGATAGCCTGACCTCCAGGGCATGTCACTTTAAGCACCTGCCCCTCAATATTTGTGAATTATTATGAATTTTTTTTTATTCTTGATTTTGAGACATCGCACTTTGTATTCCAAGGAGGCCTCCAATTCACAGTAATCCTCCTGCCTCAGTGTCCTAAATGCTGGAATTACAGACACAAACCATCATGCCTGGGTTATTATGAGCTTTTATTATGAGTTATATTAATTATTTTATTAAAATATAATTAAACAGCCGGGCGGTGGTGGCGCACGCCTTTAATCCCAGCACTTGGGAGGCAGAGGCAGGCGGATCTTTGTGAGTTCGAGGCCAGCCTGGTCTACAAAGTGAGTCCAGGACAGCCAAGGATACACAGAGAAACCCTGTCTCGAAAAACAAAACAAAACAAAAATATATATATAATTAAACAAAAATCTGTGATTATTATCTGAAAAGAAATGCAGGGTTTTTTTTCTGCTCTTGAAGTTAACCTACATCATTAATCATACCAGTAAAAAACGATAAGGTACAAAAATAAAATAAGCATTACAGTACAAAAAATAGTGGATTTATGCTTTAAAATTTCATCAACACCTAGTGACACATCTACATAATGGTCACCACAGGACTGAACAGTAACCCGAAGTTTCTGTTAAGCCTTATCTCCTGCAGAATTTTACGCTTCAGAAGTGACAATTCAATTACCACAATGAAGGGCATTAACTGGAGAAATGCAAGGCCCATTGCTCTTTTCAGTCACTTTCCTATGCTAATTTTTTTAAGTTCATTAATCCATTTAAATGTGGACATGGATAGCACGTGGAGTCTGGAGACATAAACTGCCTGCAGAGTGAACCCCTTGCACCTGGAAGCTCTTGCTCATAAAACCTTGTTTCTCTCTCTCCCCCTATAAAAATGTAGCTATACCTGGAGGGGCCACCATATGACCACAAGGTCACCAAATTAACCTCCATATAGACAGAAAGCAACACACACACACACACACACACACACACACACACACACACACACACCCTGAATTATATCCCACATTAACTACTGTGAGAACTCAGAATGCAGATCATTAGTTAATTATTTTCCCATGCGGTGACAAAATTCTTGACCAAATCAGGGCTTATTTTGGCTTTTCGTTTGAGGGTAAGGTTGATCATTGTGTGTGTGGGGGGGAGGGTGTCAGGAGGGGAGGCGGCTTGCGGAGTGGCCACAGGAAAAGCTCTAGCTGTGGCTGTGGTAATGCTATGTGACTCACTCTCATTGCCTCCAGACTCTGGAAGTAGAGAGTCATTAATACTGGTGCTCAGGTCACTTCTTCCTTTTTCACTTAGTCTGAGACAATCCAGGAAATAGTGCCACCCTCAGGCAGGCTGGTGTGTACATCTCAGTGAAACCTCTCTGGTAACACCCTTACTGATATGCACAAGAGTTTGTTTCTTAGCTGATTCCAAATACTGTCAAGTAGACAGCCAAGATCAACCACCCCAACTCTACCTTTGTCAACTTGACATGCAAAGCATCACCTTTACTTTATAACTTGATCCCTAAAGTCTCATGCCATTTCATAAAGCAAAATGTGTTTAGTCCATCTGCTAAAGACCAAAAGTTTCAATAATTCCAAAACTGTGAGAGTAAGGTCTCTTCCAAGACTCATGCAATCTATTTCTTGACTGTAGACCTGTGTAAAACAAAACAAAACAAAACAAAACAAAAAAAGATTGTAAGCTTCCAATATACAATGTCACAGAGTAAACACCCCTTGGAAAAAGAAAGGATGGGGTCATAGCAAAGGAACTAGTGGACCAAAACCAAACAAAGCAGAGAAAGCAAACTCTGCAGCTTCCTTTCTGGCATCTGAATGCATATCAGAATCAACTGTGCTCCAGCAGCCTTGAGAAGTCCCACCCTCCATTTGCGCCATCTGTAGTGTGCATACCCTCTGTAGTGGGCTGGCTCCATTCTTCCATCAGTTTACCTTGGCAGGTGTTCCGTGTACCCAATATCTCCAATATTCTTGAATTTCCACCACAGCCTAGGATTTACCTTCATAGCTTCACGTAATGACATCCTAGCGCCTCCTTGCAGAAAATAAAGCCCTGATACACATTTCCAGGTCTTGATGGCTTTAAGAAATCATAGGGGAAAGAAGAAATCTTTGTTCAAGTCTCCGGGACTCCATAATACTTTCACATGTCTGTAAAACTAGCACTATGCAATGACATTGGGAAGGTTTGCTGTCAGCTTGAGGTGTGCTTTGGCCCCATTTCATCCATAGCTGTAATGAGCTCTGTGTGTTATGGCCATTGTGGAAATGTGTAAAAATGGCTTCCCCAAACAGTTATTTTCAAGCAGGGCACTTCCTCAATGGCATTCTCAGTTCAGGTTCTCTCATTTAATAAATTTGAATTTTCACAGTCTGGAGCCTTTGGTGGATGAGGTCTTTTCCCCAGAGTACCTTTCCTATTGTCCTAGTATAGCATAGGAGATCTCTTTATAATGATGCTAATCTTTTTAGCAATTGAAGTGACTTTCTCCACACCAACCCAATCTGCAACTGTAAATGCCTTTCCTGGACAATTTGTCCATTTTTCATATCTTTATGCTGTACTTCCTCTTACTGTAGACCTGGATGAGATTAGCAATCTGTAACCAAACTATAGCCTGAATCCTATTCTCCCTCAAAACTTCCATTCTGAGCCAGTTACTCTATTACATTTGAATATAGCCAAAGGACATGGGCAGGATAAAGGTAGACTCCTTGTCAGAACATGACACAAATGCCCACTAGCCCAGTTCCCAGTAGAGCCCATGTTCCTTTTGGAATGTCTCCCCTTAGAAATGTCACAAGCTGTGCCTTCACTGTTCACATTTCTCTTGGAATTTGGCCTTCTAAACTTCCAGCAGAGGGTCCATTAAGCTCTGCTTACAGCATTCTGAGACTTCTCGAGCCCACAGCTCCAAACTTTTCCACATTCTTTCCGTAAACCAGTTCTAAAGGCCTAAGAACTGCACGATGAAGTGCATTAGAGCAATAGCCTCATGCCTCTGAATCTCTTTTCTGCATCAGCTACTTGTCTGGCTCCTGTGGCAAAACACCTGATGAAAGTTACTTAAGGAAGGCACTGGATTTATGTTTCATCTTGTGGTTTAGGGACTGAGATTGCCATGTGTTCTGATAAGGAAGACAAGGTGACAGATGACAAGGACAGCTCTCAGCGGTAGCTGCCTGAGTATGAGCTGACTGGTCACTTTGTGTCTGCAGTCAAGGAGCCGAGAGGGACAAATACTGATGCATAGGTGGCTTCCTCCTCCTTTCCTTTCCATTCAGTCCCAGAATCAAGTCCATGGAAAGGTACTACCCCTGACTCAAGGTAGGCCCTCCCTTCCCAGGTAAACTTCTCTAGAAACACCCTCAAAGGCATTCCCGAAGGGGTGCATCTTCTAGGTGATTCTCAGTTCTGTCAAGTTGACAATAAAGGTTAATCAGCACAACTAAGGGCTCAAGGATCTAGAAGAGGAAGTAATTTTTCATCACTGACTGTAGAATTTCCAGTTCAGGATGTCAATAAGAAGCCCACCAATTTTGTTGTATTTTTAAATTGAATTTCTATTTTTTCTTTCACTGTGAAGAATAAAAACCAAACGGGGTGGTGGTGCACACCTTTAATCCCAGGACTCAGGAGGCAGAAACAGATGGATCCATGAGTTTGAGGCCAGCCTGGTTTACAAAGCAAGTTCCAGGACAGCCAGGGCTACACAGAGAAACCTTGTTTTGAAAAACAAAACAAAACAAAACAAAACAAAACAAAAATAAAATAAAACAAATAAGCAAACAGAAAATCAAGTCTTTGACAAGGCAGGCTAGCACTCTACCACTGATATGCATTCCCAGTCATGGGACCAACATTACTCTTAGGTTTTGTACAAATGATACATCTATACTGCCTGCATGGAGGAGGGGCAGGGTCCATTTGACTCTCTGCCTTAGAAATGCCCCTGAAAGGGAGCAGAACTTGAGACACTCCACACTCTTTGAAAGAAAAAGTGACATTGAGCTGGGCGGTGGTGGCACACGTCTTTAATCCCAGGACTAGGGAGGCAGAGGCAGGTGGATCTCTGTGAGTTTGAGGCCAGCCTGGTCTACAAAGTGAGTCCAGGACAGCCAGAGCTACACAGAGAAACCCTGTCTCAAAAAACAAAAAAAAAGAAAGAAAAAGTGACATTGAACATACTTCCCACTTCATTCACCAGTTTCAGTTCTGAGTTTTCACAGCACAGATAGCCAGGCATATGTAGGACATAATTCATACAGCAAATTACTCACTATAACTCTACAGTTGTAATGTCAAAGGACTAGAAATGACTCAAATGCTCAACAAACAGAAAAAGGTTAATTTTTTTGAAACACTAGTGCACACAGATTTAATGGAATTCTCTGCCACAGGGGAAGAAAAGTAAATCTCTCTTCCTGCTGAGTTAGAATTAACAAGTACAGAATACCACAAATATATCCCTCTGCAATAGTTTGCTTCTTGTTGCTGTGATCAAAAACCATGACCAATTGAAACTTAGGTATGAAAGGTTTATTTCATCACATACTTCCTTGTGGCTGTCCGTTATTGAGGACAGTCAGGGGAAGGACTAAAGGCAGGAACCTGGAATCAGAAACTGGAGCAGAAGCCATGGACGAATGCTGCTTACTGGCTTGCTCCCTGTGGCTTGTTCAGCCTGGTTTCTTATACAACTCTGGACCCCCTGCTCAGGGGTGACACTGCTCACAGTGGGCTGGCCTGGACTTCCCACACCAATCATTAATAAAGAAAACGTCCCCACATTCCTGCCTACAAGCCAGTCTGATGGAGGCATTAACTGAGGTTCATTTGCCCAATAACTCAGTTCATGTCAAGTTGGAAAAAAAAAAAACAGTACACAGACTTTGCAAATATAAAATGGAGAACATGAACTTAAATGTATATTCAGTTGTGTTTGCACTCTGGAGATACAAGTGATAAATTAATGAGAAGGGGTGTGGGAGTAAGGAGATAAATAGAATGAGTGCTGGGGTGAAGGCTGCTTTAGAAATCTCTAAAGCTCGTTTTGTTTTTACTCAACAAGAAGACCAACAGAGACAACCTACCTAGTCCCATGGGGGTTCACAGAGACTGAACCACCAAGCAAAGAGCATGTATGAACTGGACCTAGGCCCCCTACACATATGTAACTAATGGGCAGCTTGGTCAAAATATGGGTCCCCTAGCAAGTGGAGCAGGGACTGTCTCTGAAATGGACTCTGATGCCTGCTTTTTGACCACTTCCCCTAACAGGGCTGCTGTGCTGGCCTCAGTGGAAGAGGAAGCCCTCAGTCCTTGATGTCTTGGGGTGGGATGTTGGAGGCAGGGGAAGCTCCTTTTCTGAGGAGAAAGGGAAAGGGGATGGGGGAAGGGGGTGAGAGGGCAGGACCCCAGAAGAAGGGAGGGAGGAAGCTACAATCAGGATGTAAAATGAATAAAAAATAAATTTAAAATTTAATAAATTATAGTGAAGAAAACACAACAATCAGAGCTATTGTGTTTCTCTTTCTAATGAAAATGTTGATCTGTTTCGAAAAGATGGGTTCATTTTGAAGCTGTTGCTCATTCCTCCCAAGACACCGATCTTCTCTACTGTCAATGCTCTAACGGTGCCGCTTGCCTAGATTCTGGTCCTTCATTTGTCATCTCCAAAAATCCCCTGCAAAAGATGCCCTCTATCTTAGGCAAAGCTCACTTTTGGTCATGAAGAAACAAACCCCCATGTTCTTCCCAGAGGCTGTGGCCCTTATGTGCCTTCCTTTTCCTTTTGGCAGCCTTTGAAGGTCATGCCAACTCTCATCCTGTTCATGCATGCAAATGAGATGCAGTTAGTCTCAAGCGGGAATACCCGAGGGACAGCAATGGAAACATCAAGGCAACTGAGTTGTACAGCACAATTAATGATCAATAGACGATGATTGCAGCCCACACTGACCTGAGGAGAATAATGATTCTAGTACCATGAGAATTAATCTTCCATGTCAATGAGTAGAGACTAAGTTTTTACAAACTTTTTCTATACTTTCAACATGTGCTGAACAAATTGGAACTAATTTGCTGGGAACCACCAAGACATTTCCACGCTCATGAGAGGAAGGCTAAACTAATTTGCCAGAAAGACAAAATGAATGAATTGTGTTCCTAGTTGAAAATATTTAGTCAATAGACGTGGCATCACTTCAGTAAAGCAACTCTGAGCTGAAAGATCTCTAGAGCTAGATAGAACATGGGTAACTTGTTATATAGCATTTGGAGGGTAAACATGAAGTAGTTTGTACTACCAGCTGGGTTTGGGGGTAAAATGATTAAAATGTTCTAAATAAACCTAGTGATAATTACCTGTGATTGTTCTACAAACCCTTGAACTGGGCACTTAAAATAGATACATTACAAGGGATGTGAATTTCATCTCAGAAAACTGTTACCTCTAAAGGTAAATGATACAAGATAACACTTTATATCAAAATATAAAGGTAAAATGATATATTAAATGATCATATCATAAAAGCTTGCATTTGTAAAGATTGTAAGAAGTAACTTAAGGAAAGAGAGATTTATTTTAGCTTACAGTTTGAAAGGATTCAGTCCATCTTGGCAGGAAAGGCATAAAATGGCTTCAACTGTAACAGCAGGGGCATTAGGCTGTTTGATCACACTGGGAAGACCAGGGAGCAGTGACTGGACAGTAAGCAAAATCAGGCTATAAACTTTAAGGCCCACCCCTCAGTGACTCACTTCCTTCAATGAGTGCCTACTTACTAAAGGATTCATAACCTTCCAAAACAGATCCACCATCTGAGGACCACCCATTAAAGTACAAGAGCTGTGGGAGACATTTCATTTGAACCTTAAACATAGAACTGATCTGTGGAAATGAGTGTGAACAAGAAAAATCTCTTGGCCTCTGGTCCTCCCTCTCTACTCTTATATACAATATATGCTTGTGAGTGCAGTAGCTAATAGGAGGCAAGAAGCATTGGGTCCCTGAAAACCTGGAGTTACAAGTGGTTGTGAAGCTGCCCAAAATGTGTGCTGGGAGCTAGAATAGTCCTCTGTAAGAGCAGTATATACTTTTTTTTTTCAGTATATACTCTTAATGCTAAGCTATTTCTCCAGCCCCATTCACTCTTAACACATGACATTACTACTTTGTCTCCCACTTTACAGAGAAAATGGAACCACAGAAAGAACCCATCTGATGGTCCTGCCCCCAAATCCTCTAACATTCCATTCTTCTTAGTACCCATCATATTTTCTATCTACCTGGCAATGAAAGACAGACCCTTCCTGTAGTCACTTCTTTCTGTGTTTCTTAGAACGGGTCTTGTCTGACCTTCTCAGGAAGCTGCCACTATTGAGTTTCTTTAATTCTCCATGCACTGCAAGATTTCTCTTTTGTTCTAGCTTCATTTAAAGACAATTAAGTCCTATTCTGCATGATTTTTCTCTAGTTCCATTTGCCTGCACATTTCGTAATGTCGTTTTTAAACAGCTGAGTAATACTTCATTGTTTAAAATGTAGCACATTTTCTCTATCCATTCTTCTATTGAGGGGCATCTAGCTTCTTTCCAGTTTCTGGTTATTATGAACAGAGCAGCAATGAGCATGTTTGAGCAAGTGCCTTTGTGGTATATGCCCAAAAGTGGTATAGCTGAATCTTGAGGTAGATTGATTCAAAAATTTTTTGAGGAACGAACGAACATATTGATTTCCCTAGTGGATGTACAAGTTTGTACTCTCACCAGCAATGGAAGAATATACCCCTTATTCCACATCCTTACCAGTATAATGTGTCACTTGAGGTATTGATTGTAGCCATTCTGACAGGTGTATGATAGAATGTCAATGCAGTTTTGATGTGCATTTCCCTGATGGTTAAGGATGTTGAACATTTCATTAAGTTTTTCTTGGCCATTTGAGTTTCTTCTATGAAGAGTTCTGTTTAGATCGGTATGTCATTTCTTTATTCTTCCCTCATACAATACATTTTGACTGCAGTTTCCAGTCTGTCCACTCCTCCCTGTTTCTCCCCCTCACCAACTTCCCTTTCTCCTAGATCCACTCTACCTCCTTTCCCTTCAGAAAAGAGCAGGCCTCCTGGGGATATCAATCAAGGCTCCCATAACAAGTTACAATAAGACTAGGCATAAGCCATCATATCAGGGTTGGGCAAGGCAACTTAGTAGAGGAAAACCTTCCAGTGGGCAGGCAACAGAGTCAGTGACACCCCTCCCACTGTTAGGAGTCCCACGAAAACACCAAGCTACAGATCTAAACAGAACCATAACATATTTGCGGAGGACATAGTGCAGGCTCCTTGACTGCTACTCCAGTCTCTGTAAGCCCCTATGAGCCCTCCTTAGTTGACTCTGTGGGCTGCATTCGCCTTATGTCCTTGACCCCTCCGGCTCCTAGAATCCTTCTTCCCCCTCTTCTACAGGATTTCCTGAGCTCCCAGAGAAAGGACCCCTGGAGAGCTCTAATTGGGGCTCTCTCTCCACCTAATGTCTGACTGTGGGTCTCAGAATCTGCTTCCCTCAGCTACCAGAGGAAGCCTCTCTAATGATGATTGGCCTAGGCACCAATCTATGAGTATAACAGAATATCATTAGGAATTTTTTTTTTGAGACAGGGTTTGCCTGTGTAGCCCTGGCTGTCCTGTACTTGCTTTGTAGACCAGGCTGGCCTTGAACTCACAGAGATCTGCCTGTCTCTGCCTCCCAAGTGCTGGGATTAAAGTGCGCCACCACACCCGGCAATTACAGACAGCTGTGAATTGTTATGTGGGTGCTGGGATTTGAACCGGGGTCCTTTGGAAGAACAGCCAGTACTCTTAACTGCTGAGCCATCTCTCCAGCCCCATTAGGAATTATGATAATTATTGATATTTTTCTATCCTAGATCTCTGGGATGTCCAGCTTTGGGTAACCCAGACCCAGAAAGATAAACATTATCACTGCTTTATCCAATCACCATCAGAGAGGCTTCCTCCAGCTGCAGATGAGAACAGATGCATAGATGCACAGCCAGACATTACTAGGACAAAGAGTCTGAATGGGAGAGCTCCATCAAATACCTCCCTCAGAGCTCAGGGGATCCCACAGAAGAGCTGGAAAGAATGTAAGAGCAAGGGAGAATGGAGGACACCAGGAGAACCAGGCTTTCTGAATGAATTAAGCCAAGTGCATATGAGTTCACAGACACTGAAGCAGCAAGCACAGAGCTTATGTGGGTCTCTGCACCAGGTCCTCTGCAAATATATTATAGATTTCAGCTTAGTATTTTTATGGGTCCCCCAAGTGTGAGTACGAGTGGGTCTCTGATTCTTATGTCCGCTCTGGGGCTTTTCCCTCGCCTTGAACATCTCTGATATAATGTTTTTTCTTTATTATATTGTATTTTAGTTTGTCATATTTGATTGTTATCTCTTAGAAGCATGTTCTTTTTAAATGAGAGACAGAAAGGGAGTGGATACAGAAAGGAGGGAACATGAGGAGAAATTGGGAAGAGTGGAGGGAGAGGAAACTATAATCAGGATATATTGTATGAGAAAAGAATCTATTTTCAGTAAAAGAAAAATATTCTCACATTCTTACCATTTAAAGAAAAGGAAAAAAAATCTACTTATAAATCTCTTGTCATTCCCAAATATGGCTTCAACACTTTCTGCTCCTTTTGGGAACTCTTTAACAATTGTTTGCATTCAATGTCTTTACTCCTTCCCACACATTCAATTCGTAGCCCCTCCAACTGTGGGAAAACAATAAAGGCCAGAAGTTACATAGGCCGTAGAGACTTTGAAGCAATTGCTCAGCTCTGTTGCTACAGCTTGACACATCCATACAGTCTAGAAAGGAACAATTTTGGCTGTGTGACAATCAAAAGTTTTATTTTAAAAAGTTGATGCCTGGCCTTTCCTGGGATGCTTGTTAACCAAGCACACTGTCATGTGCTCCCTTGCCCGCCTTGCACAGCTTTGGCTACACACTTTCTTAATGCCTCTACAGTCACACATTGCTTGTCCCCTCCCCAATGCACTTTCTCTGGTTTCTCTCTTCTTGATATCCCATTAAAGGCTACAGCTCCTTCAGGCCTTTCTCACTCCCCTTTCCCCTTCATACTCCTTCTCTACTGTTATCTGTATACCATTGATTCCAAAATCTCCTCTCTCGTGAATTCCTAACTTCTTCAATTGTCAACCTGACATGTTCTTTTCCTTGGAGATGACACAGATGCCTGAAACTTACCATACCCAAACTTGATTTTGAAACCTCTCATACCTCCACCTGCACCATCATATGCCTTCCCAATGTCTATATGTCATACCACTGGAAACCTAAGCCTCAGCCTCCATCTTTGCCATAACCCCATACTATGTAACTCATTATTTACCAAGACCTAGCCATTCTACTTTCTGGACCTAACCAATATTTGCTGAATAAGTAATTGCAAATAATATGCTTTGATATGGATATGTAACATGACTTCCTTATCCAAGTCCTCAAATTTCTTCAGATTACCATATATATAACTTGAACAATGATAAAGTTATAAAGATAGCATCAAAGAGAAGCTGATTAGGAATGATAGTTTAGATCATGATAATATTGACAAAAATTATGGTTAGATAAGCTTTATAGAGTATGAAACGACTTCATTAAGAACACAAAGGAATGTCTTTTTGTGTCTGACACACATTCAGTATGTTTCAATATACACAAACCCCATGGTAAATAACATTATAGTAAACAGTTACGTACAGAGACAAAGAAGTGGTATTTTTCTTTTGTTTGTGGAAACTGTAAGAGAATGCTATAGAGACAATATAAAAGGAAGATTGATGTGATGCAGGTATGATGGTTAGTTTGGTGTGTCAACTGGATTAAGAAATACTAGACAATTGATAATGCAATGATTTTTCTCAGTGCTTCAGTAGGTGCCAAACCTGTCCTGTCTACTGGGAAGGAAACCCAGTGTTTTGGCATTTGAGTAGCATGACAAGGCTGATCAGGGGTATGAGGGGATTTCCAGAGGAGACAGCTGTGTGACATAATGAACAGAGTGGGAACGATCCATCCTCAGTGTGGGTCGGCTCCATCCAATCAGGGGAGCCAGATGAAACAGAAAGGTGGAGGAAAGGTAAAGTCTTGCTTTCTTTCCTGTCCTTAAGTCTGAATTCCTATTCTCTAGCCTTTGTATCCCAAAACTACAACAGCACCTTCCCTACCCTGAGCTGCCAACCTCCAGCCTCAGACTTAGATACACACCATCAACTTTCCTGGTCTTGAGGTTTCTGGACTAAGCCATCACAGCAGCTCCCTGGTTTTTCAGCTGCAGATGGCCTGTGGTGGGCACATTAATGTTTTCATTGCTGTGACAAAATACATGACATAAAAGAAGCCACTTAGAGGAAAGATTTATTTTGTTTCTCTCTGAGAGTGTACAGGGAAGGAATGGCAGTTGGGACTTTGCCTGTGACAATGGGAGTTTGTGGTTCAACTTGCTGTATGTCAGTCAATCACGAAATAGAAAGCTCTGTCCAGAAAGGACACTTACCCCAAGTGATCCACCTCCACTAGCTAGTCTCTACCTTTTAAAGGTTCTATAATCTCTAATTATGAAGCAACTGTTGAAACACATGAACCCCTGGAAGACATTTCACAACCAAACCTAACAGTCAGCTTGTCTAATTCAGTCACTTCCCTAACAAATCCTCCTCCCCTCCTCCTCTCCCTCCTCCTCTTCTTCATCGCTCTCTTTCTCTCTCACTTCTCTTTCTTCCTCCCTTCCTCTCTCCCTCCCTCCTTTCCCTTTTCTCCCAAATGATATATAGAGAACCTAAGAAATATGTTCTTTCTAGGTAGCTTGACTAAACAGGAAGATCAAGTCTATCCCTGATATTGTGACTTTGATCAGTCACTTTTCCACTGTAAATATGCATTTGTTAAGGAGATATATAGCTCCCTCCTGGGTACCCACAATGTTCCTTTATGTGTCTGCATTTTCCACATTTTCCATATGCAAAGCTCTCCTCTGCGTAGACACTCCACCTTTCGTATTTTAACCAATTTTTTTTTGCAAATAACATAATACTTTTTGCACAATTATTTAGAGAAGAACAAATCAAAGAAAATGTAAATTGTCTATAATCTCACTTGATGTCTCTTCATCCCATCTGACTCCCTAAGCAGTCTTCTGAAGGGGCCAGTGTGCCCATGGCACTCTTGAGGCAGGGAGCATGTCAGACCATCCCAAGATCTGCTGTGAGAATTCAGTGTTCACTTGACCTTTGGCCTATGTGTCCCAAGTTGGGACACACAGGACTGTGGGAAGTGGGAACAGTTAGTTTTAGAGCAGGTACCTGCCTCACAGGGAGCACAAAGAAGACCCTTCTTCATAGCAGAGGAGATTGGAACAGGTAATGAGGTTTTCCCCAGGTTCCCTTGGGTGTCAGTATGACCCCTTATTTAGAAACAGGAGAACATTGATGAAAGCAGCTTGGAGCTTGTCAGTAGAGATCATGTGTTGTGAACCCTTGGTTGTGAGAATGGCAATTTGAGAAAAGTCATTTATGAAGCCAGCACTTCTTCTCAGGTTCCTTGAAGTTCACGGGCCAGGGCCAGCTCTGCATCTTCATCTTCTGGTGGAAAGAATCCACAAACCATTCATCTCTGACAAGGTTTCAGGGTCATATACACATTGCCACCATGTGAGAGGTGCTCCAGGTGCTGGGAGTTTGTGCTTTGACAGATGCAGTGATTCTATAAACTCACGAGGAAGTTGCACATATCCCGTTGTGGCAGCCTGTCTAAGATGGGAGGGCCTTCTGCCTATGTAGGTTGCTGAGGTTAGTAGAAGCCACTGTGGGGTTAATACAAGGAGATCCATGCACACCTTGTCCTCAGAATGCAGCAACACTTCCTAATGGTATGTTCACTTGAGTAGCAGATAATTAAAGTTATCACTAAAGTACCGAACAACAAGAATATCCCCCCCATATCTAAAATCACTGGGTCCTCCATCAGCATGTGGGGTCTATTGAAGCTCAATTTATTCAGGATACAAGACAGTCCCTTGTTTTCATATTCTGGATCTTTGTTGTAATAGAATTTACACTTGTTCTGAGAGCATCAATGGGTCTATAGTAAAGACTGCATCCTGTTCTCCAGAAGGCCATGGTATAGGCAACATAGACCAGTGAATTGCCATTCTTCTCACAGGAGGACAATCCTGTAAAAACTGGGTATGTGTTTATGTAGATGTATATACTTAATGTATGTACATATGAAAGGGGCTTGTTCCTGTGTTTGTGCCTAAAGAGGCTAACAAGGAATATTAGCATTTCTCCCCTAGTCTATTGAGACAGGGTCTATCACTGAGCTTGAAGTTCACTGTTTTGCTGCTAGGCTGGCTGGCCCTATCAATTCTCCTGTTTCTATGACCCCATGCCTAGCACTGGAGTTATAGGTACGCAAGAGCATGACCATAATTTTACAGAGGTTCTAGAGATCCACAGTCAGATCCTTATTCTTGCACAGCAGGTGTTCTTAGCCACGCAGCCATCTCCCCCACCCCCAGCTCTTATAGCACCACTTTAATGATTCCACATTCTGGGTTCACATGAATCTATCACCGAATATGATCAGGTATTGCTGACTGTTTGTTAGCTCACCTCATGGACACTCTTGCAGTTAAGTCTTTGAGCACATTCTTAGGAGAAAGAAAAACTCCTCCAAGAAAGACAGGAGTCAAATATTGTGCATGTGAGTACATTTCAGAGGGCCAATGCCAAATTTCCTCCCAGAAAGCAAGTTTCCCATGTCTAACCACTGCTGAGGGGGCCTGTGCCCTGTTTTTTGACCAAGCTTTAACACCTTTCCATTAATATTTTGTTGCTTAAGTTAATATTTCCAGGAATTTTACCTAGGCCCTGTTACTGAAGAACATTCAAATATCTATTTTTGTAGTGTATGTGTGTTTATGCATGTACAGGTGAGTGTATGCTTGCATGCATGTGTGTGTATGTGTGAATGCATGTGTTTGCCCAAATCTCAGCCTCTACTATCATCCCTAGATTCTGTCCACTCTCTTTCTCTTTCCTTTTCTTTGTTCAGACAGAGTCTCTTACTAGGACCTGGAGTTTACTGGTTAGTTAGACTGGTTAGTCAGTGAGCTCCAGGTACACACTTGTTTTAGCTTCCCCAAGGTATGATACTATACCTGCTTTTAATGTGGATGCTTGGGATCAAATTCGCATCCTTGTGTTTGCATTACAACTGCTCTACTAACTGAGTGACTGTGTTTGCATTACAACTACTTTACTAACAGAGCCATCTTGATTTTATTGGAGAGGATTATCATACCCTTGTTGATTTTAAAATCTTCTTCATAAACTGAAGATATTAATTCTTTATTGAATACACTGCAGATATGTTTTCCAGTAGGGGATTAAGTGAAACAGTAAAAGCTGTGGAGATGTATACTCTGTGCTCATTCATTTATTCCCCCCGTGGTGCATATCGCTGCTACCCTTATGCAGTTGTTGTCAAGGCTCTTGGGGAGATAATAGACTTGCACGTCAGTGCCACATAAGTCACACACATGACACACAACATCCTTTCCCTTGAGCCGCATTTAAAAATCACTTTAACATGTAAATACTTCATCATCCTGAAGTTAATATATATATTAATTATATATGCATGTACATACATATATATGCCTGAGGCTCTCGCTTTATTTGTTTGAAATTAATTTTATTTTATTCACTGCTGGGAAATACCATCACTATCAAATATTAATTTTGTTAAAACATTTACTGTCTTTTTCATCTCTCTGCCTGTTCCTAAACCACAGTCAACCATTTTAATTGTTACAGGTTTCAATCAATACTGATAGCATAATCCCTGCCATTATCATTTTTATTTCCTTAGAAATATCTTTACTCTTTTTAGACATCTATTATTTCAAGTGAATTTAGGGTCAATTTGACCAATTTGACAAGTTCTGAAAATAACCTGTGTTGGTTTTTTTTTTTAGATTCACATTTTATTTATAAGTTAGTTTGGGAAAAACTCATATCTTGGTAATTACTGCCATTGCCTGGATGTATTTCTTCAATTACTCCAATGAGGTTTTTATGGGTTTGGGAAATAGAAAAGGAACATTTATGAAAATAAGGACACAGATCCTTGTTAAGTTTTCCCTCTGCATTCTATAAATTGTATTGCTATTGCTTGTAGAGTCTGCTGCATTTTCTATTTGCCTACTGCAAGCAAAAATATGGATTTTAATATCTAGATAGTTTTTTCTTGTCCTTTCTCATGGTTATGTTTCTTATATTTTCTTCATTGACGGGCAAAAAACTCCCAAGAACAAGAATACAGTGATTAAAAACCATCCTTTTGTTCCTGAATCTAGGAGAAAACCATTGCATACTGACTACCGTTTGAGAGTTACTCCCCCGCCATGTTGAAACATGCTTTTTAAAAATTCTTTTAAATTTTTTGTGTTTGTTTGCTTATATGTATGTTTGTGCACCATGTGCATGCATACTGCCACTGAAGATCAGAAGAGGGGATTAGATCCCCCCAAAATCGTAGTTACAGATGGTTATGAGTGGCCACATGAGTACTGGGGACCAACGCCATGTCCCCTGCAAGAGCTGCTGGTGCTCTAAACCGCTGAACTATCTTTAGCTCTTGAAGTATCCTTTTAACTCAAATTTGTCCACCTCTGGCCGGCTCTCAGAATGGAGACAACACTGAATGAACACTGAGTGTTCCCGAACTCAGATGCATTCCTGGTACTGTCCATAATTCCTGCATTCTGTTCGACATCCAGACACTGAAGACACTGGATATAGAACTGTGGCAAGAACTATGCTATGACATAGATCACCAGCACAGTCAGGTCCATAAACTAGAAAAGCTCAATTTTTTGGCCAGTTGGGCAGTAACTGTACTTTGTTACATGGACATACAAACAGTGGGAGGTGGGAACAGCTTGCTCTTTTGTGAGGGCCTTGCAGACTTTGAAAAGAAATCCCAGATGTGTGTCTTGCATTTCTGCTCCATGCTGGTATAACTGGTTGTCTTCCACACTTACCTTCTGCATTTTGTAATGCCTCAGCTGCTATCTTCAAATCCCGGGACATATCAAGATGCTCTTCAACCTAGCCAGGATTGTGTTCTCAGAAATTTATCTTAACTTGAAAGGTTAAGTGGGAAGTATATTCAGTACACTAATCTCCCTGATCACCTCACTGCAAAGATGGACATGTGGTATGGAGGCCCTTCGAATGACATGAGTAGCTGAGAGCTGTAGCTTCTGGCCCTGCCCAACATCCCAGTAGAGGATTTTATCAAATACTTACAGCCAAGCAAAGGGAAAATTAAAACTGTGGTTTGTATAATCTCTGTGCCACTCTTATGAACTATCTCTCTAGCCTGAAGCATCCTGCATCTCTGCTTTCCAAGCCACTCTGCTTGCTGCATAAAAGTACTTGACTGTCATATTCATTTAGCAGAATAATGGTACTAAGTCCTCTCTTAGGACCTGTGATTCGGTCAGTCACAGGTCTTTTCCCTGGTTAACAGCACCAAGCACAGGGGTCCATTTTATCAAGCAGGCTTTAAGACTAATCAGAAAGTGGTTGGTTATCCCATAACATTCCCACCACTGTTAAAGAAGGAGGCATATATATATATATATATATATATATATATATATATATATATATGGGTATTTTTTTAAACATCAGTTTGGAGGATCAAACTCAGGTCCTTGGTCTTGTGCTACAAACACTTTGCCGACTGAAGCGTCTCCCCAGGATCACACCTACTGTGTTGTGCCTCCCTTGTCTCCAAACAGCCTCACAGTCAGCACATTTCAGTTCCCACTAAGCTCGTCCAAGTTCCTCAGCCTCTCAAAGTCTGGTATAAGTTAAAGAATTTTCTCAGTCTCAGGAGGAAATCTTCCCACATCCCTACAAATGTTTTTAACAGGATTTTTGGACGTGTCTTATTATGTCTTATTTACTTTTAGTACTCTATTCGTTAATGTTGGGTTCTTTGCAAATTTTAGCAACAGGCTTCCTATCCATCCATTTGTTCTTGTATTCTATCAGGTGCTAGAAAAGGTGTATTTCCACAAGTCCACATTTTATGTATTTTTACTTTACATATATATTTACATTTGTAGGTGGGTTGATCCCTTGAGGAGACAGAGAAAAACATTTTAAAATAGATCTTGAGGAAGTCATTTATAAACACTGTCACACTCATACTGAAATAAAGAACATCATTGCTTATCCCATTCCTAGGCAAACTAAAGACTTGGAATAAATAGTTCTCGAAATTTCTCTTAAGATCTCAACACTTTGGTCCCAGCGCAAGCTCCACAGATCTCTATACAGCTCACTGCTAGACTTCGTTTCTGGGTGGAGCCAGGAGGGGTGGAAAGAGGGCACTATGATGGAGATGTAACTTGATGTAATAAATAAACATTATAATAAAAAATAAAAAGGCAAAATTTGTCATCGTTACCATTTACAAGCAGATAGTCTTGTAGTGTTCAGTGCGGTTATGGCACTATGCAACGACACAATGTGAACTCTTTCATATTGTAAAACTAAGTCTCCGCACCCTCTAACAGAAAGCCCTCATTCCTGGCCCTAATTCTGCCAATGGTCTCTGAACTTGGTGATTCCATGCAGCTCACATGAATTGTATTTACTCATGGTATTTATTCTTTTGTGAGTAGCTTGTCATGTCCTCATAGTTTATTGCTGATGTAGCGTTTGCCAGAGTTTCCTTCCCGTTGAGCTGAGGGATGCTCACAGGTGAGGGATGCTCCGTGGACTTGATATAACATAATATTTGTTCACCCTCTCCTGACGGATTCCTGGGCCATGCCCACTTTTGGCAGATGGGAATCTGACCTGTGCTCGAGGGTATGCAAATATAAGCCTGTTTGATTTTGATGAAGTCTAAGCATTGTTCTTTCTCCCTCCTTATGAACTTACCTTTTCACACAAGTCTGCATCAACACTTTATGTTCACAAATTCATTCTAAAGCACACTGACCAGGCCAAGCAACCAGCTGTGATCACTGTCACATGGCATGCAGGGAAGGGCTAGCTTTGATCCTCCATAAGCTGAGTGATTTTACCCTCTATGCAACAAACCACATTAGAATAACAGGCATCAGAACAAGAGGAAGCTCTCAGCTGTCATGTGACTGATGAACTAGGGGGGGGGTTGATGTGTGGGGAACCCCCACACTGGAGAAGTAGGATAGATGGGAGAGGGAGGGAGTAGAGGGTGGGAGGGTGCAACTGGGAGGGAAGGAGGGAGGGGGCTGCAATCATGATGTGTCTTTAATTCATAAATAAATGGAAAAAAATAAACAGCAAGATCACACCTTGGTACGTCTCCCTTGGGCTATGTGAGCTGAAATCAGTGTGTCCACAGCAATAGTGAAAGAGGGTTTTAAATCCAGATGAAATCTGTGCTACTGAGTCCCCCCACATGCTTCTAAATGATTCAGCCTCCTCTTAGAACATCTGAGGCAAGTGACCTCTGTTGTTTGTCCTCTCTGTGGCTCAGGTCATACACAGACTTCTATGGTTTGCTGCTCCATGACACCTGAGAGAATAGAAGGAGAGTTGACTGGAGAAGCTGCCCCTGAGACCAGAACCCAGTGACACAGGAAGTTGATAATTGCACCTCTGATTACAGGCATGGTGGACTCCAGCTAGTCCAATCTAAAAGGCATGGCCCACACTGCAGACTATGGAATGGTACAGCTCGCTGAAATAATAACTAGTTAGGTGTTATGCTCTCAGCCAGACATGAAGATTCAAAAACAAAACTAGAGAAGACATAGCTTCTAATCTTATAAACTGAAGGTCCCTGGGGGGGGGGGGGACCCGCTATACCCATGTTAAAGAGTCTACAAGGCTGTACGACAGATTAGACAGCATGACTACAGAGAGTTAGAACACTGCAGATCAAGAGCCGGTTTTCTTAGACCATTTGGCAGTCATCTATTTTTCTTAAAGTCTGACAGCATCCTGGCAAGTATTAAAACCTTTAGAAGGTGTCCTTAGCAGACCATTCACTTCCACAACCCAGAAGTTAAGAATTTAACTAGACAACATCTGACACCCATAAAACAGAGGGTAGGTATAGCAGAGATTGCAGGTAGATGTGTTATGGCAAAGGGCCAATATACTTGGCAAATGCCTCAACTTATGACTCTCTTTATTTTGTAACTAATAAAATCTCATGTCTCCATTTCTATGATATAACATGTTACTTGGAGAAGCTGAATTTACATTCCCAGCCTGTGGTTATCGGTCACTTCATTCATATTTGGCTTTGAATGAGCCATCTCTTATTCCCTTAGAGGTGAGAACTGTACCTTGCAGAGATGGTTTTGAGTGCCCACTAGTTCTAGAGCTAATATGCACATAACTAAACACCTACAAGAAGATAGAGAATGCACAGGGCCATCACAGGTGGTGAGAACCTCAATGCCAGGCTCCTGCCACAGCTGGGGACCCTGGGACAATGAGGCTGTCTGAGGACAGATAGAAAGATAGATGATGGCATACAAGTGTGGAGGCAGAGCAACTACATACAGGCGGGGAAAAGGGAATAAGACAGGAATGGCAAGATCCAGCCAATGAGCTGCAGGGTAGGACCTTAAGGTCTTGCTGAGTCACCAACGGCAGATGGTGTAAAAGAAAAAGAGATACATTTTTTTTTTATTTTAAATACTTTATTTTTTTTTCTTCAAGTTACATCTCAGTCACAAACCCCTCCCTATTCCCCCTTCCTATCCCGCCTTTCCACCCTCTTCCCCCCAGAAGTTTCCCCTTTCAGTCCAACAGATGGTTCCTTCTCTTATAACAGTAAGTATTATACAAAACAACAGATATAAATATGCCACATTTATAGAGTTAAATGGCCCAGTATACCTTCCCAATGTCCAGTTTATACATATTTGGCCCCTGACTTTAACATTCTACTATCTAACCATCTCCATGAGTTTAAAGGCAGGAATGTATGGAGAGAAAATGGGAACTATCCAGGCAGTCATTGGTATGTCCTTTCTTAGTTTTGGAAGCTGCAGGCCCTGCACTTCCTATATAAGCAGATATACTTATCCCTCTCAGGTCTCTGAGGTGGTTGAAGAATAGACAGCTAGAGTCTCATAGTTAAATTTTGAGTTGTTTAGGAATCAAGAGGGTGTGATAGATCTAAGAAGATACTCTTAAAAGTGTGTTGCAAGTTAGTATGAATATTGAGACAGATATAGACCTTTAAACTCAAAGAGATACATTTTTTAAAGAAGCCTTTGATTTCCTTCTTTGTTTCTTCCCTAACCCAGTAGTCATCCAGTAGAGAGTTGTTCAGTTTCCATGAGTGTGTAGGCTTTCTGTTGTTTCTGTTGTTGTTGAAGTCCAGCTTTATTCCATTGTAGTCTGATAAGATACATGGGGTTATTACAATTTTCTTGTATCTGTTGAAGCTTGCTTTGTGTCCGACTATATGGTCAATTTTGGAGAAAGTTCTGTGCGGTGCTGAGAAGAAGGTGTATTGTTTTGTGTTTGGGTGAAACGTTCTGTAGATATGTGTTAGGAACCCTCGAACTCATTGGCACAGGTGACAACTTCCTGAACAACACCAACAGCTCAGGCTCTAAGAACAACAATCAATAAATGGGACCTCATGAAACTGAAAAGCTTCTGTAAGGCAAAGGACACTGTCATTCAAACAAAACAGCAACCTACAGATTTGGGAAAAAAATCTTCACCAACCCCACATCTGACAGAGGGCTAATATCCAAAATTTACAAAGAACTCAAGAAATTAAATGCCAAGAAACCAAATAATCCAAAGCAAAAAAAAAAAAAAAAAAAAAA
>CAJQZJ010013817.1:7611706-7621845 GCA_907164525.1 Lophiomys imhausi | reverse complement strand
AAAAAAAAAAAAAAAAAAAAAAAAAAAAACAAAAAAAACAAAAAAAAACCAAAAAAACAAAAAAAAACGGAGAACAGAGCTAAACAGAGAATTCACAAAGGAGGACTCCCTAATGGCTGAGAGACACTTGAAGAAATGCTCAGTGTCCTTAATCATCAGAGAAATGCAACTCAAGATTACTCTGAGATTCCATCTCACACCTGTCAGAATAGCTAAGATCAAAAGCTCAAATGACAGGTGTGCTGGCAAGGGTGTGGAGAAAGGGGAACCCTCCTCCATTGCTGGTGGGAATGCAGGCTTGTACAACCACTATGGAAATCAGTATGGCAATATCTTAGAAAACTTGGAATAGCTCTACCTCAAGACCCAGCCATACCACTTCTGCGTATATATCCAAACGATTCCTCACCAAATCACAAGGAATTCTTCTCATCTATGTTCATAGCAGCCTTATTTGTAATAACTAGAAACTGGAAACAACCCAGATGTCCCTCAATGGAGGAATGAATAAAAAAACTGTGATAGATCTACACAATGGAATACTACTCAGCCATCAGAAACAACAAAATCACGCAATTTGCAGCCAAATGGATGGAACTAGAGAAGCTCATCCTGAATAAGCTAATCCAGACTCAGAAAGATTTATTTACCATTTATTTATCTGTTTATTTTTACCTTTTCTTGTTTTTTCTATTTTTATCAAAAATAATTTTTCATACAATGTATTATTTTTAAAGGTACATTTTTTAAAGGAGAAAAAAGTTTATAGATCTAGATAAGACAGAAATGTGTCCTCTACAGGCTGGAAATAAAAGGTGTTTCTTCACGAGTTGCAATGGACAAAAGAAGTACCTCCTTTCCATGGCATCTATTCACTTATAATCGGATTTTAGCCACATAGTACAGGATAACTATACTACAACCAATGCACCAAAGGGAACAGGAACATAGACTTTGTTTCCTGTTAATGAGACATTTTGCCCTAGTGGTTCTGCCTTGTAGACCCCCAGTGTATGAGGAGGCTCTTGGCCCTCATATGACTGCTGAACTGGGGTGGGGACTGATATGTAGGGACACTCCACTCCAGAGGAGTGGGATGGAAGGGATAAGGGGTAGAGGGTGGGACTGGGAGGGGTGGAAAGAGGGCACTGTGATGGAGATGTGACCTGAAGTAATAAATACATACTGAAAAAAGAAAAAGATATACAAGGCTGTGTGGAGAGGTCCCATGCAGCTGTAGGGAGATAGATAGAGGACAAGGACAAGCAAGGAGAGTGGGACTGAGGGGACCAGCTAGGTGCCTGAGGCACCCATATCAAGAGAGATTCTAGCCTACTGACTAAGCTCTATTTCTCTTGAACTCTTGTTAGCTTAAAAACAACAACAAAACCATTTATTTGTTTATTTTTACCTTTTCTTGTTTTTTTCTATTTTTATTAAAAATAATTTTTCATACAATGTATTATTTTTAAAGGTACATTTTTTAAAGGAGAAAAAAGTTTACAGATCTAGATAAGACAGAAATGTGTCCTCTACAGGCTGGAAATAAAAGGTGTTTCTTCACGAGTTCCAATGGACAAAAGAAGTACCTCCTTTCCAGAATTCCCCTCCCCTCCCTCTCCCACAGTGCACACCAAGTAGAGGTTCCCAACCACTAGGCAAAAAACAAATGATCACATGAAGTTTACCTCCTGTCAGCATGAGCTGAGGAACTTGGGGACACTGTGGAAGTCAGTGTCTCATCTTCTCTTGAGAAACCAACCCAGCTGTGAGTGAGCAAGCACCCAACCACTGGGAACCTGTCACTCGCAGGGCTCTATATTTCTACTTCTGCCCCTGGTGAGCCAGACTTCCAGGTAACAACATGAGTCTCCAGTTTGTGTGCTTGTGTTGGGTGGCTCTGACACAAAGTCTCAGCACTTAACAAAGATGGAGTGTGAGGAGAAACGAGGCCAGATTCCAGCTTCACTTTTCATCAGCTACAAAGTAGTGACACTAAGTACCAGGATTGTTCAAAAAGCAAAGCAAACTTTCATCTCATCTCATCCATCACAGCCTTATGGGCCAAGTGTTTGACTGCCCCATGGGAAGTCTCTGAAGCTCAGAGCAATTTAGTCACCTGTTCCAGGTCTCACGGCTCTGAGTGCAGAGTTGGTCTTGAACCCAGGCAGTCTGACTCCAGAGCCCCTGCTCTTTACCTTTGCACTCGCCATTGTCCACAGGAACCAGACTGCTGAGGGAAAGCATGACTCCTCTGTGAGACACATGCACTTTAAGATACAGGAGAAAACCCGTAATTCCAGCATGTGGGAGGCAAAGGCAGGAGAGACAGTAAGTCAAGGTCTGCCTGACATACATAATGAGTTCAAGGCAAGTCTGAAATACATGACACCCTGTTTCCAAAGAAAAATGGGGAGGGGGAATGTGGATATTCCAAGATAATCTGGCAATGGGAAAGTGTTTTCAAGTCCAAAATGATGCTATTCTCTCTCTCTCTCTTTTACATTTTAATTTCAAGATGAAGAAAGTTAGGAAAACCTTCATAGAGAAGAGAAAGGATTAAAATTTACACAAATTGTCCTAGAACAAGATGAATGCAACCAAATTTCCATTACATTCTCTGTCATCTATCCATTTACTCGCCCACCTATCCACCATCTATCTCTCCCATTGCTTCTGTTCTCTCTGGAGAACAGTGATTAGTACAGTGTTTGGAGGTAATGTGTTATGAAATGCTCAGTAACTACCACATTGGTATTCTTCAGGTAAGTTTCTCTCAGAGAGGAGAGGGTTTTTTTTTCTTTTTTTGACTTATGAAGATAGGGAGAGGAGGGAGAGGATGAGCAGGTGGGACCAGGAGGGGTGGAGAGAGGGGACTGTGATGTAACTTGAAATAATAAATAAACAAAAAAATTAAAAAATGAAAATAACTGCTTGCAAAAGGCGAAGAAGAAGAAGAAGAAGAAGAAGAAGAAGAAGATCTTGTGATCCATTGTCTTCTGTATCTAGTGTTGGCACTACGGAAGGGTAAAGAACTGGGGTGAGGGTGGAAACAAAGAGAATAAGATGAGGTCTTTGCATGTGAAGTCTAGCAAATGTTCAGGGTAATCCCAGAGGGGAGGAAAAGGGATGGGGAAGACAAGTAGACATGGAGGCAGATATGGTACTGGAGATGCAGCTGAACATCCAGATAGGCAGGCAGCAGGAAAAGAATACCACACTGGACTTGGCTTTAGCTTCTGATACCTCAAAGCCCACCCCCTGGTTACATACTGCGTTCAACAAAGCCATACCTACTACAACAAAGTTACACCTCCCAATAGTGCCAGTCTCTATGAGCCTATGGTGCCATCTTCATTCAAACCACCATCACCACCAGCAACACCCCCCAACACACACACACACACACACACACACACACACAGAGGAGTCAAAAAATCAAAAACAACATGAGTATATTAGTGATCAATAGACATGTTCTAAAGACAAAAATAACATTTCAAGCATTCACACTGGGAGAGTCCCAAATGAGTTTGGATAAATCTGTTTACCAGTTTTATGTGAGATCTAGTTGAATCTGCCAACAGTGCATACAGAAGACAATGAGCCACAAGATCTTCCTAACTCAAAATACTCTCCTATCTGGGAGAAAATTACCTGAAGAATTCATACATAGTAGTTACTGAGCATTTCATAACACACTGCCCCCCAAACATTATACTAATCAGTGTTCTCCAGAGAAACATAGCAACAGGAGAGATAGATGATGCGTAGGTGGGTGAGTAGATGGATAGATGTCAAAGAATGTAATTTATTAGAAGTCAGGTTGTGTTATGAAGGTTAAGATTCCCTGCTTTTTATCATCTTGAAGTCAAGACCCAAGAATGCTGATGACATACTGCCCAGTGTCAAGGCCTGAGAAGCAAATGAGACACGGTGAATTCTGAGACATCCAAGTCAAGCATCAAGGCAGGAGAACCAGTCACATTCTTCTTTTATTCCCATTTTTTTCTGCCCCAGCCCTCAGTGGATAGGGCAGTGGTGCTCCCCTATTGAAAGAGCCATCTGCTTTATTCAGCTTACACACAGAATCACTGTCTCAGCCAGGCCTGGTGTCGCACGCCTTTAATCCCAGCACTAGGGAGATAGAGGCAGGGATCTTTGTGAGTTCAAGGCCAGCCTGGTCTATAGAGTGGGTCCAGGACAACCAGATATACACAGAGAAACTCTGTTTCTAAAAGCAACAACAACAACAACAAAAAGGAAAACAGAATCACTGTCTCAACACTCCCAAACTCGACAAACCGGGGCATCTGAATGGTGGACCATTCAGGTTGGCACATAAAACTACCATCGAGCAGTCACATGTTAGCTTTCATGGTCTGTGGTGGCTCACTTGGCAGACTAAGATGGCTAGAATGGGGCAGCACTGCTTCTTACAGTGGTCTCCCAGTCCCCCATGTCTCTCATGGTTTTCAGGTACCAGCAGAGGGGATATGGGGTATACAAAGGAGTTGCAGGCCAGAGTTAAACATGAAAATTCTAATTTTATTTTTCCTCTAAGTAAAGAGATACTAGCAAAAAAAAATAGCTTCTGAAATACATGAAAAAAAATGGACATCATGGCAAGTGTTAGCAATATAACAAAGAATAACTAGAGAAAAATAAATAAGCATGAAAGAGCACAAAGCCAAGTCAGCAAACATGTCCTGGAGGCCTGGCACTGTTCTCTGGTTCCACGTACTTTAATGAGTTAATTAAACAACCTCTGAAGGCAAGGCCTAGTATAACCCACATTTTGTAGACAAAGAAACTGAGAGCTTAAGCATCATTGTCCATGTCCCTGTTCTTTTGGGTCCATTGATTGTAGGATGGTTATCCTGTACTATATGACTAAAATCCAGTCATAAGTGAATATAGGCCATGTGTATCTTTCTGAGTCTGAGTTAGCTCAGTCATTATGAGCTTTTCTAGTTCCATTCATTTGGTTGCAAATTTCATGATTTCCTTGTTTCTGACAGCTGAGTAGTATTCCATTGTGTAAATGTACCACAGTTTTTTGGGTTTTTTGTTTTGTTTTGTTTTTATCTATTCTTGGGTTGAAGGACATCTGGGTTGTTTCCAGTTTCTAGCTACTACAAATAAAGCTGCTATGAACATAGTTGAGGAGATGTCCTTGTGGATTGGTGAGGAATCTTTTGGTTACCTGTCAGTGGGACACTCCACCCTAGTGGAACTGCCATGTAATGCCTCCTGTGCAAGAGGAAGCTCTTAGACCTCATGCGACTAATGAACTGAGGGGGGCTGATACATGGAGGCACCCCACACTGGAGGGATGGGTGGGAGAGGGGTTAGAGGGTGGGAGAGTGGGACTGGGAGGGGGTGGAGGGAGGGGGCAGTAATGGAGCTGTAACTTGAAATAATAAATAAGTGTTTTAAAAAAAACATCATTGTCTGAGTTTGTGAACCTAAATAAGAAGCAGAGATGGGATTTAAACTTAGAGAATCAGAGTCCATAGTCCAAACTTCCAAAATGCCACTGTTCTAACTGCAGACCTGCTGGCTGTCACATTCACTTGCCAATTATTGTGACAGTAAGCTTGAACTGCTTCTCCCACAGGGTTCTGGTGTCACAAGCAAGAGATATACAAGAAGTAAATGAGCTAGAGGTTTCCAGAGAAGGAAACAATCAAAATGTACCAGGAAAATGTAAACAGAACATAAAGGCCCTACAAATACAAGATTTGAATTCAGACAACGGAAGAAAGAATAAAGGGAGAATGCAGGGCTAAAACGTGAAAGGAGTAGAATCCACAGTGCCTCATAAGGCTAGGATGGAGAAAAAGGAAGAGCTGAGAAGCCTGGGAAAGCAGCAAACCTGTGTAGATCAGCTCTGGAGAGGAGATGTTGCTCCAACCCATCTATCAGCATTTGCCTGAGAGGTTCCAGTCAGCAGCATGTCCCAGTCTCCAGTTCCTCAACCACCTGAATGCATATAAAGAATGCAAATTGACCCATACTTATTACCTTGCACAAAACTTAAGTCCAAATGGATCAAAGATTTTAACACAAAGCCTGACACACTAAATCTAATAGAAGAGAAAGTGGGGAAAAGCCTCAAACTCATTGGCACAGGTGACAACTTCCTGAACAGAACACCAACAGCTCAGGATCTAAGACCAACAATCAATAAATGGGACCTCATGAAACTGGAAATCTTCTGTAAAGCAAAGGAAACTGTCATTCAAACAAAACGTCAACCTACAGATTGGGAAAAGATCTTTACCAACCCCACATCCGACAGAGGGCTAATATCCATAATTTATAAAGAACTCAAGAAATTAAACACCAAGAAACCAAATAATCCAATCAAAAAATGGGAAACAGAGCTAAACCGAGAATTCACAAAGGAGGAAATGGCCGAGAGACACTTGAAGAAATGCTCAACATCCTTAATTATCAGAGAAATGCAACTCAAGATGATCCTGAGATGCCATCTCACACCTGTCAGAATGGCTAAGATTAAAAAGTCAAATGAAAGCACATGCTGGTGAGGCTGTGGAAAAAGGGGAACCCTCCTCCATTGCTGGTGGGAGTGCCAACTTGTACAGCCACTATGGAGGTCAGTCAGGTGATATCTTAGAAAACTTGGAATATCTCTACCTCATGACCCAGCCATATCACTTCTGGGTATACATCCAAATGATTCCTCACCATTCCACAAGGACGCTTCCTCATCTATGTTCATAGCAGCCTTATTTGTAATAGCTAGAAACTGGAAACAACCCAGATGTCCTTCAACTGAATAATGGATAAAAAATAAAACCCGTGGTACATCTACACAATGGAATACTACTCAGCTATCAGAAACAATGAAATCATGCAATTTGAAGCCAAATGGATGGAACCAGAAAAGCTCATTCTGAGTGAGCTAACCCAGACTCAGAAAGATGCATATGGCATCTATTCACTTAGAATTGGGTTTTAGCCATGTAGTACAGGATAACTATCTTACAACCAACACAACAAAAGGAACAGGAACATAGATAGACCTTGTTACCTGTTAGTGGGACATTTTGCCCTAATAGAGTTGCCATATAGGCCCCTATATGGCAAGAGGAAGCGCATAACACTCATAGGACTGTTAAACTGAGGGGGACTGATATGTAGGGGCAACCCACTGTAGGATATGTGGTGGGAGGAGAGGGTGGAAGGGTGGGACCGGGAGGAGTGGAGGGAGGAGATTATGGTGGAGCTGTAACTTGAAGCAATAAATAAACAAACAAACAAAAGTAAAAACTGACACAGTCTGTTGTGGGGGGAAGTAGATGCCATGGATGGAGTGGGAGGAGACCTGATCAGGCCAGGTTTCCTGGGGAGGGAACATTTGAGCTGAGATCTGATGAAGGTCTCTGGCACAGACCTTCCCTGATGACATCAGCAGCAGCCCTAGCTCTTGTGTCAACATTCTTCAATTGCCTGGTCTATTTGCTTTGATATCGTTAGTCACTCTCTGAATATCTGATACTGATTGTCTATAGCTAGATTCCATCCACAATAAAGGCTAACTTCTAGGGAATTAAGCCAGCTCATAGCAGATACCAAACAACCACTGGCTGGCCTACATACAAACAGACCACTGCAGTCCCTGACATGTGAGACACACTCTTGTCTATACCACGATGCTATCACCACTCAAAGTGCTGATGTAGCTTGATGCTGGCAAGACCTACCCAGTGCAGAGGGACAAACTAATCATGCAGGAGAGGAGAGAGCTGCTGATACAAGATCTTCCAGAGCCTGGGTGTGGATGGAATCTCAGACAGTTGTAGAAGACAGGGCATCAGACCATGCTCATCAAGTCCCAAAACCAAGCTGGTGGGAACAAATGCAGATGAGCCAAGGGAGGTGGTGATTGAAAGGTGAGATGTTTTCAAAATCAAGCAACTTTACTGCTGGGAAATATACCCATGAGAGCAACATGGGCCTGCCATTGGCAATAACAGATATTCTCTGTCACGTGGAGGCCTAAAGTCAGAATAGAATATGAGTTTTTGCTGGTGAACCTCATAAAGACATGTCTACTGGGAAGACTGTACAAATGGGGTTAGGAGTTCTGAGTTCAAATCCCTCCTGACTTTATCCATCTTCAGGTAAATAAACCCCACAAAGTATAATAATTTTCTTACCAAGTCATTGCTGCCACTTGCATATGGGGACCCTATTGTTGTTTTAATAGTTCCCAGGCCTCTGCAGCCCAGAGACGTGAAGAGCATGACAGCCAATGGCAAGTTCTATCATTTGGTTGGAACTTAAAACAACAGGACCCATATGGAGAGGAAATTATTTTAAAAGGATCAAAATGTCTTATTTGCATAACCTATGTTTCTTATTCCTGTTTGCACCAACTGGATGTTATATGAATATTTGAATACTTGATGACAGATTAGTATAATAATATCATTTGCCAAAACATATCATTGTTGAGAAGAGTTTGATCTAATTTTCTTTCTGTTCAGGATGCCAGTATTTAGAAAGAAATTAAAAAGGTGCCCAAATTATTTCAGGAAAATTGTAGTATGTATTAAATATTTATATCTAGCAAAATGACATTTTAAAAATAAAAGTATAAACACGGTGCTTCTAATTCCATACTCACTTAGAAACAATGTCCAAAGTCATAGTCCAGGCCTTTGATTCTACCCATACTGTAGCTGTTTGCATCATTGTTAATGTGGGGCCCATAGTCTATGCCCTTCTCTATTTATCTGGTGTGCTGCAGATGTTTCTACTAGATTGGTCATCAAAGGATCAATAAATGAGCCCCACCCCAATTTTGGCAACTTCTTCCCTAGGCTAGAAAAAGTCAGGAATGCCCCCTAAAGGATCTTTTCAACTCTCCAAACATGACTATGTTCACCTCTGAATGATAGATGTCATCATAATGTTTCTATTTAGATCAAACTAAGCCCTATGGAAATTGTTTCTTCTATTCTACTCACTTGCACAAATAGTCCTGTGATGATTTTCTCACCATGCTGACTGTGGTCTACTATGGCCGCTGTAGCCCCCTGTATATATGCATTTGAGGCAGAAACAATGTACACTGGGAGGGACGAGTTAACCTTCATACTTCATAGAGATGAGTCAATTGCCCATACTCCTGGGAACATATTCTTTAAAAATTTCACAAAGAAAACATAAATATACAAAATTCCACCATGATAATTCCACATTGGACTGCCAGGGTAAGCCTCAGTAGCTTCTTCTTGCTTCTTCTGGGTTCTTACAACTGTGCTCATGCTTGTCCCTAACCACCCAAGTCACATTTATGTAATCCCTTTTCCTTCCTTCCTTTCTTTCTCTCTCCCTCCCTCCTTCCTTCCTTCTTTGATTCCTCCTTTCTTTCTTTATTCTATCATTCCTTTCCTTATTCATTTTTTCTTTCCTTCCTTCCTTTTCTTCTTCCCTTCCTCTCCACTGAAATCCAAGAGGAGTAACGAAAAGAAACCAAGATGATTCAGGTAGATACTATCTGATGAACAAAGTAGAATTGACTAAGAAGTGGTGTTGTGAGTTTGGATCCCACATTTGCATACATGCTGGGATCTCTTGGATGTGTGGAGAGAAGCAGTCTCTTTACTGGGTTATATGTCATGAGCCTATGCAGTTGTGTTACATCAGTGACATTTGAATGTTTTATGGCTTAAGCCTGCATGGTAGGTGGATTTTTCAGACATCAGGGCTCCTCCTCTGTCCTCTCCTGCTGCTCTCCAGTGGGTGGTTTTGGCAGTCTGTGGAGGAAGCTGAATGCCAGGTAAGGTCAACACTTGTTGCTTTGTCTGTTGTTTTAAAGTCATACGAAGTCCCAGTGGACAGGTCACATCCCATGTGGGGCATAAGTTCTGCTACCTGAAGTCCTTGTTACCAGACCTGGTGTTGCCTTCTGAATACTACCAGTGAAAACAGGTTGAAATGAAATCTGGGCCACATGGTGTTGATAGAGGTTATGCCTGTCTAAGAACATGGGAAGCATGACTAGGGCTGCTGAACAAGTCATTCTGTAGGGAAGTGACAAGCAAGGCTAGAGAATGGCCTTTGACTCACAAGTCAACCACAGTTCTCTTTTCTCCTTCCCA
>CAJQZJ010013817.1:7590890-7611306 GCA_907164525.1 Lophiomys imhausi | reverse complement strand
ATCATTCCTGGCCACAGGAGATGGCTTCCATCCTGCATTCCCAGTATTCTTTTCCTCCTGCAAGGGTGCTACACTTGCCCTGAGAGAGGCACCCCTTCAGGGAGAGTCAGAGGGAGAAAGTCTCTACAAATCAGAATGTAAAGGTCTCCCAACCCTTTATTTTTGTAATATACTTTCTAGGGTCTAATGAGTTCTGTCATGACCAGAGTCCCTGAAACTGAACTTCTTTGGAAAGTGAACTTACCCGAAACCACACTGTGCTGAGCCAAGCCTGTCAGAACTTCAAGGAGGTCTCCAACTCATGAGACCAACAGAAGAACATGGGCAGTTCAAACCATGATCATTTGGACCTTTGGGGTTCAGGATGGGCTGGATCTAGGACAGCATCAGAGAGCTCAGTGCCAGCAGCCCAGGACTCCTTATGCCATGGGCTGACTCAACCTATGACTTTGTATCTCAGAGAAGAGAAAACCAGTTGCTCCCACTGGAAACTGTGGTGACCAGAGATCCATCAGCTTGTATTCAGAGGCTGAGCCTTGGGACCAAAACATGGCTAGGATCCTTCCTAAGGGATGATCGCTGTGAACTGCGCCACTACTCAGATAGTCTTGCTTGATGACAGAAGGCGCTAGGGAGTAGTAAATCTTAGGAACAGAAGGGCAAGGAAGGGGTATTCCATTCCCCAGAGCCTGGGAGGCAGTTTCAGTTTAGCATATGGCAGATGCAGTGGAGGACAAAGCAAGAAGTGGTATTGGAACCCCACCCAGTTGACTGCAGGCAAATGCACTTCAACACAAACTGGTCCTCATCTTCCCTATCAAATTCTCCTATTCGTTCCATCAAGTATCCTTTACCTAGGGACAACTCTGTTATTGTCACTGCCACACACAGAAACTCCAGGGTTTCCACACAGACCTACCTCTGACTCTTCCTGGCAGTCTCTCTGCCTTACTCACTATTCCTGCTGTGCCTAATAACTTTACTGAAGTCAAATACTGTGACATTTACACTTGCACTAGCCCAGCTCAGTGGTTTGCAGTTGGTTTACAGCTGTGCAACCATCACTGACATTTGATTCCAGTGCATTTTCATTACCCTAAAAGGTCATACTCATTAGCAGCCAACCTCCACTTACCCAGTGCAAAGACACTAACTGACCTAGATTCTTTCTCATAGATGGACTTACTCTATAGGCATACAAATGTGATCTCTGTAGCCAGTTCTTTTACCGTAGCATAATGCCAGCATTCCTCCACATGTATCACTTAGTCTGTTGTGGTTAGCTAACATTCTGCTACATGGTTGTACCACACTGTGTCTATAGATTTTGATTTCTCTATTGACAAACAATGTTAAATGTGTTTTTATGTTTGCTATCCTGTATGTGTGTGTTTGGAAAAAATGTCTATTAAAATTTGTTGTCTATTTGTTAATTAGATTTCTAGTCCTTAAACTGTGGAATAGTAAGAGGTCTTTAAACATTATTGATAGGACAAGAAAGAATAGAGGGAAATTACCCACTGGCTTGAGAGATGTTGGGAGCCACTGATACCCCAATGGTGGGATAAGCTGTCTGGAGTGTGTTGGAATGGGAAAAGGGATTCCTATGAGTTGAATAGTGAGTATAGGTGCAGACAGCACAGCACACTCATGAAAAGGAACTTTTTGAAACTTTTTGAAAAAGAGAACAAGTTTGGGTGAGTACGGAGATGGTGAGGATCTGGAAGGAGTTGGGAGAGGAAAAATATATGCAAAATATTTTATTAAAAATACTTTTTAAAGAAGAGAAAAAGGAACAGGAGGCTGGAGGGAGCTAAAAGGAATACAGCTAGCCCTGGGGTATACTGATGTGTGTCCTTTCTTCTCACTTGCCTTGAACTGAATGCTTTCTTGATACAATTGATTTAATGCTCTGTCTGCCTTTTCAGCCTGTCCCTAATACTTTAAATCCAGGCATAATCCTTCTCCTAGCAATAGTCCCAGAGGTGCCCAACACATAAGCACTGATCAATAAAAGATTTGGGAGTGGGGTATTCATTTCTGAATTACAAGTGTTGTCTGAGTAAGACCATACCATGCCATTCCAAGAGTTGCATGACTTGTTTTGATGGGATTCAGGAAAATGGAACTAAGGTTCCCCGGCTGTTACAAACAGCACATTGAGCTGGCTCAGCTATGTAGGAGAACTCATTGCTCTTTCACCATATGCTCTGGTGCTGACAACAGCCAGGGAGAGAAGATTTCAGCTCCCACGAGCCCCAGGATGTAGCATAAGTGCAGACAGTGAGGGCGAGTATAGGGAAAAGCCAAAGGCACCTTGCATCCTATTAGTCCGGACCCTCAAGACTCAGTGCTGCACAGCCATTGCCATGGCAGAGCTCACAGGCTGTGCTACAGAACATTGTTCCTTAGTGCTCCTCACCCAGAAACTCGATACAAGCGGCATGTGGGTCCCTCTTATAGTGATTACAAATCTTGAAGGTGGTTGAGACTGCCTTACATTTCATGTTTTTCTCTTGAGTAGTCTACTAGGGAATGGAAGAAAGAGAGGCATGGGTATAGGAGTCAGGCAGACATATACAATTCCCAACACCAAGTTCATGTAGTACCTGTGAGGCTCTGAGTGTACTTCCAAAATTAACTTCTATTGTGCTGGATTTAGGCAGAGGGGACTTTATTAGGGGATTCCATATTATTTCGATAAAAAAGCCCTCTATCTTTTTTTTTTGTCTCATGGTGACACAGAAGGTACTGTTCATGAGAAATGGACCCTCAGCAGACACACCATCTGCTGATGCTTTGATTTTTGACCTCCTAGACTCTTACATTGTATCCATTAAGTTTATACTATTGATAAATTATCCAATAGTAAGGTAGTATGGCATAGAAAATCAAATTAAAACAAAACCCTAACAGTAACCTTCCTTTATATTAATGATAGAGAAATAAATCAGGGAAATAATACTTTTTGCAATAGCCTAAAAAAAATATCTTTGGCTAACTCTAACCAAGCAAACGAAAGACTTGTATAATAAAATGTTAATATATTGAAGAAAGAAATTGAGGATATATCAGAAGATGGAAAGATCTCCCATGCTCATGGATCAGTAGGAGTAATATAGAGAATATGGCCATCCTACCAAAAGCAATCTACAGATTCAATGAAATATCCATCAAAATTCTAACACAATTCTTCAGCTATATTGAAAGGACAATTTTCATCTCTGAATAGGAACACAACAAAAACAAGATAGCTAAGACAAACCTGAATAATAAAAGAGCCATTAAAGTTATTACCATCTCCAATTTCAAGTTGTACTGCACAGCTATATTAAAAAACAACAACAACCCAGCACAGTATTGACATTAAAGGAGACACAATGGTTAGTGGAATCAAATTAAAGACTCATGTATAAGTCCAAACACCTATAGACATCTGATTTTTTTTTTGTAAAGACCCCAGAAAATAAACTCTGAAAAAAGACACCATCTTCAACAAATGGTGCTAATCAAACTGGATGGGTACATATAGAAGAATCTAAATATAAACTTATTTATCACCCTTCACAAAAATTCAACTCCAAATGAGTCAAGGACCTCAAAATAAGGCCATATATTCTGAAATTGATATAGAAGAAAGAGGAGAATAATACTGAACTATAACTTGCTTGCACAGGAAAAGACTTTCTGAACAGGATACCAATAACCCAGGCACTGAGAACAATTAATAAATGGGCACTCACGAAACTGAAAAGTTTCTGTATGTCAAAGGACACCAATATTCAGACAAAGCAGCAGTCTACAGAATGGAAAAGATCTTTACAAATTATGCATCCAATAGGGAGCTAATATCTAAAATATATAAAGAGGCAAAAAACTGGACATCAAGAAAACAAGTACTACAATAAAAAATGGTAGCAGAACTACATAGAGAGTTCTGAAAAGCTGAAACACAAATGTCTGAGAAACATATTAAAATATGTTCAATATCCTTCATCATCAGGGAAAGACAAATCAAAACTACTTTGAGATTTTATCTGACACCAGTCTCAATGAAGGATTTGCAGATACTTTTTTGTTTTGTTTTGTTTATTTGTCTCTCATTGCATTGTTTGAACATTTTTAATCTTACTAGTCATTTATTTGTGTGTTATGGCTTATGATTGTGAGTGTGTGTGTGTTTCTTGTGCTTTTCATTTACTTATTTTTTTATTTTCTTGTTTTTTTTCTAAAGAGATTGAGGGAGAAGGGGTGGAGTTGTATGTGTGGTGATATAGGGAGGATCTCAGAGCAGATGGGAGAGGGAAAACCATAATCAGAATTTATTGTATGAATTTTCAATTAAAAAGCCAATAAATTGCATTTGTGTATTTATTATAATATGTACATGTCACAATAATAATTGCAGACAAAGACTCCATTACTTTGAGAGGGGATGGAAGGGTAGAAATAGAATGTGTTGGAGGAAAGAGGTGGAGGGAGAAATGATGTAATATTTTAATTAAAACTTTAAAAAAAGAGTAAATCAGCCACAAAAATACCTTTCCCAACCTCACCCCCTCCTCCAATCACTCTCAAGAGTAGTCTGACCTCAGTTTCTCCTTGATCTGTTCTCTATTCCACTGTACCTGCTCTTGGAAAGCCAGCCTTGCATGCTGATAATCCTGGATTACCCTTCACTCCATCCTCTTGAAGGATCCTCCCTTAGTCTGGACAGTACTTTTCCTCTAAGGTCCCCCTCATATTTTCTGTAACTCTGTGCTCATCTCCCTAGCCTTTCTGTCATATTTAAAAACTAGTGTCGCAACTAATTCATCAACAATCTCAAGCCAGTACATACAGACTTCCCACTGTACCCCAATCTGCATCTCTCTTCTCCTTCCAGGCCTCAACAACTGCCCACAAAGCCTCACCTAACCATTTCACACACCCCTCAAACTCTACTCATCCTGTCTGAAGCCAGGATGCAGTTCTCCAATCCGCCAACATTCCAACAAGTGAGTCCTCGCTAGCCGTTGACTCATCTCTGCTCAGCCACTCAAACTATCAACATGAGCACCAACTTTCTTGACAACCTGAGACCCCCAGCAATACGCAGTTGCTCATCTTTTAAACATGTCTGGCAGTGCTTCTTCTGTGTCATCTGTTTCCACCATCACCATGGCCTTAGGCCTCCTGGGTACCTCATAGGTTATTCTCTGCATCTCTATGATGTAGATCTGACCAAATCATTCTGCCATTTTCAGACCATTCACAGAGTCCTGGAAATCTGACTAAGGTGCCTAGGAAATAAGATGCACAGACACATGTACAGAAGAACTGGGGTCAGGTGAGCCATGTGAACTCTGATAGAATGTCACCAATTTCCCAGCATCCTCAGTCCTCAGCCTATTTATTATGTACAACCTGAGACTGTGCACCTACAGAGACCACCTATAGAGAGATCCTACTGATACTACCTAACCCCTCTCCTTGTGCTGTATATAAAAAAATTACTGACCCATCTCCTTGACCCAAAGTTAAAATTCTTATCAGAGCTTCCAAAGTAATTTGTATTTGACCTGTACTCACCACTCTGACCTCATTTTCAGCACGTTCTTTTCTCACCCTGACTGTATGGTTTTTTCTTAAGGTTGAAGTCCTCACACCCTTCTATGCCCATCCATTCTTTCACAATTCCTGCCACTGAAACTCCTGATTCTTTGACAGAGTTCAGCATATCCTTTCTTCCGAGACGCTTCCCCAGGTACCAGAATTTGGTCAGTCTTCCTACTGCACAGGTCCAACAGTTTACATCTCTTCTTCATGCACTTAATGCATTTGTTGAGGAAAAAGTGCAAATGTTTCTTGAACATCACTTTAACTCATTGTGTTGGAAGGCTCAGGACACAGGCACCATGTCTCCACTGTCTACTGAATCTATTGTCGCGTTCATATGTGATTGCTGGATGAAGGAACATGTGGTAGGGATGAGGCCAAAAGAAAGAATCAGAGTGAGAGTGAGTATTGATACTGCTCTGTAGACTTGTGGAAAATATGAAGTTACCAGACACTATGACAGGAAGTAGCAGATGCAAACAAGAGGGGTTCCTGTTTGCTCCTGAGTTAGCGAAAGCAGATCATCACCTGCAGCTTGAATAGTGGCTGTGAGAAGCAGGTCATCCCAACAGATCAGTGGTAATGGGAATTGCTGAAAAAACATCTGGTACACTTGCCTGTACCTGATGGCTGGTCTTTTCCAATGACAGATTCATTAACCTTAACGAACAAGGTAAGAGCAGATCACAGACAGATGGAGTGACTTGAGATTCAATTGCAGCCTCACTCACCTTACTGCCTCTGGTTCAAAGTTCCATAAGGGTTATCTCCAGCCTTTCTCCTCTCCTCTCTGGTCTTATTTTTGTATTAGAAGTGTATCCCTTCGGTAGACAGTGCTGAGAACTGGAGCCTGGAGTTGGAGCTGTCAGCAGCATAAGTCCCCAGGGGATGCTAAAAGATGAATAGGCAAGGATTCTTCTTAGAGTGGGATCCCTTGTAGATTTCCAGGGCACCCTGGCCTCTATCTAGCGAAGCCTTCTGGGAAGCTACATCCTGACTTACAAGAGTCTCCAGAAGGGGTAAGTTGAGCTTCCAGCAAGGAGGATGCAGCTTAATGGCAGAGTTCTGGTGTCCCAGAGAGCATGCACGTGTGAATGTGTGTGTGCATGTGCTGAATATATGTGGTGTATATCCACCCAAGTGTATAGATGCATGTGCCCAAGTGTGCACATGTGGAAGCCAGAGAAGGTTGCCAGGTGTTATTTCTATCACTGTCCCCCTTACTTCATTCTCTGTCTGCACTCCACACAGCATTGGGGTTATATACATACACGTGGCCACAGCTGGCTTTTTAACATGGATGTCAGGGATTTGAACTTGGGTCTTCATGATTGTACAGCAAGTGCTTTTGCCCACAGAGCTATCTTCCCAACCCCTGTTTCTTTATCTGAATGTGAAAGAGTGACCTGCTGCATAATTCCATAACATTTCATTGATCTTAATTTGTAGTGCTACCTAGGCATGAGACTCATAGAGCTGAGACTGGAGTGATGGTTCAGTGATTCAAAATATTTTCTGCTCTTCCAGAGAATCTGAGTTCAGTTCCCAGCACCTACAACAGGTGTCTCACAACTGCCTGTTAACTCCAACCAGGTTATCAGATGCTCTCTTCTGGTTTCCTCTAGCATTAGACTCAGGTAGTAAACATGCATAGACTCCCATACATACACACATACACATAGAGTAAATAAATAAATAAATCTTTTTTAAGGATTCATAGTGTTCTGCAAAAATACTTCTATTGTAAAAAGTTATTTTAACAATTTGTATAAAGGTCATTTATTTTTATCTTTTCAAGCTATGGGACCCCTTCCTGAAATAATACAGTAATAATTCTAGGATTCTTAGAAGAATGCTATTTATTTCCCTTTGAACTTGAAGTAAAATAATAATTTGAGTAGCTTGAACCAAAACTTACTCTCCAAAAGGAATTTCAAGTATAGGAAAGGAGAGACACAAATACAAGTATGATTGGTTTCAGCACCTAACACTTTGGAAAGTAGCCCCACAGACTCTACACACTAAAAATGTGGTTTCAGAATTTTATACACAAATATTGTGCATTTTGACCAAATCTATGCCCCTGCTCACTCCCCTCCAACTCCTCAACATCTTTCACCATTTTCCATCCAAATTTCATATATGCTTTTTTTGTAACCCATTAAATACGCTTAGTGCTTTTAGTATGTGGGTGTAGGGCTATACATGGGAATGTGGGCAATCTATCAAAGGCCAAATATGAAAATAAACTGACTATTCCTCCTCCAACAAAGATCAGTTACCAATAGCTCCTCAGATAGGAATGAGAATTCATGACTCTTACTATGATCCATGAGGGGATTTTGGCTGGTTTTATTTCCTACAGGTCTTATGCATCCAGTCATAGCCACTCTAAGCTCACGTGTGAAATGTCCTTCTTTTTTATAATTTATTTTTTATTTCTTCAAGTTACATCTCAACCACAATCCCCTCCCTACTCCCCCCTCCTGTCCCACCCTTCCACCCTCTCCCCCCTCAACTCCCCCATCCTCTACCCCCCTTTTTTTTAGTTTAAGGTATATCTTTTCCCCCCCAACAGCTCCCTCTTTCAGTCTAACAAATGGTTCTTTCTCTTATAACAATAAATACAATACAAAACAACAGAAATAAATAGGCCACAATTATGAGCGTTATATGGCTTAGCATACATTCCCAATGTCCAGTCCATATGTATTTGGCACCTGACTTTAACATTCTACTATCTAACCATCTCCATGAGTTTAAAGTTGTATATCTAACTCAGCTTTCATACTAACTTGCCTCACAATTTTAAAAACATCTTCTTAGATCCAGAACACCCTCTTGATTCCTAAACAACTCAATTGGGTTGTTTAGGAAATGTCCTTCTTATGACCAGAAAGCACTGTTTTAAAACAGTTCTCTATGACTTCTGCCTCTTACAACCTACCTCTATTCCCTCTTCTGAGATGATCACTGAGCTTTAGGGAAAGAGAGGCATGTCCCATTTAGTGTTGGGGGCTTCACAACTTTTTATTCTCTGCACTTAAATCAGTTGTATGTCTGTATTAACCACCCTCTACTATAAAAAGAAACTTCTCTGATGAAGCGTTAGAGCTGCAGGGATGTATAGGAATGCAGGGAAGTATTTAGAGTACAGTTTAATACTTTGTCCACTTAGCTAAATATCAGGAATAAGTTCTCCCCTATGACCTAGGACCTACTCAACCATAGGTTCTTGGCCGAGTTAACTAAACACAACTTGAAAGGAGATAATCCACATCTGGCATGGAGTTTTTAATTTTATAGCCTGTAACGTCTGAGAGAGACCTTATCCTCCTTTATAGGGTGATCCCATTTTAACATATATATATTCTTTAGGAAGCTTCTACAATAGTAGGCTTTCGAATGTCTTTTTTTTAAGACTTTAGTATTAGTTATCCATCCCTGTTCCCACTTCTGTACCCTGCCCTTCCATCTTCCATCTCTTAATACTTCCTGTTCCAATATTCCCTTTCTTCCTTCATCCACCTGTGTTTTACTATACCCTTGTCTTGAAAATTTTCTCCATATGGCCCCTTTCTAGCTTTCTAACTTCTAAAAATACTTCCATTTTAAACACACATATTAAAATATTAAAATCTAGGATCCGTATGTGAGAGAGAACATAAAGCATTTGTCTTTCTGCATTTGAATTATCTTATTCTGAATTATCAGAATGATTATTTCCAGTTCATACATTTGATTGCACATTTCATAGTCTCATTTTTCATTATAGGTGAATACAATTCCATTGTGCACATGTACCACATTTTCACTATTTATCAGTTGATGGATGTCTAGGCTGTTTCCACTTCCTGGATATTGTAATTAGAGCAGCAATGAATGTGAATAGGCAGTTTTCTCTGTTATAGGCCATAGAATATTTCAAACACATTTTTAGGGGTAGTGTTGCTGAGCGATATGGTAGATCTATTTGCAAATTTTAGAGGATCCTACACACTGATTTCCATAGTGGTTAGACCAATTTTCACACCCACTGACAGTAAATAAGTGCTCTCCTTGCCTCATATTCATGCCAACATTTGTTGTCATTTGTTTTCTTGATTTTACCTATTGTGATCACATAGACAAGACCAGAAAATAAGTTCCCTACGTCACATAATAGTCAAAATAGTGAATGTATAGAACAAAGAAATGATTTGAAAGCTGCAACAGAGAAAGACCAAATAACACATAAAAGCAAGCCTATTATAATAACAGTTAATTTTTCAATGGGAGTTTATAAGGAAGAAGGTCCTGGACCAAAGTACTACAAGCTCTGAAAGACCACAGATGCCAGCCCAGACTACTATACCCAGCAAAACAATCTGTCATACTAGAAAGATAAAGAAAAACTGCACAATAAAAGTAGGTAAAAGGAATTTCTGACCACCATCCCAGCCTGACAAAGGATACTGACAGGAACTTTTCAGATTAGATAAAAGGACAAATGTAACCAAGAGGTGACAGAAAAACAAGCAAACAAACAAACAAAAAAACTATGTTAGGTCAGTGATCAAAGGAGAACTAAGAAAATAAATGCCCTAAAATCAACAAAATAATAAGAATCAATACACAACTTTCAATAATAACTTTGAACACTAATAATTCCATCATTAGTAAAGTAAAAGGCACAGATTATCAGACTGGATTAGAAACAGCATCCATCATGTTGCTCCCTACCAGAAACGTAACTCACCATCAAACACCAAAAACTATCTTAGCTCCTGTCCCTAGAATCACTGCATATGTGACTACTGTGTCACGTGTGCATCAGTAGGTGGCAGAGAGGAGAGAGAGTATATCTTCATTCAGTATTCTGACCTATGAACAACTGAATGATTAGTGGTCTAATATTCCCTGAAAAATGCAAGCCTGAGACCACTACCAATTTGATGGCAGGAACTAGCCTGTGATGACCACCAGTCCAGCACCAGACAAGGCCAGATGGGCTCACAGGACAAGAAAAAGCCAGAGACTAGAAGAACCCTGCCTGGCACCACAGACCTCAGCCAGAAGGCCACTTGGGAGAGCTGGGCAGGGAGTGAGCCTGAGACAACCACCATGAGACTGGTACCATGAGGCCTGGACAGGGATATAGCCTGAGATAAACACCAGTTCTGGTGCCATGCAGGCCTGGGGGTCAGACCATGCTGGAGATGACCCCTGCCAGGTGCCATAAAGCACAATGCACAAGTGAGGCATAGCACTCCTGAGACCACTCCTGAGAAAAGCCCAGACACTCAGAGACCTCAGGTACCACTAAGAGGAGCAGTTAGGTGGTGGAGAAATGGAAGAGAAAGAGAAACAGAAGAATATGAATGCAATAAAGAGAGGCAGAACTGAGGAACAACCTGATGAGAGTAGCCAGTGATACTACCTAGGACTATGGTGGAGTCCTAGTCTCTGTTGCCACCATGGGCCATATCTGGGTCCATGGCCCTGTAGCAACAGGAGGTCCATTACCACCAAATGTCAGGTGGACATCCCTGGTCTGGGCTGCCACTCAGGGACATGTTGATGTCTGAGGGCTATGGAGAACTGGCTCACCCCTCACCTGGACATCATGGGAGAACTGGCCCTAGAGGCATGAAAGCAGGAGAGCTGACTCTGCCCCTAGCCAGCTGCAGTATTCAGGAGAGAGCCCTGCACATTTCAGGAGTTGCAAGTGAGCTGGCCCCAAGAATGCAAGCTTGGGAGAGCTGGCCCTACCACTTGTCTTTCTGTGGTGGCATGGATGAGGGAGAAAGCCCTTTCCCTCCCTTTTGGTTTCACCACCAGTGGTGGACAGGAGATCTGGCCCCTATGGAGTCACAAGAGCAGAACAGGAGAACTGTCCCTGCCCCTCACATGTTACAACACTCAGGAGAGCAGGCCCTGCACCTTGCCTGGGCAGCCCAGAACAGCTGGCCATGGATGTAGGGGTTGTGGGTGAGCCAGCCCTGAGGGTATGAGTGTGGGAGAGCCAGCCTTGCTTTTTGTCTGCTTTGTGGTGATGTTGGTGAGGGAGAGATCTCCTCCCCTTCCTTTTGCACTTACCACCAGTGGTGAACTGGAGAACTGGCCCTAATGGGGTCACAAGAGCAGGAGTTGTCCTTACCCCTCACATGCTGCAGCACTCAGGAGAGCAGGCCGTACACCTCATCCAGGCAGCACAAATGTGGGGGTTGCAGGGCCAGTACCAGGGCTTTGAATTGTTCTACCCCAACATCTACTCCATGAAAGAACTGCTGGAGTACATGAAGAGGCCAGTTCTATAGACTCAAAACTACAGGATCTCCATGACATTTAGCAACAACAGGATATCTAGAGGAGTCCCAATGATATATTAATATTGACAAAGTAGTAGAAGCCAGAAGCCTCATAGCAGACCAATGGGTCATTGTAATGAATATTTGCAAGCAAAAAGGTATGGACAAAAGGGAATATTGTGGGACACACTGTGACACACTACAGCTTCCACAATGAGATTTTTTTTCCTCTCTTGGGAGAGGATGTAAGGGTGGAGGGCAGGTCTGAGAGGAAGGAGGGAGAGGAGTGGTATCAGGGTGAATTATGTGAAATTCACACACACACACACACACACACACACACACACACACACACACTAAAAAGTAAAAGAAAAAAAAGCTACCTTAGGGTAAAATGGTAGACTAATACAATCCAAACAGATGGAACCAGGAAATAAGCATGACAAAATAAATAGACTTCAAATGAAAACAAACTAGAAGAGATAAAGAAGATGGCTTCAGCCTGATCAAAGGAACGATCATCAAGAGGATATTACATTGCTAAACATATATGTACAAACCTTAGGTACACCCAACACCATAAAGTAAATGCTGCTAAAGATAAAACCACAGATTAGTCCCAATACTAATTAGTGCCCATTAATTAATCCCAATTAAGAGTAGGTGACATCAGCACCTTACTTTCACCAATGGACAGATCGTCTAGACACAAAATGAACAGAGACATAATAATGTTAAGTGGCACCATAGATCAAATGAACCTAATAGACAGCTACAGAGTATTCCGTCTAAACACTAGAGAATACACATTCTTCTCAGCAGTCCATTGAACTTATGGAAAAATAGACTACATATCATCACACAGAGCATATACAAGAAAGATTAAATAATTCCCTGAATTTTATCTGACCACAATAAAATAAAGCTAGATATCAATAGCAATAGAAGCCATAGAAAATACTTCTTAATTTAAGAGAGAGCCTTGGTTAGAGCCAACTGATTGTTCACATCCCTCATTAACACAAAGCATCTCATACTCACAAAGGGACTGTGCTCTTGGCTCCGGCTGATTAGTGATTGGGTGGGGTTATAGAGAACAAAGTTCCCAGATGGCAAGGTGGATGGTACACAGTGGAAGACAAGTAGTAGCTGGACCAACCTTGGGACCAAATATAAATATGTATTCCATATTCTGGGAAGATCCTGACTTCCTCATCATTAGAGTTTGATGTGCAAACTCTAAGCAAGGATCTCCTCCTTGGCTGATCTTGAATGACTCCCCTGATTTTTCATACCATTCCAATTTTATCCTATGTATTGAGTTGGAAAGTGTTTTTAGACATTAGGCTGGAGATGGCAAATGAGGTTCAAATCATCTTTAGTCTAGGAGAATTGGAGGAGTGCCAGGTGAGAGACAGTGCTGGGAATAAAGGAGGACCAAGCTTTGGGTCAGCTATCACAGAGCTGAGTTTCCCCTGTCTCTTGTAAGCCACGGTCAGACTCAGGCGTATGTATCCATCAAGTGAAGGTGCACTGCATATGGATGCAGCAAACAAAGGTTAAGAAGTGCTTCTCAGTAGCTACAAGCTGTAAAATGTGCTTCTTGCTCAAGCCTTGCATGACCAGCAGAGGTCAGCAGGGAGCTATGTCCTTGGAAGATCCACCAGGCTTGTGGTGTCTGTACTCTTGGATCCATAGCCTTACCACTGGCAGAAGAAGGAGCCAAGAAGGCTCTGCATTGGCAATTTAACGTTGCAGAGCCTTGGAGGGGGACACTTATAATCTATTAACCAGAAACACCAAGTGTAATTTCCCTTTGTGCTCAGGAGAGGAGAGCCAGCTGTGGTCCAGCACTAGGAACATCACCACAGATACCTACCTCAGTGATAGACACTCCCCAAAACACGAGACTGCCCAGTTCTTCCTTTGGACTTAGCACACAAAAACATGCAGTCTAGACCCCATCTTGGTAAAGGTGCTTGCCACTAAGCTGATCCCAATTTCTGATAGAAGAAGAGAACCAACTGTGTCAAGCTGTTCTTTGATGTGACCTCCAGCCCTGCAGTATATCATGTTCACTCTGCCCACTTTCCCAACACACATATGCACAAAACATGAAATGCAATCAAAATCTTTGTTAAATATGCAATCAATCTGAGAGATGAGCATGTTAGAGAATCCCTTGGCAATTCTATCACTCTGACAAATGTTTTGTTTTTATGCCATTTTCTTCTCCAGTCTGTGTTTCTGTATAAATAACTCTGCAGAGTTCAGTGTTTCTCTTTATGTGTTACACTACATTAAAGGCCAGTACTTTTTCACACTGCTCCATGTTCTCTATCAACATCATTCTGACAAGTGTCAATCACGTCAATCCATGGGTTGTCCTGTGTTCACTATACTCAGGGCTTAGCATAAAGCGCTTAAAGTGCATCATCCAGTTCTGAGACAGATGGATTGACCCAGCCTTGCCTAAAGGTACTAGGCTGAGAGAGGTCAGGATTACTGGGAAGTTTCCTGAGTAAAATATTAAATCTTTGCTGTAAATACTACTGATTTTTTTGAATAATTGAAGCTGTTAGTAGTAAAGCACTTAGCTGCTTGATTGACAACTGTCTGACCCTCTTCTTGTACTTGGATGCCTTGAGCAGGGAGCTATCATCCAAACAACCCTGCTTTTGATGACTGGCCAGACTGTCAACTCAACGGGCTGGCTACTCTGAATACTTCTGAATAGTTTGTGGATACTCCAAGAAAATTCTGCTGCAGCTGCAAAGACTACAGACAGTGTGGCTGCTGTTGAAGCCTTGACATTTGCCTTAGAAGGCCTATCTCTAGTCACAAATGCCCCCACATAGCTTGCACAGGTTTCAGAAACTATACCTTAGCCATAAGAAACCTTTGTGGCCTCTAGATAACCCTGCCTGCAATGGCACTAGGTGGCCAAAGAAGTCTCATATCTATTCCCACTTAAGCATTGGGAAGCCCTTCTCACAATAACTCAGCAGCAAGCCAGTGGTTGGCAGAAAAGAATCTATGCTCATGTGAAATTTGTGGCTGGTAACAAAGGAAATTATGCATGAGTCTACTCCATCCTTTGCGGGGGGGGGGGGGGCTATGTAAGCAGTCTGCCTCTCCATCTCTTTGAGTCAACCTAGGCTTTCTTCCTCTTCATTGGCCCTGCTTTGTTATAATGTTAATCTCCAATAAAGCTTCTCTCAAATGGTCTTATATATTTACATCTTGGCTCACTCAACCAAGAGGAGAAGGCTACAGAGATGAGGAAGTGACAAAGAACTTCAAAGGTTCTGAGTAGGTACCAGTGGATGGAAAGGTAAGACTGTGGGAAACACTACAAAGAGCCAAGTGGAAGAACTACAGGCACCAGCCAGTGGAAGGGTTCCAGACATCTGCCTATGGTTAAGAGATGCTGCCTTGACACCAGCCTCTAGATTCTCTTATACTAGCTGCTGAGTGTTGGGCCATTGATATTCAAAGCCTAAAGCAAAAAACCACTGACTTAAGTACCTCAGGTTATAAATCTCTGGTATGGAAAGCCTACAGGCATAAGCCTCTCATTCTCAAGGCCTAGAAGTAGAAACCTGTGAGTAAGATGCTCAGCCCTAGGCTGCCAACACTGTAGGCTGCTTGTTGTCTGTTCATTTCCATCTGAATAGAGGAGCTGGGGTTTTTCTGTTTGTTTGTTTGTTTTGTTTTTGGGTTTTTTTTTTAACAGTTTAACACTCACAACACCCCTAAAATGAAGGCATCATTTTGTCCTCATTTCAAGATGAGAAACGAGAACCTCAGGGGGAAGAACATAGAGACCATACTCTCTTAGGCAAGTAGCAGAACCAGATTTAGAATTCATGGCAACGACCAGCTTTTCACATTTGCCATTTTATGGTACCAGAGGTTCTGTTCCTACCCCCTTCCCCCAGTGACCTCCACTTACTGGCTCAGTGAGACTCTCCCCAGAGTAGACCCACAAAGTATTCATACCAAGGCAGACTTTAGTGAAGGTTATCTTTGCAGAGAGAGAGGGAGCGCTTTATGGCATGCCTGAAAGCTGATGGATTTCCCAAAAGTTTGCTCACATCACATTATGACTTTCTCTCCTCACCTCTTTTTGCCCAAACTCCACTGTCTGAACAATCTCCAGAATTCTCTTTGCTCTGCTCCAATCAGAACTCTGAAATCTTCAGAGCTCACTCTGAATCTTCTCCAACAAGCCTGTTCACTGCCTCTGCTTCCTTTTCCTCTCCCTACTGCTCTCCTCTGGCTGCATCTGTGTCTTTTCCTCAGGCAGAATAATAATCCATCTCTCTAGACTCTTCAGCTCTCCTCTTCACACACCCTGAGATGGAAGTCTGAGCTGCATGGCTTCCCACTAAAAGCCCATCTTCTTGAAAAGGTAACAAAGGATTGGCAAATAGAGTACTTCCCAAACCATGCCCTCTCTCTCTTGCCCTGCTCCTTCTCCCCATTGTAAAGCCAGAAGACCTGAAACAGGTAGCAGCATTGAATTGCATGGCATTTGTAAATATGAGGGAGACAGCACCGAGGCTAATGTCTGCCCCGATGTATCTCCTCCTGTTGGGTCTTTCTCCCTCCTATGCACTATTGGCTCTTAGGAACTCAAACAGTTATGTTCTTGAGTTTTCCCTTGCTAGCTAAATGCTCTGAGTCCTTGGCTTGACAGAATTTAAGGAGGGATTTTTCCAGGGAGTGTGCAACTTAGACATACAATAACAGTTCCTATTTCTGTATGTGACAAAGTACCAGGTGGATATAGCAGAAACAGTTAAACAAGGATTCGGAAGGACTTGGAACTGAAGTCTTGAGATCTTGGATATACTTTAACTGACCTCTGCCTCTATTTCCTCATCTGCAACACAGGTACAAGATGCCACCCCCTCTACCCTCCTGTAGGCTGGCAGTTGAAGTGCCCAGGATGCATAGGAGGGAGCTCTGGACACACGAGGCTGGTCTAGCAGGAAGCAGTCATCTATTTCCCTTGATTGTCTCCTTTTCAGCCTGGATCATCCATCAGCTCTCTCAAAGTGCAAAGAGGAAGGACGGGGAGGTAACAATGTCTGCTTCTCTCTGCTGTCTAGCCTCCTGAGAGTGAGAGCATGAATCAGCCAGGAAGCTGTGGCCCTGAAGCCCGAAGATTGGGCAGAAGGAGGACCTGACCCTACAATAGCCATGCTGTGTCATCAGCAGAGGCAGGGAGCCCAGAACAGAGGCATAAACAACAGCCAACAGTTGGGGATTTGCCAAAGCTTCCCTCAAAAGCTGCCTCCTCCGCCCATCCAGGGATAAAGAAAGGAAAGTCAGCACTAACAGGAAGCTCTCAGTACAGTGCAAAAAATGAGACCAAGACAGCAGACAACTGGCCTAAAGCTGTGTGTGGATGGAGGATTAGCCAATGTGCAGTCACCAAGCCATTCTCAAGCTGGAAACCAGAGGTCTTTTCTGAGATGGGTGTCTCATTCTGCCTCTATGGGGCCAATGTAGCTGATCTGTGCTCCAAAATGGACAAACAGGAGAGGAATACAAAGCTGAGCTTTCCCAGGAGCAGGGAGCCTCACCCATCCTCAGGAAACATCTGGACATTCAAGCCACCAATGATACAGAATTGAACTAGTATCTCTGCCCTTGTGAGTATACCTGCTAATGGGTAGACAGAATTGGGATGAATCAGCAGGCATGTCACATTATAGGAGAGAAGGGAGGTGCTGCGAAGCAAGGCAAATGAAATGGAAACAAGTGGAAGAGAATGACTGTAGAAGAGAACCATCATGGAGGTCACATGACCTTTGAATGAGGAAGGGAATAGGCTTCGTGCATCTCCAGAGGAGGAGCAGTCTGGGTAGAAGCAGCAGAGAGTGGAACAAACTGGAGTTCAGGGAAATTGCTCACCAGCTGCCAGGGTTGGAGAAGCATAATGAGGGAGGGGCATCAGAGAAGAGGCTGGAGAAGGATCTGGAGATCTTTTAGGATGCTCTAAACAATTTAAAATGGGATAAAAGCCACTGCTGACCTCTGGGCTAACTAAACGGGATATCTTCTGCTGCGTGGAAGACTGATTGCCTTAAAATGTATGTATAGGCAAAGGCAGGAAACAGAGTAAGAGAGTGAACACTGAAAAGGACTCCAGGTCTCCAGGCAGGGTAGCATTGTCTTCCTGAACTACATTACATGTGGCAGAATTGTCTCTCTGAATATGCTCCCCTTGTTGCTACAAGGCTGTGTAGATGAAAAACGGGAGCACTCAGCTGTCTTTCTGTAGGGCCAGGACCCTGGAACCTGGAAGAAACCTAGAAAACAGTAGCCAACCCCATGCCAAAACTGAAATTCCCTGCAACCTCTTTCTAGCAATGACTATGCATCTCCATATATGACTATGCTTGAGACCATCAACACCAAGCCTAGAATGACAGCAAGGAACTCTTGCTGTAGCATGGACAGTTCATGTTGGGTAAACACTCACTCATGACTACACTGATAGTTTATGTAGGATAAATATTGGTTTTGAGCTGCCAATAGTTTAAAACAGCTAGCAAGATTCCTGAGGGGCTGGAGATTAGCTCAGCTAGTACAGTGTTTGCCTAGCATTTATAAAACCCTGGTTTTGATCTACAGAAAAATATAAACTGGGTATGGTGATATATTCCTAAAATCCCAGCACTTAGGAGGTAGACGCATGATGATCATAAGTTCAAGACATCCTCAGGTATACACCAGCTTGGGATACAGAAGATTATCTCAAAAAATATATGTAGATGCCATACAAATACACACACATACATATATACATACATGCACATATATATGTGTATATATAAATATATTGAAATATATAAATTTTCAATTTATATTTCAAAATATACAAAATTTCAATATATAAATATATTGAAAGTGCCTGCTGGCCCTTGGGAAAATATTCAGACTGCCCTTAGGACTTTTATGGAGCTGCCATTTTGCTGACCTTATCAGATTACCGATTGCATCTTGTCATAATAAGAATTCCCAGTACATATGAGAATCAGAGGGTTTGCACACTTATTTTCCCCAACTAGCTTTTTGCGAAACTCACAACACAAATAGAAAAAGACCCACTGTCTAGAATAGTAGTCAGGCTAAGCTAGGTTATGCTATGATAGCAAACAACCCCTTCAACCGGAATTAGGAGTCAGGAAGCTAAAAGACCATGCGGACTTTGTGACTTTGCTGTGCATTTGTTACTTGATGTACTTGATATTCAGATGGGAGATTGTGGTGAGCCACAACCCTAAGATGGCGCCTGGCTTATTGCCAGAAAGCTCAAGCTTAGCTGTAAACAAGCCTTATTTGGTAGCAGCTGCCTAGCCCGGTGTGCTTCCTCCTTTTGTGAGCCTATCTTGGATCGCTAGGTGGCATGATCTGATTGGGTATGAGTAGGCATATAAGGGCTTGGGGGAGGAGAAGCAGGGACACAAGCAGAGAAGCAGAGAGACACAAGCAAGGATTCGGAAGACTGTTTTCAAGGGACCTGAATAAACTGCTTGAGAAGAGCTTTTGCGAGTTGCGTCGTTCTTGCTGGTCGAGGTCGACGCGACAAGTGGTGGCCCGTACGGGGAACCAGAAAAGACTCAGAACTCTTGCAGTCAGGGGCAGTGCACTGGTAAGTTCCCGGGATAAACTGGGACAATAAAGTTTCCCGTAAATTGCGAACTAAAGGTAAAGTTTCGCGGAAATTGCGAACTATAAGGTCTCCGGAGGGAGCAATAAGGACCTCGGTAAAGAGGCAATAAGGTCTCCGGAGGGAGCAATAAGGACCTCGGTAAAGAGGCAATAAGGTCTCTGGGAGGGAGCAATAAAGTTCCGTGATTCGGACGAGTAGAAGACACAACTGGCAGAGCAAGGTGAGGAAAGCAGAGAGTGCCTCACAGAAATGGAGCGAATGCTGGCCTTGCTGGCCTTTATCAGTTGCTGGGATAAGCTTGGGAGAGATCTAGATTTTGCCTGGGAGCAAGGTACATTGCAGGGAGGAGCACGGCCTATTTGGAGACTTGTTCGGAGTTGTTTAGAAGATCAGAGATATTGCAAGGCCGTGGAAAAGGGACAAGAGGCATTAGAGCAGTTAAAAGAGGAGCGCTTGGTCATATCTGGGAAAGATACTTCGGAAGAGGATAGCTCAGAGTCTGAAGAGGAACTTGAAATGTTAGCAAAGGAAATGGAGAAGTTATCTTTGAGGAAGAGTTCTGACTGCACCCGGATAGAGCCCTCAGGTCCAGGGCCACCTGTTGGCGCCACCTTCATATAATGAGACTTCCCCTCCGAGTGGTCCTAGTGGGCGGTCATTCTGTCCAAATGTCTGGAGGGAAGTGAGACATGAGCTGTACTACCCTGTCTTTCAGGATGGAGAGGGAAATCGTTATCATGAACACCTTGATTTTAAGATAATTAAAGCACTTACTGAGTCTGTCTGCACTTATGGGATTAATGCTGCTTTCACTGTAGCTCAGGTGGAAGCTCTTCGT